>BRZM01000334.1:172275-249284 GCA_033238685.1 Lates japonicus
GTGTGTGTGTGTGTGCAATCATCAAGACCATATAGCATCTGAAAAAAAGAATTAAGCTTGTTGCCAGAACGTCAGACAGTTGCCCCCTTACCCTTGAGCGAAGGTCTGCAGCAACTCTCTGTTCTTTTAAATCAAGGCTTAAAACTTTCCTGGCTGCCACTGCAGTTTATCAAATTAAATGTAGGACTAATCACACACATCTTGCCCTGTACTCTAACCACACTGCAATTTTTATTCTCCTGTTCAAGCATAGTTATTCATGTCAAGCTTATTCAAAAAAAAATTTGATGTTGTATTTATGTGTATTATTTTATATCACCTCATTTTTTATGTTTTGTCTTAATGTGTTTCAAATTGATTGTAAACCCATGCTGAAAAGGTGATACTTTTTTGTTTATTTGTTTTTGTCTGTTGTTGTTTTTCAGTTTTTAAACATTGATGTTTAGAGCATACATCTGACAAAAGTGATATTCCATCTGAGCTTGAACTGTACTGTAGGTCTGTACTGGCAGCACAAACTAGATTCTGCGGCCAGGACGCCAAGAAGCAGGGAAATATTAAACAAAGGAGGAGAGAGCAGACGCTGAAAAATACCTGCTGGCCCAATACTGAGGCTCCATATGCCCAGCTCTACCCTGACTGCTGGCTGACTGCTGGCTGGCCAGCCTGTATGCCCACACTCTCCCAGGCCTGAACACACACCTACACACACACATTCACAAATACACAGGCACACACAGACACACATGCAACGCACGCTTCACTGGGGACAAGCCAGCAAGAGTAATCCTGGCCTACTTTTCTGCCCGGAGCGTCCTGCAGCACTGTCTACACATACTACTGCTACAGAGGAGGGGAAAGAGGTGCAGGAGGGGTGGATGAGGAATGAGAGGAGATGGAAGGGAAGTTAGAAAGAGGGTGGAAGGGTGGAGAAGGATGGAGAGAGTGGTTGGAAATTGGAAAGAGTGATGGAAACGAGAAGGATGACCAGAGAGGGAGAGTTGGTAGTCTCAGTCTCAGGGGTTTTTTTTTTTCTTTTTTTTTTGTAGTTAAAGAGGCTGAGATAATGACAGAAAGTACCAGAGGAGGAAGGAGGGATGTGAGAAGAAAGGAAATCAAGCTGTATGACAGAAAGGGGGGAAAATGAGAGAAGGAGATAGAAAGAATAAGACCCACAGAAAGAGTCTTGGAGAGAGTCAGTGAATCCTAATAGAAACCAGTGCAACAGCGGAGTCTCCTGCCAAACAAGAGGGGGGGAATTCTGGCTGCTCTTTTCCAAATAAGCGCATTACTTAGTGCCACTTCCTCTTGCCGGGAGTTCCTGCTGCATATTCTGAAAAGCCCCAAACCGCACCAGGGAATATTTTTACTCTGCTCCCATTGACAGGATGAAAAATTATACCTGGAATATGTAAACAAATGATTACATCACACACAACCACCATGAATGCATACACGCCTTTTACTTATTACCTCAGAACATGCATTAAGACAGAAAATAATAAAACGGTCATATTTATGTATACACATGCAGGATATACTGTATGTTTGTAAATAAACTGATAATTCTTATGTTCGGCACTCGGGTGATTCATGTGGAGCGTGGCCCTCCAGGGGGGTACACGTGCCTTAGTTGTTGTTTGCTTTGACTCTGGGTGTAATTACTGTGTGTATCCAGAGACTGTACAAAATAATTTTATGAATCATGTTCCTATACATCTGTGGTCTTCTGTTTCCTGAATCCAAATTAGCTGCCATGGCAGGTAGTATGTTATTACACGAAATGAAAAAAGATGTTGTATACAGTAAATGAACAGGGATTTGTTGTGATATATAAGCATTATTAAACTAGTAGCGCAAGTACGTAGATCAAGGACAAATGGGCAGAAATAACATACAGCCTATTATATACAGTGTCACTCTAAAATGTCACACATCTATTCTGGAGGAAAAATTCATTAATTAAATCAAAATTAATTAAGTAAAGGAACTAATTAGTGATGATTTTTTTTAAAAACTGTAAAGCTACGCTGCCATTTACACCTCACCAGATCAAACTAAGCAAACCTTTCTGTTGCTGAATGACAGCAACATAAAAGGTTTAATTGTGGCCTATGATATATTTACATACTGTTTTTATTTTAATCTCTCACTGCAGAGCAAATGTTTCTACATACAGTGGAAACTGTATGGGGGTGGACTAAATAACTGGAATACCACTGAACAGATTGCAATATATTACAACACCACTACACACTATGGTCTCAAAAAGACACACCTCTGTGACACAAAAATGACATAAGTTGTGCAGAGGTAGAATTTGTTGCAAGGGTACATTATGTGACTCTACAGTATAAGAAATATCAATGACAACTCCAGATTGTGCTAAATACCGACATTTGTTTTTAATCTGATGCCAAGATTTTTAAAATGATTGCTTTGTACAATATTGGTGCATGGCAATAATGTCTGGTTAGGGTTGGGTAAACCCTGGTTATAGCAAATAAACTATGGCTAAAGTCTAATTGGAGTAAGGCAACTAAAAACACCTGGGAATATTGTGCTTGTGGTTAATAAAAGGCAAATGCTGACAGCAGATCTATAATGGAACTCCAGTCTCAGGTGCAGAATTATCAAATATGGACATGATTTCTACAGATATTGGGCTGAGATTTCTGTTATTTTGTCCAGTCCATGTATATTTACATTCAGCTTCCAATGTGCATAAAGCCACGCCGGTCTGACAAAAGCACAGTTAATTATCTGCATCCGTCTTATTCTTCTGTTCTCACAGTACAGAAGCGATATAATGAGGGCCCGCACTGTATGAATCACTGATACTGTGCTCTTAAACTAGACAGAGGTGTCTGATTACATTTCTGTCAGCAGGGAGCACGAAAATGTCCTGGGCAACCCCAAGGCCTTTCTACCTTGAGGAAGAAGGAAAAATATGGATTTCAGGAGAAGGGGGAAGGGTATTTAAAGGGTCAAGTCAAATACATACACTGCCACTGTACACACAGACAGACAGACACACACACACACACACACAAGGTCGTCCCATTGCTCCCATCGCTCTCATTGATGAAAGGTGTGTCTCCGCTCATGGGTCGTTTGTCGCGGGCATCTCCACGGACGGCTCATTGGAGAGTGCAAGGACCCCTTCATCTTTCACTATGACAGGTCTCGGACACTGGGCCCCCGTGACAGACGACCCATAATTCACTGGAGGGGGAGTGGAGCTAATGGCCTTGACTCCAGGCCTTGGTAATGATCATGTCCAGATTTCCAGTGTCACACACTGATGTCAGACCCCACCCACAAAAGCAGGTTGTTGTCAATGTGTGTGGAGCAGACACAGGGAGATTCCTCCCGGATCACAGCTACTGTACATAAGAACAGCTTAAATTTATTTTATTGGTCAGTGAAATTTAGTCTTCCCAGTCTTATAACTCAGGGTCCAGCATGCTACATTAGCACCACAGCTGTGCCACATCTCCATTATATCCAATGGAGACATCTCAGAAGCAGAGAATCTTAAGTCTGTTCTCCTGCAGCCACACTTCCAATATTGTTAAAAACTACCAAGTAGATGTTTGAAGCTCATTTATGATAGAAAAAACTGCTTCGCTATGTGTTCGATTCAATAACTAATTAAGTTAAATTCATATAAACCGTTACAGAGACATTTATATACATTCAAAAGCGAATTTCATGCTTCAGACGTGAGCTGTAAGTGAGATGATCAGTAGATATTAGCTGTTAACCAACCTAAAAGAATGTCAGTGGTCTGTATTTCAATGGAGATTTTTTATATGTGTACTGCAAGACCACTACAGAGGAACCTGACTTTTGAATTTTATTTAGACTAACATATGGTATGGCATTCCTAATTTATTTATGCATGGCAATTGTTGTTTATGCTGTTTGTTTTTTGTTCTTTTTGTTATTTCTATACAAAGTAGTTTTCCAAGACAAGACAAAAACATCAGCAAATACGAAATATAAAGGCTGCGATGATTTATATACAGATGGGTGACAAATTAAAGGAAAAAAAACTTTAAAAATGAGTAGAGAAACAGGATGACAATACCCCCATCCACATGGGGTCACTGAATGGTTTGATGAGTATGAAAATGGTGTGAATTATATACTGAGGTATTCACAGTCAACAGAGCTCAACCCAATTGAACACCGATGGACGATTTTGGACCAGTGTGTTAGACAGCGCTCTCTACCACCATCAACAAAATATCAAATGAGGGAATATCCTTTGGAAGAATGGTTCCATCCCTCCAGTAGAGCTCAGAGACTTCAATACCAAGGTACACTGAAGCTGTTCTAGTGACTTGTTGTGGCTCAATACTAAGACACTTTCTGTTGGTTCTTCCTTCAATTTGTCACCTGTCTGTATATTGCCAGAGCAACTACTGTGTTGGATCAACAACAGGAAGTGTTTAAATGAGCCACAGGTCTTCTGTCAACTCAGTATAAAATGGTAAGAGATGGTTATTTTAGAAAGCTATAAGTGGGGAGAGAATGGTGGCTAGATTGCTACATCCCATGTTTGCTACATCCTCTGATATATCCACATTGTAAATGGTGCTGATTAGTATAATTAAGAAACAACCCAAGATAAGCAGCCATTTTAATATGAATCCCACACACTCTTGTAGAATTCAAGGAGAGTTTGATACAAGGTGTGAGGTAACGGTAATTATCCCTTCTGGGAAACTGCAATAAAATAAGGAATAGAGGTATCACAATAATGCAGTAATCTGATCTCTACAAGCACTCAAAAGCAACACTCACACTCAATTGTTCCCAATACACTCATCCATGAATGCATTCAGCACACCTCCTATGAAATACAAATACAACATGTATCTACTTCAGACCATAGAGCATTGCTGAGTTCATGTGAATGAACAGTCAAAGTTACATACAGTACCATGTTCTTGCTTGTGTAGTTGTTCTGAATCCAGACTATAACCTCTGTCCTTTCCATCCCTCTACCAATTTTCCTGTCATCTTGCACTATTTAATGAAGCAGAAACCCCCTAAAATAATCTTTAAGGAAGTGTTTTGATGTGACTTTGAGTGTTAAAATGAAATTCAACATGATGTTCCCCCCTGTCCTTTCGAATCCAGCTACGTGCTCTCCAAGGGTGAAAAGATCTAACGACTCCCCGCGGTTGTCTGCACTGTGTAAGTTTGACGTGCCCTGTCTTCACATGTAACTGTATCCCTTCAAGCGACGAGGGCCTACCCAGCAGCTTCTCATCACTCGGCGGAGAAGACGCTAACTATGATTAGTAATAGCGCCATTGATTTGCACTGAGTAGCGAACGCTTGCTCCAATCCTCCACGCTCAACTAAAACATGTCAGAGAATTTCTTTTTTTTTTTTTAAAGGGCACATTTCACATTCAGTGAGAGAGATCAGGGTCTATTAGGGCGTTTGTGATTGCACTGAGTATGAGTGCTGACAAGAAAGTGAGGGCTCCCTGTGCCAGACAGCGTGGGATTTGGTCTCTCACAATTTAACTACAGAGACGAGTTCAGAGGAAATAATATCATATTGACCTCATGTAAAACTGAGCAGTTAAGTACTTTTGTCTCTCCAAAGCCCACTGAGACTCACCTCGTGGTATCAACCCACACGTGTTCAATCTCCAGAAATAATCATCCAATACTAATCACAGAATCACATAGGCAAAGGATGTAATTATAATTTTTTTCTTTTTCTACCACTGTAAAACCTTTAGGGGTGTGACACAATAACCTTTCATATGCCGAACGCCTCATTTGGAATTGAAAATGAGATGGAAGGACATTATAAAAAGATGAATAAAGGACGTTGGGGAGGAGTTGCGGGGGCCATGAAAACTGAACTCTTGCTTATGAATATGCATATTCATATTTGGACCCTGGTCGGTGTGAAAAACAATGGGGACTCCGAAGTTTGCTGGCCCCTTCGAGTGTATTCAGCCCCGTCCCATACAAAAGACACAAATTTTCCGCTGAGGCCTAGTGAGGGATGGCGTGGAGGGAAGCTCAAGCACCCCTGAGTGTCCCTGAATCGGACAGACAGGAAGTGGTCCTGCAAGAACCCCCGTCCCCACAGCGATTCCCATGAATTCCCACAATTCCACTGGCCCGTTGGTTGGTTACTTATTCAACGATGCGCCACCGTGCTCCCCTTGAACGCAATCATAAAGGGACAAGAGGGGGGTGAAGGGCGAGACGGAGAGAGGCGGAAAAAAAAATCATATTTCATTCACCGTCACAACATGACCCAGATAACAGTAGATTGCCCTTTTTAGTCAGGACAAAATTGCCTTTGTGTCCAAAGTTACATGAGCTAAAGAGAAACAAAAAGCCAAACGAAAAGAGGGTGCTTCAAAGGTTAATCCGTTACAAGTGAGATCAGAGCGTCCCTTCTTTAAGGAACAGAAGAAAATCTATCTCTTTTCTCCCTTCCTCACTCTCTCCATGTGCATATATGTTTGTAAAGATATATCGGTCCCCTGTGGTTCCCTCTCATTCGCATGCATGTTCTGTGAGCCTCAGCCATTCGAGTGTACATAAAATCCGCTCTTTATGGCCAGACATAAAAGAGAAAGGAGGGAAAGAGAAAAGAGATAGATTTTCTTCTGTTCCTTAAAGAAGGGACGCTCTGATCTCACTTGTAACGGATTAACCTTTGAAGCACCCTCTTTTCGTTTGGCTTTTTGTTTCTCTTTAGCTCATGTAACTTTGGACACAAAGGCAATTTTGTCCTGACTAAAAAGGGCAATCTACTGTTATCTGGGTCATGTTGTGACGGTGAATGAAATATGATTTTTTTTTCCGCCTCTCTCCGTCTCGCCCTTCACCCCCCTCTTGTCCCTTTATGATTGCGTTCAAGGGGAGCACGGTGGCGCATCGTTGAATAAGTAACCAACCAACGGGCCAGTGGAATTGTGGGAATTCATGGGAATCGCTGTGGGGACGGGGGTTCTTGCAGGACCACTTCCTGTCTGTCCGATTCAGGGACACTCAGGGGTGCTTGAGCTTCCCTCCACGCCATCCCTCACTAGGCCTCAGCGGAAAATTTGTGTCTTTTGTATGGGACGGGGCTGAATACACTCGAAGGGGCCAGCAAACTTCGGAGTCCCCATTGTTTTTCACACCGACCAGGGTCCAAATATGAATATGCATATTCATAAGCAAGAGTTCAGTTTTCATGGCCCCCGCAACTCCTCCCCAACGTCCTTTATTCATCTTTTTATAATGTCCTTCCATCTCATTTTCAATTCCAAATGAGGCGTTCGGCATATGAAAGGTTATTGTGTCACACCCCTAAAGGTTTTACAGTGGTAGAAAAAGAAAAAAATTATAATTACATCCTTTGCCTATGTGATTCTGTGATTAGTATTGGATGATTATTTCTGGAGATTGAACACGTGTGGGTTGATACCACGAGGTGAGTCTCAGTGGGCTTTGGAGAGACAAAAGTACTTAACTGCTCAGTTTTACATGAGGTCAATATGATATTATTTCCTCTGAACTCGTCTCTGTAGTTAAATTGTGAGAGACCAAATCCCACGCTGTCTGGCACAGGGAGCCCTCACTTTCTTGTCAGCACTCATACTCAGTGCAATCACAAACGCCCTAATAGACCCTGATCTCTCTCACTGAATGTGAAATGTGCCCTTTAAAAAAAAAAAAAGAAATTCTCTGACATGTTTTAGTTGAGCGTGGAGGATTGGAGCAAGCGTTCGCTACTCAGTGCAAATCAATGGCGCTATTACTAATCATAGTTAGCGTCTTCTCCGCCGAGTGATGAGAAGCTGCTGGGTAGGCCCTCGTCGCTTGAAGGGATACAGTTACATGTGAAGACAGGGCACGTCAAACTTACACAGTGCAGACAACCGCGGGGAGTCGTTAGATCTTTTCACCCTTGGAGAGCACGTAGCTGGATTCGAAAGGACAGGGGGGAACATCATGTTGAATTTCATTTTAACACTCAAAGTCACATCAAAACACTTCCTTAAAGATTATTTTAGGGGGTTTCTGCTTCATTAAATAGTGCAAGATGACAGGAAAATTGGTAGAGGGATGGAAAGGACAGAGGTTATAGTCTGGATTCAGAACAACTACACAAGCAAGAACATGGTACTGTATGTAACTTTGACTGTTCATTCACATGAACTCAGCAATGCTCTATGGTCTGAAGTAGATACATGTTGTATTTGTATTTCATAGGAGGTGTGCTGAATGCATTCATGGATGAGTGTATTGGGAACAATTGAGTGTGAGTGTTGCTTTTGAGTGCTTGTAGAGATCAGATTACTGCATTATTGTGATACCTCTATTCCTTATTTTATTGCAGTTTCCCAGAAGGGATAATTACCGTTACCTCACACCTTGTATCAAACTCTCCTTGAATTCTACAAGAGTGTGTGGGATTCATATTAAAATGGCTGCTTATCTTGGGTTGTTTCTTAATTATACTAATCAGCACCATTTACAATGTGGA
The DNA here is from genome assembly GCA_033238685.1 of Lates japonicus. Classification (NCBI taxonomy): domain Eukaryota; kingdom Metazoa; phylum Chordata; class Actinopteri; family Centropomidae; genus Lates; species Lates japonicus. The sequence continues at coordinate 180,799 of BRZM01000334.1, forward strand.
TATATCAGAGGATGTAGCAAACATGGGATGTAGCAATCTAGCCACCATTCTCTCCCCACTTATAGCTTTCTAAAATAACCATCTCTTACCATTTTATACTGAGTTGACAGAAGACCTGTGGCTCATTTAAACACTTCCTGTTGTTGATCCAACACAGTAGTTGCTCTGGCAATATACAGACAGGTGACAAATTGAAGGAAGAACCAACAGAAAGTGTCTTAGTATTGAGCCACAACAAGTCACTAGAACAGCTTCAGTGTACCTTGGTATTGAAGTCTCTGAGCTCTACTGGAGGGATGGAACCATTCTTCCAAAGGATATTCCCTCATTTGATATTTTGTTGATGGTGGTAGAGAGCGCTGTCTAACACACTGGTCCAAAATCGTCCATCGGTGTTCAATTGGGTTGAGCTCTGTTGACTGTGAATACCTCAGTATATAATTCACACCATTTTCATACTCATCAAACCATTCAGTGACCCCATGTGGATGGGGGTATTGTCATCCTGTTTCTCTACTCATTTTTAAAGTTTTTTTTCCTTTAATTTGTCACCCATCTGTATATAAATCATCGCAGCCTTTATATTTCGTATTTGCTGATGTTTTTGTCTTGTCTTGGAAAACTACTTTGTATAGAAATAACAAAAAGAACAAAAAACAAACAGCATAAACAACAATTGCCATGCATAAATAAATTAGGAATGCCATACCATATGTTAGTCTAAATAAAATTCAAAAGTCAGGTTCCTCTGTAGTGGTCTTGCAGTACACATATAAAAAATCTCCATTGAAATACAGACCACTGACATTCTTTTAGGTTGGTTAACAGCTAATATCTACTGATCATCTCACTTACAGCTCACGTCTGAAGCATGAAATTCGCTTTTGAATGTATATAAATGTCTCTGTAACGGTTTATATGAATTTAACTTAATTAGTTATTGAATCGAACACATAGCGAAGCAGTTTTTTCTATCATAAATGAGCTTCAAACATCTACTTGGTAGTTTTTAACAATATTGGAAGTGTGGCTGCAGGAGAACAGACTTAAGATTCTCTGCTTCTGAGATGTCTCCATTGGATATAATGGAGATGTGGCACAGCTGTGGTGCTAATGTAGCATGCTGGACCCTGAGTTATAAGACTGGGAAGACTAAATTTCACTGACCAATAAAATAAATTTAAGCTGTTCTTATGTACAGTAGCTGTGATCCGGGAGGAATCTCCCTGTGTCTGCTCCACACACATTGACAACAACCTGCTTTTGTGGGTGGGGTCTGACATCAGTGTGTGACACTGGAAATCTGGACATGATCATTACCAAGGCCTGGAGTCAAGGCCATTAGCTCCACTCCCCCTCCAGTGAATTATGGGTCGTCTGTCACGGGGGCCCAGTGTCCGAGACCTGTCATAGTGAAAGATGAAGGGGTCCTTGCACTCTCCAATGAGCCGTCCGTGGAGATGCCCGCGACAAACGACCCATGAGCGGAGACACACCTTTCATCAATGAGAGCGATGGGAGCAATGGGACGACCTTGTGTGTGTGTGTGTGTGTGTCTGTCTGTCTGTGTGTACAGTGGCAGTGTATGTATTTGACTTGACCCTTTAAATACCCTTCCCCCTTCTCCTGAAATCCATATTTTTCCTTCTTCCTCAAGGTAGAAAGGCCTTGGGGTTGCCCAGGACATTTTCGTGCTCCCTGCTGACAGAAATGTAATCAGACACCTCTGTCTAGTTTAAGAGCACAGTATCAGTGATTCATACAGTGCGGGCCCTCATTATATCGCTTCTGTACTGTGAGAACAGAAGAATAAGACGGATGCAGATAATTAACTGTGCTTTTGTCAGACCGGCGTGGCTTTATGCACATTGGAAGCTGAATGTAAATATACATGGACTGGACAAAATAACAGAAATCTCAGCCCAATATCTGTAGAAATCATGTCCATATTTGATAATTCTGCACCTGAGACTGGAGTTCCATTATAGATCTGCTGTCAGCATTTGCCTTTTATTAACCACAAGCACAATATTCCCAGGTGTTTTTAGTTGCCTTACTCCAATTAGACTTTAGCCATAGTTTATTTGCTATAACCAGGGTTTACCCAACCCTAACCAGACATTATTGCCATGCACCAATATTGTACAAAGCAATCATTTTAAAAATCTTGGCATCAGATTAAAAACAAATGTCGGTATTTAGCACAATCTGGAGTTGTCATTGATATTTCTTATACTGTAGAGTCACATAATGTACCCTTGCAACAAATTCTACCTCTGCACAACTTATGTCATTTTTGTGTCACAGAGGTGTGTCTTTTTGAGACCATAGTGTGTAGTGGTGTTGTAATATATTGCAATCTGTTCAGTGGTATTCCAGTTATTTAGTCCACCCCCATACAGTTTCCACTGTATGTAGAAACATTTGCTCTGCAGTGAGAGATTAAAATAAAAACAGTATGTAAATATATCATAGGCCACAATTAAACCTTTTATGTTGCTGTCATTCAGCAACAGAAAGGTTTGCTTAGTTTGATCTGGTGAGGTGTAAATGGCAGCGTAGCTTTACAGTTTTTAAAAAAAATCATCACTAATTAGTTCCTTTACTTAATTAATTTTGATTTAATTAATGAATTTTTCCTCCAGAATAGATGTGTGACATTTTAGAGTGACACTGTATATAATAGGCTGTATGTTATTTCTGCCCATTTGTCCTTGATCTACGTACTTGCGCTACTAGTTTAATAATGCTTATATATCACAACAAATCCCTGTTCATTTACTGTATACAACATCTTTTTTCATTTCGTGTAATAACATACTACCTGCCATGGCAGCTAATTTGGATTCAGGAAACAGAAGACCACAGATGTATAGGAACATGATTCATAAAATTATTTTGTACAGTCTCTGGATACACACAGTAATTACACCCAGAGTCAAAGCAAACAACAACTAAGGCACGTGTACCCCCCTGGAGGGCCACGCTCCACATGAATCACCCGAGTGCCGAACATAAGAATTATCAGTTTATTTACAAACATACAGTATATCCTGCATGTGTATACATAAATATGACCGTTTTATTATTTTCTGTCTTAATGCATGTTCTGAGGTAATAAGTAAAAGGCGTGTATGCATTCATGGTGGTTGTGTGTGATGTAATCATTTGTTTACATATTCCAGGTATAATTTTTCATCCTGTCAATGGGAGCAGAGTAAAAATATTCCCTGGTGCGGTTTGGGGCTTTTCAGAATATGCAGCAGGAACTCCCGGCAAGAGGAAGTGGCACTAAGTAATGCGCTTATTTGGAAAAGAGCAGCCAGAATTCCCCCCCTCTTGTTTGGCAGGAGACTCCGCTGTTGCACTGGTTTCTATTAGGATTCACTGACTCTCTCCAAGACTCTTTCTGTGGGTCTTATTCTTTCTATCTCCTTCTCTCATTTTCCCCCCTTTCTGTCATACAGCTTGATTTCCTTTCTTCTCACATCCCTCCTTCCTCCTCTGGTACTTTCTGTCATTATCTCAGCCTCTTTAACTACAAAAAAAAAAGAAAAAAAAAAACCCCTGAGACTGAGACTACCAACTCTCCCTCTCTGGTCATCCTTCTCGTTTCCATCACTCTTTCCAATTTCCAACCACTCTCTCCATCCTTCTCCACCCTTCCACCCTCTTTCTAACTTCCCTTCCATCTCCTCTCATTCCTCATCCACCCCTCCTGCACCTCTTTCCCCTCCTCTGTAGCAGTAGTATGTGTAGACAGTGCTGCAGGACGCTCCGGGCAGAAAAGTAGGCCAGGATTACTCTTGCTGGCTTGTCCCCAGTGAAGCGTGCGTTGCATGTGTGTCTGTGTGTGCCTGTGTATTTGTGAATGTGTGTGTGTAGGTGTGTGTTCAGGCCTGGGAGAGTGTGGGCATACAGGCTGGCCAGCCAGCAGTCAGCCAGCAGTCAGGGTAGAGCTGGGCATATGGAGCCTCAGTATTGGGCCAGCAGGTATTTTTCAGCGTCTGCTCTCTCCTCCTTTGTTTAATATTTCCCTGCTTCTTGGCGTCCTGGCCGCAGAATCTAGTTTGTGCTGCCAGTACAGACCTACAGTACAGTTCAAGCTCAGATGGAATATCACTTTTGTCAGATGTATGCTCTAAACATCAATGTTTAAAAACTGAAAAACAACAACAGACAAAAACAAATAAACAAAAAAGTATCACCTTTTCAGCATGGGTTTACAATCAATTTGAAACACATTAAGACAAAACATAAAAAATGAGGTGATATAAAATAATACACATAAATACAACATCAAATTTTTTTTTGAATAAGCTTGACATGAATAACTATGCTTGAACAGGAGAATAAAAATTGCAGTGTGGTTAGAGTACAGGGCAAGATGTGTGTGATTAGTCCTACATTTAATTTGATAAACTGCAGTGGCAGCCAGGAAAGTTTTAAGCCTTGATTTAAAAGAACAGAGAGTTGCTGCAGACCTTCGCTCAAGGGTAAGGGGGCAACTATCTGACGTCGGGCAACAAGCTAATTTCTTTTTTCAGATGCTATATGGTCTTTATGATGGCACACACACACACGCACACACACACAGAGCAGCCCTCATTTCCAATCCTCATCGCCTCAAACTTAATTGTTCTCTTAATTAGGTTGCAGAGCAGTGCTTATGGCTTCAGGGAACATGTGTATGTAAAGCAAGTATGTGAGTATGTGTGTATGTGTGTATAGGTCTGTATACATGTATTTCTATCACCTCAGTGTATTGCAGTGGTGTGCCTGGAGGAGGTGGAGCTCTGATCTGTGAGCACCAGTAGTTCCACAGAGAGAGATGCTTGCCAAAACCCAAATTCCCTCGTACAATCTGACACTCACCACCTTCCGAATACCATCCTCTCTGCTGTAGATAGCATCATTCTGTACTGCCTTTCTCTCAAACTGCTAGACTTGTTGCTTTGTCCGCTATCATTCACCTGTAATATACTTTCATTTTTGGCATTGCTGTGTGGCATAGAATTTTATCCACCTCATTTAACTTTCTTTTTTGTCTAATTTTGAGAGAAAATGTAACCTTTGCACCGTGAGTCATGCTGATGCTAGATTCTTTATACCAATGCTGTAAAACACCTTTTGTATTGATTTTCTGCACACATTTGTGTATAGGTCTAAAACCCCTATTGGCCAAGATTTATGCATTGTTTAGGATATTTTAGGGGTTTACCATTTGCTTTGAGCTTGGAGGCATAGAGGCCACAGTAAAAGTAACTCCAGCAGCACCAAGAGTATGCAACTGTACATGCTTTTTGTCTGTAAAGATTCCCAACTTTGCTAATCACTACCCCTCCTCTGAGAGTCACCATTAACTGCCTTACTTCCAATAACTCCTACCACGGGGATGAGGGGTTTGCTTGCCTATGTGATGCTTTGGGGCCAGTTGCTGGAGGCATCAGCTTCAAGCAGCGCCTCCCAAGGCAAATTTAGTGAGCTGACTAAGAGCTGTCTCAAAGGTCTGTATGTCAGGATGTATGTGGGAAAGAGAACTTAAGTCTGTGATACTGAGGGATGAGCCAGGCCTGGGAAGTGAGATCACAGGACAGCATCAGGGCCTTGGTAATTTAGTTTGATCAGGCTCTGTCCCACTAAGGTATTCTGACCGCTGCTATGTAGGCTCACCACCAAGGTGACATGTAGCAGTTCGCATTGTAGTTGGGCAACAGTCAAAAGTGAGGGGCTTGGGGATCCTGTCTCTTCGCTATGAAAACTAGCAACAAAACCCTCGTTGTGGAAGGAGCCAGATCTGTGTTGTGTAGGTACAGAACACCAGCTGGATGATATCTGCCCACCTCTACACACAGACCCAGGCCTGAACTAACCCCCTGTATAGGGCTACACTGTCCTTTCCTGAGAAAGGGAGATCAAGGAATCTGCCTAATTTGAATTAACCCCTTTGCCATGTAAGACAAAACTGTTACCACAGAGCAGCTAAAGCAGATTATTAAAGCAATTGCTCAGTCTGTTGCTTTCTGAGAATTGCTTCTCAACGCTGCCCTCAAATTCGTCTGCCATATCACCATTGTCTGTCCGGTACAAAGTCATTCCTGTACAGTAATTCAGCTCCCTGGTGGAAATATGATTAAAAACTTGAAAATGTGGCTCCTCCAGGTGAAAGTGTTTAACGTAGTAGCATAGCTGCGCAGGTGAAAGTGTTTAGTGCTGTACGTAAACCTCCTGCCCCGCCTCCTGCAGCCGCGCATAATTATGCTTTTCTCCCCTCTCTTTTGATTGCTTCCCCATGTATGTGCAGATTAGCTAGAGGACATGTTATACAGTATAAAGTACAGTGCTTCATTAAGCTCCCTACCCAAATAACAACCTCACTACAGCCAGCGTTATCTTTGTTAGTGGCTAATCAAAGAACTGTTATTATTATAAGTAATTATTATTCATAATAACTCTTTATGATGTTATTTGTTATTCAAGAGTGCTGATAGTACTTGGTTCCACTCTGACGGTAGTGCAGAAGATTAAGGTAATAAAGTTTCCCAGTGAAACCTCATCGGTCCCAAAAAATTCAGTTAAAGCTAATAACAACACAATAAAACTATGACGCACTATTTTCTACTTCTATGTTTGTCTATTCTTTAGTGTTTAAATTAGTTCTGCTTCCTGGCTGGTCTCTGTATACACAGATTCATGTGTATAACAGAGGGTGAAGGTTGAAGGTGGTTCCATCAACTCAGCCTGTGCTTTCTGGTTGGCTAATTAACCATCATTTTAACGCAGAGCCTGAGTCACCTGATGGGGTGGGATGCTTGCTTTTGACAGGTGGCAAGCGGGCGGCCCTAATCAGGGGCCTGCAAGGAAAACACCTGTTCTGGTACAGGTGTACACCCAGCACATGGTTGCACTCTTCTGCCCTCGCCTCCTCTCCCCTCCAGCTATCTCTCACTCTCTCCTTTACACAGTTGCTGACACACATTTCCTGCACTTTCTTTGACTCACTTTTTCTTTTGTGCTCATTTTTAGCATAGCTTCGCCTTACATACACCGAAGGACCAATGCTAAGGGATAATCCTCCTAAACAGCTATTAATGAAGAGCGTCTGGCTTGTATCCATTTTGTGGTGTTTTTCCTGTTCTCATTAAGATATTTTTATCTTATACTACATGATCTCATTTTGAAATATTCAAGGTCGGTTTTATAGCATAAAAAAATTTGAAAAATTAACTGTAATTGGCTTAGTTTTGAAATCAGCGTACACTAAGAGATACTAATTTCTGCACCGTGGAGTCTCATTAAACCACATATTTCAGTGCAGCTAATAAGGTCACAGCTGTCATTGATATTGCCAAATATTCACAAATGAGCAGGTGTGCTAGTTATACTTCTGCCTCATGTCCGCTTACTGAAAGTAACAAGTTCATGGCCCCTTCACTTGGGATTGTTGAAAGGTCTTCAGGGAAATGTAAATTAACTAACTGAGGTAGAAATAGAAAGGGTAGGTCAAGGAAATGAGGACACACCTAAAAATAATTTAATTGCATTTTTTGTCATCAGAATTTAGCCATAATGTTATGTCAGGCAGTAAACCAAAAATGTGAGCCAGCAAGCTATTGTACCTTTAGATCTAGGCTAATCATTCTAAATGACTGTAATGTCAATCTGTTGTAGTTATTCTAACTCCTCATCACACAAATATAACATTTAAATGAAGCAGTGGTTCCCAGCCTTGGCTTGTGACCACTTAAAATGATCATCTTTAATGTGTGTAACATGAGTTGTGAGCAGTCTAGCTAAAGAGTTGGAGTTTCTCCCAGATTGTTCCAATATAGGTCCAAATAGAAAAGCAATTAGAAAAAGCCATAATTTCTTTCAATGGATAAATTGGCTAGGCCAGTATACAGATTGTGGATATGTCGATATCTGTGTATATGTCAGGCTGATAAGTAACAAGAAATTGAAATGTCAGCGTTATGAAGCCTAGTCTACCAATGAGTCCTGGCAAGTTGATTTTCCTGCCTGGTGTAGAAGTAATTATTATTCACATTATGTCTTAATATCAAAACAATAAAATTACTAATATATTATGATCACATTTTTAAAACTCATATGTTGAAATTGGATATCTGCCTCTTGTGAAATCCAGTATTGGTTTCACTATATTGTCTTGTGTTTGCTCTCATTTCTGGCTCTGTGACTACTGGATTAGAATCACTTGAAAACAATGTTATTTATGTTCTTATCCAGAGCAAGATACCCTGAGTGAAACGGCAGAATTTATAAGAACAATAATCTTAGAATATAGAGTACAGAGAATACTAAACTTATTTATAAAGCATTTATCTTAAAATGTGCAGGCTAACAAAAGTTTTCTCCTGGAAGACATAACGAAAATTAGCAAAATACATTAAAGGGACATAAAATGGAAAAAATCTAGAGAAATGGCTTAAAGAAATGACCACAACAAATCAGACTTTATGTTGCTGTGGTCAGGGACAATGCTTTCTCAAACAATTAATGGCCATTGATTCTGCATAAGCAAGCTGTGTTTGGTTGTAGTGATACTGATGTTTCTAGGGTCTTGATGACAAGGCATTAGTATTCTCAGAGAAGGTGCAGGCGGTGCACCACATTGTCTCTTCCACCCTGAATTTTCTTCCTCTCCTCTTTTGTCTTCATTGGAAACAGCCCCGCATCTTGCTTTTCACTGAAGGAAGCAGTATGGATAATATGGTTACGCCGTTACTGATGCATAAAGCTGCGTGTCTGGTTCTTGTCAAGACCTTGCCACCGTTAATTTGCCTGCCCCTGGCAGAATGTAATATTTCTTTTAATCAGATCAATACGGAAATTACGCCGGTGGACGAGAGGAATAATTAAACTCGGGCTCCAGGACACTCACCCTGACATTACTGTAAACCCTAAGGCAAAAACAAAGAAAAACAAAACAAAAAAAAAAAACATAAAACAAAGCCACCTCTCCTTCCCTCTTATGCTGGATGATAAAGAGGAAACCAGGAACGTTGATAGATTTGGATGAGACTTATTTAGCCGCCTCTGTTTTCCCTCCAGCCTTCAGCAGGTTCCTCTCACCCAGTCTTCCACTACTATATCACCATCATCCAGCATGATGTCCAAAACCGCTGTGAGTTTCAGCAGCAAGTGGTTTAGTTTGAGGTAGCAATTGACACACACACTGAATACACTTAAACATTAGTGAAACAAGTCTATAAATTGGTGATTCTCTCTCTCTGCCAGAGGACACAGAAATCAAATGGAGAAGGTGTGTGTGTGTGTGTGTAATGAATGAATGGGCCTGTTGCTTTGTGTAGCCTGCAGATTTGTTGCTCTGTCCCACCCTGTAAGTGCTGTTAACTGTATCGCCCAATGAACCAGACCAGACCTCTAATGGCTCTTATTGGATCTTGCTGGGAAGGAAGATTGGCCCCACCAGGGTTACCACCGCCACATCCTCACCCATCATGCCTCACTCCCTCGGATACCAGAGAGAGTGACAATGAGGACACAAGCATCTCTTCATGCCTTCTGTCACCAAGGTCATTCATAAACAAAATAAAAGCTTGCATAGAGAAAACACTATTTCTAACGGAGAAGCAACAGCTCTGAAACACACCATTTTTGAGAGAATATTAAAGTAGCTTTTTATGCATACGATATATATGCACACGCTTTAGAATTCAGAATAGTAGAGGTTTATTTCTTCCGGCGAGAAAAAGTTGTTTTGAGGTCAAGTGCCTGTAACAGTGCCACCCAACACCGACTGGCAGTTTTATAAATCTTCTTACACCTGCCATTAGTTTTGAATACAGATTTTCAGTGTCGAAATCAGGCTGCTGTTCAGGGTGTCAGTGTTATCGTAATTCTCAATATCTACCAAAAATCGCTCTTTTCAAACCTTCATACCCACGATGCCTAGTTCAGAAATCTGGTTGGTTGAGATGTGAGTCATGTGAATCTAAAACCCTTTACTGATTGGTTGGTACCTCTATCAGATTTGGCTTCAATTCGGCCTCATATGGTTGCTTCCCCAGATCACCTTTTCATATACTGAAAACTGAGCTTATGAGGTTAAGCCTAGTTGAGTGAGGCTCCTACAGTCAACACAACTAGCAACTTAACACCCCCTGACAGTCTTGTTTTTCTGACCTCTAGTGGTTTGAGGTTTTATCTTGCTGTGATGTAGACATGTACTTCTTGACACTGTGACATCATTGCTGGATGTGGTAGAGATGTGGCTTAAGATTTAGCCAAAAAAAAAAAAAAAGAAGAAGAAGAAAACTCACATGAGCCTGATATTGCAAAGATCATTTGGTTTGAGGGTCGAAATTGGAAAGAAAACAGCAGGGAAACAGCTGAGGAGAGAACAATTATTCTAATGATGTGACCCAGCCGCAGACATTAAAGCAATGCTTGTGTGACCAGAGATGTAAAGACTTGAAACTGTGGAATCATAGAGGGCAGTGAACATTGTTTTTTTTTTTGCCTTGTGTTAAGTTACTCTAATCACACATTTTCTAGCACACACACATACAAACACACACACACTCACACACTGACTCAAACAGTCCCAGTGTTTTATATTTGGCCTTGCTCAAGGGGCCCTTTTGATGGCATTTTTTAAAATAGAGGAAAGCATTATTCATTCACTCTCCTCAGCAGCACCTAATGGGTTTGGTTAATAATTGCCATGAAGTCGAGTGTGACTGCAGCTACACTGACGCTCAGCTGCATTGATACATCTTGTTAGTAAATGAAGATTAAGTGTTAGCAGGAATACAACACAATACACCTTTGATTGTGGCTCTCAAATGGTATTTAATTTACTGTTCTCTTGAATGAGCAATCCGTGGTCCGTAATTATTAAGTTCCATTTGGGTTAATTATATTGCTGGCATTATGTGTTCTAAGTGAGGGGCTAATTTGAGAGAAGTGGCTTGAGATTTAACGGAAAAAAGAAAGGAAAGAAAAGAAATCCCACATGAGCCTCTGAAATGAATGATCATTTGGTTTTGAGGGGCGGAATTGATAGAAACAGTGAGGAAACAGCTGAGGTGGGAAACCAATTTATTCTAATGATGTGACAACGAGATGCTGCAAATTAGATTTAGTTTCACATAGGTACCCCTACCAGTTACTATTGGGAGGCTGAATCGGTAGGTGGTGTGTAGTTCAGCATATGAGAGCAACTATTCATGGAAAATGCAATGCCCTGTGCTGAAAAGCATACCTAAGATGTTCTTAACAAAATCAGGAAGTTTAAATAGTAAGACACATACCTACAAGTTTGAAAGAGTAAAAATATGTATAAGGATGGCTCTTTTGACGCTTAGCTGCTTTATTTTCCCATTTTCTCCCAACTTTGTGTGATATGATGTAAATGACAGAAACGCAAACTATGGTATATCACACCCGAAGCAAACTCTAATCAAATGTGGATTGCCCAGTGTAGATGCATTCGGGGTCTCTGTGATATGGAAAAAGTTTGGGGTCCTTAAAAATACAGAAATAATGTGCAGGAAGGTTGAAGGGACAGGATGATGAAGGCTTGTTTGGCTCTCCTCGTTTCTCCTCTGTAGAGCAGCGCAGCGTGAGGAAAAGCTTGTTAAAACCCTAATAGTAGCTATCAAAGGCTATTGATTATCTTTCCCGCCCTGTTTGGGTGACAAAGTGAGCATTAGCTGGAGCCATAGAGAGTTTCTTAAGACACGTTTCCTCAGGGACCGCCCAGTCCCCTGGGCTGTCCACTACTGAGATCACATGCACACACACACATACACACTCACTTGTGTCTCTTTTTTTCAAAGCTAACACACTGCTATCCTTTCACCCTCCTGCCACCAGATAATCCATTTTACAGCCAGGGATCAAACACTGAGCCCCATGCCGCAGTGATCAATATTGACATGCGTGCATGCACGCACACATTAAATCAACCTTGCACACACAGCACTAAGTCCTCAGAAAGCTCTGTTAGGGAAGTTTCTTGCCCCATGCAGTTCATAGGTGGTGTTTTAGTAGGTTATCTTTTTTCCCTTTTGGCTGTGATGCATAAAGAATGTTGTCCTTGGAGAACCCTAAATGAACGTTGCACTAATACAGAGAACAATGAGAACTCTGTCCCACAATGATGGACAGTTTATAGCCACGAACTCCTATTCCCATTCTTCTTCTTAAGCATTTCTCCTCCAGTGGTTTCCAGAATACCCAGAGAAATGCAAAAGTATAGTAGAAACAGAGGAGGTTATTGAGGTAAGTTATACATAAGGTAATATAATAACCAAATTAATGATGTCTGTTGAAATATTCATGATTAACCCCCAGATTTTAGGGGCGGCTACATGGAAATTCAGAACTCCAAAATGGTGTGTTGTGTCTTTTTTCGCTCGACTGATCGGTATTTAGTTTGCAGACTGAAGATGCTCTCAGACTGCTTGAACACACTTCCGTGCTCAGCTTTGTGTATGAAGGACTTTGACACGTAAAAATCTGCAAATTCTCCACTCTATATATCTAAGGCTGCATATTTTGGGCACAAGGTTTCATTTGTTGCTGCACACAGGAGGAATACTGCAGGCACCGTTCAGTCATGTCCGCCTCACCTGACCTATATCTGAATATATTGAGATACTGCCTGTAATATTAATGTTTATTTCAGAGCTTTAATATAAATGTCATTAGCACAAAAATGCCAAACTGATCCATCTTATATGGAGTTTTGGGATGACTCTCAATCATCTGTTTCTGTAAGTTATAGATAGGGAAACCAAAGTTCGACTCATGAGATCGTGTAACCAGCCAAACACAAGCAACGAGGGGTGTCTACTCTTTTTATCATATTAAAGGACTGTACTGAATCTGATTATATTAGATCTTGTTCATGACTTTGTGTCTCCTCACTGTGCATGGACTGTATTTATTTAAAAGAACATGGACTTTCAATCCATAAAAGCCTGTGTGTGTCTTGGTAACGCCACCCGATCTGTTATGTTTATATTCTTTCTGTATGTGTCGGGAAGTATAATCTATAGAAATAGACATTGCTCAGCCCACTGTGGCGTGACACTGCAGATGTATTTAGTAGCTTAGTAAGAGGATATTCAATTTATTCATGATGCAACCACAGGGTTGATGTGTATGTGTGTGTGAGTGTGAGTGTGCATGTGCATGGTGAATGTGGGAGGAACTAAGAAATGAAACACCTCATAACTATTCCACTGCATTCTCAATTAGGACATCATCTATGCAGAGGAGCATTCATGAGTGGCCCTTCTTTATTTACAATTACTCACTGCAGTGCAGACAATATGGAAAAGCTTGTGTGATCCAATTTTGCAAAATATCCAGAATAGAGAAAAAAAAAAAGAAACAAAAACAAAACAGACAGATATAGTATAACACCGCTGCAATATCCACTGCAACTTGTGGGCTTGAGACTCGCCATGCTTAATAGTTAATATCAACTGCCAGGAAGTCTGACGACTGTGTATTCTGCACAAATCCCTTTGGCAAAGACAGGCGCTTTGGAACTTTTCAGCTCAGCTGAGTCGATGCAGCATCACTGTGGGGCCTATGCCTTATTGAACACTAGTTTTGTATGCCCACCATCCATTTTGAGTCCCTGTCCATAGTTTGAAATGGCACTCTTTCAGTAAACTCTTCAGTGTGGGAATGACAATTTTGCAGTCTCATAACTCATTTTCAAAAAGGTGATTTTAAGTTAAATGTTAGCAAAAGTAAAAACATTGTCTCTCATGCTTGAAGTAATACATCTTTGGTATTACATTAAGACCAAGACTTCTACTAACGTGCTAATCAAGTCTGGTGGGTGCCTAAACATTCACCAACCGGCACACATTGCTGTAGTTGTGTTAATGAAACATATTCAGTGTCCTGGTGTGTGTCCTGTGTACCCTGATCATGAGAATGTTATTAGCTGTAAAATAGTTTTTAAAAAAGTGAATGCACATGACAACTACTTGAATCCTTTTCTCACTGCAGAGGATCTGGTTGAAAAGCTCTGTGAACAGTCTTGTGTAATAGAATGGCAGATCCCAAAGACAGTTTTAAACTCAGAACTGTCCAGGGATCAATAAAAGGAGTGTCCATACTGGCCCTTCATCCATTAGGGCTGTGAGGGAGGGAGTACACGGTAAACATCGCTAAGTCCAGGTGCTGACGCGGCTCCATATAAATTTGTTAAGAAATGAAAGAACTATCTCAGGCCTCTTTAGGAAATGCAGGGCCACTTCTATTCCTCTGATATTTCATATGAAGTAGCCATTTACAGTCTGATGAGCAAGTTCGATGGTGTATTAATGATATGGTTGCGGTTTTTAGGGTGTCGGGCGCTGCCAAATACTTCGTAAAATTAAACACGTATTTGCTTATATAGCCGCAAGAAATTTAGACCACTCTGGGGCTTTGTTATGGAAGTCTGATCAGGGCTGGTAAGCACCGATTTCAATTGAATATAGACACTTTCTGGAGCTCATATGCGGTTTTTTAGGAAACAGCCGCTTGAAACTCAGTTTAAAAACATTCAAAATGCTCTAGAAACGTGATACCTGTTTGAGTTTGAGTGTTTTTGCTCACATATTCAAGCAAAGGATATTCAGCTTTGAATGATGTCATAAGTCTAGCAAAAGTCCTGACAAGACTAGAAGGCTGAATTATTTAATGATGGCTCACCTTTGTGGAATTATTTTGGCATTATAATTGCAGTTGCCCGCCTTTGGCCTGCTGGAGTGAGAGACAGGCCCCCAGGAGCGATCAGCATCAGTCAGTGGGATCAAGTTACTATGAGCACACCCAAAATACTCCCTTAATGATGGCCAAATTGAAGGAAAAGCATCAACCTGAGCTGAGATCACATAAGACAATTTCGCACGGTGAGGTCAAGGATATCCTCCTCATACCTGTGGAGTTTGGTGACTTAGGAAAATACAAAGCCAGACATTTTCTGTCACTATTATAAATAGCATGCAAGTTTTCATCCTAATTGTGTGTCCACCACCAGTAACTTGACAAATATTTTAAATGCATATTTCAACAAAACTTTTAAGAGACTGACCTTTGTTTGTCCTATATTTCCCCAGTTTCAACCATAGAAATCACTGATAAAAGTAAGATTGTGACTGTATACGTGCTTTGACTTTTAGCTTGTTGAAAGGAGCGATGAAAGTAGCAAAAGAGACGGCAGAGTTATTTTCACACCTGACGCTGGTCAGCAAAAGTGTCAGGAACATGACAGGCTGCACTGTTTCAATAGAAGGACTTGACAGGAGATTATTATTTGTCATCAGGTACAAAGAGTTTTGTATAGGAGCTTTGCAGAGTTCACAGCTGGGCTGCTCTCTACTCAAACAAGCAGCATGTGAATTAAAAACGAATCAAACAAAAAAACAAAACAAAAACAAAACACCCAAGTGATGGCTAACAAAATCTTGTATGTCACTGCAATCCTGCCTGACAACCAGTGCTGGCTGTGAATCAAGACGAAAATATTCCAGCGTTGTTAAAACCCAGGCTGGAAACCACCACGGCTTACTCTGCAGAAGCCTAAGTCCCCCACTCTGCCTTGATGAGAGAGAATTATTTTTTCCACCAGTCAAACTTCATTAGACACATCTAGAGGTGATCAAGCTGACTCCTGGAGACAAAGGGTTTAAATACAGCGTGAGCTGTGAGAAACAAGTGTGTTTAAAGCGCTAAAGGTTACCAGGTTTTATTTTGATTGGTAAAGTGAATCATGGGTGCTTTGTAATGAATGCTTTAACTCACAGCTGGCCCAGAGTACTGTAGCAGACCATTGAACTCCTGGTAAACTTTAAAATCTGATCGTGTCTCGCCTATGGATACAACTCTTCACCTCTGAAGCATTTGTAGATAAGACACGATGTACCTGGTAGTAGAGGGTTGTACAGATTCTAGAACAGAACCTACTCGCTGAAGTGGCCGGTTTCTACAAACTTCTGCGGATGAGTTTGGTTATCCCACCAAAGATAATTATGCAGTCTGGGGAAATTTATGCCTACATTGTTCTTTTGAGGAGATAATTGCAGCCGCTGAAGCCTATGTATCACATGAGGATCGAGCTCATTCCACAAATTAAATGCATGTTCAATAGCCCAGTGTATATTTTCTGTACTCCTATTACACTGTAAAGTTCCATGTTATGGCATATTTCCGATGATAACAAACGAAAACAAAATTATTGTGTTAATTGAGCTGTTATTGTGAGATGAATAATCACGCTGTATTAAATTCTCACGGAAAACAAATAAAAATTAACTTAAAGAGAGAATGTAATTTCCATAATTTCATTTTCAATTTAACTTTTTTTTTTCCCCTCTTCAGTGTGGCCGGCTAGATTTGCTAGCGAAGAATTACTGGATCTAGAATAGACTGCAAACAGATAAATAACCTGCTCAATATTAATGAAGTCCTTTCAACTATGAAATCACAATTCTACTCACAGGTGTGAAGGCAGGTTGATTTAGTTGATGGCTACCAATTCAGGAAACTGACTAGGCCTTGACCCAGAAACAGAGACAAAGGGGCAAATTATTTTTCATTTCTTCCTCTGGCTCTTTCCCTTGGCCTCGGACCTCTGATGTCTCTTGATTGACAAGAAAATCCTCTGTTTCTAGGGTTTCATAGAGTACATTAGAAAGCAGTTTTATATTTTGTAATGTAAATTGATCTATTCATCAAATTTGATAGGTAGAAAGAATAATATGATCAAATATATTTCTGATAGATTAGTTTGTCTATTTTAGATTGCCATTTGATTACAGTATACAATATAACTGATATTTTTCTTTGATGGCAAATTATTTCAGGTATTTTCTGCAGGTAGTTAATAAATTACTGTTAAGTGTTGAAACAAAAAATCAAAGTTCATTGTCAGTGCCCGTGGAAGAATCTATCTCCTTTAAAATAATATCTTGGGACTTGAGACTCTCATTTGTCTCTGTTCTTTTATGATTAACTCCGTCCAAATCTCACAGAAAAATTAATGTATCAAATTATTCAGCGATAGTTTTAATCACACTGTCAGGTGTTAATACCTGGGATCATGGATTTTCTGGGTTATCTGTCGGGCAGACGGCAGGATAAACAGCCACTCTCCAGGCTGCCAGGTACCCCAGCCGTGGCAGCTGTGTGGGGCAGGATCGAGACACCCCTTATATACACACACACACTCACACACCATTCATACAGCCTGACCTCCTGGGGGTCAGACAAAAGGCTCACCTTTCAGCAGCATCACCAGAGCTGAGAGAAAGACAGCCACATTACTCATGCACTATCATATCTACTCGCTTGGATGGTCGGCCAGAACAAATGTGCCCTTTATGTGGGCTGAGTGTAAAGTCTCAATGAGGTTCCTCTGAAGATTGAAGATAAAAGGGGTGGGTGGGGGTTTCAAACTGGTGTTAACAGTTTGACTGAAGTTCAAACCCCATTCTTGGACATGGATGATATAATTAGTTTGTTTTAGTATGATACTGAATTTTGACCATATGTATATGTTAATTTTGTTTTAGCTTCAGGATCAAGGATATATTTGGAAACCTTTAGATTTGCTATAAAGAACTATGATCACGATATGTACTGACTGGAACATTTTGTAGTTGAAAATAAACTTGTCAGTGCTGTCTTGGAGAAACTGCAATATCACACTGGTTTGACCAAATAAGTTGTTACTTAGCTGTCTGATATCTCTGTGATTTTACGCATAAAACTGATGCATGGATGTTAGCTGACAAAATGCAATACCTTTAGCCCTATAATTTTTTGCAAAGCTGGTGCAGTACATACAGTTGCTCTGCGCTCTGCTGGGCCCGAAGCGTATTGGTCATGGCTGTCCGACATCCGCTTGTGTTTGATCTGGTGCCCCTGTCAGCGTGGACAGTGCCCATGCTATATCTGCCACGAGTGTTTTCTGATTTGCTTACCCGTGAGGTTAATGTTTTTGTTGGTCAAAAATCGGGCACCGCACTGCTCCATGTGGTAGAACTGACGCTCACAGTATGCAGATGTGTTGCTGGTTACGCCGCCTGTATGTCACCGGGCTGTGTGTTTTCCAAACCTGGCCCGAGGAGTTGGCAGTCGCATTGGCACCGCTTGGTTGTCTGCGTCTTCGCTGAGATGCATGTGTGGTTCGCCTGAGCTGTTACATGTCAGTTTTTGTTACTGTAGACATCTCATTTCAATGGCGCTTTAACACTCGTGAACGTAAGGTGTCCCTCATGGATCATTAATAATGTGTGCCCACTGTAAATACAGTATCTGTTGCGCTCATCCCTTCATTTCTTTATCTCCTTTTCTGTCTCTCTACTTTGGGAGCCAATGTGAATGTGCCAAAACTTTCAGTTTCAAATAGAGTTCACATCTTTTAACAGTCCTTAATTGAAATAGTTTAATATTTTCTTTCTGCACAGTTTTTACTATCTCTCTGGAGAATAAACTAACCAACTTAACTGTCAACAGGTTAAAACATCTTGGCTGTTCAAGGAAAACTGCACAGTAACTACTGGAAAAAGAATCGATCTTCAATCACATTTAAAAGCCATGGATACACACATTAAATATGGTGAGATTATTACTTTCAACTTGTTGAAGATGCACTGTAACAAGAATTGAATGAATCCTGCTATTACTAACACCGCCCAGGGAAAACTTACAAATTGCTCAAACCACTCAGCTTTGGCCTTGCAAAAGAAGTGCATTCGATTAGACTTATTGGAAACATGTTACACTGTCCAGGGTGATTTTGGCTTATGACCTGAAAAACAAATACGTCATCCCACATTGCAGTCTGTCAAAGACACTTCAGATATATTATCACTTCCAAACGAGAACCCCTTGGTCCCTGTAAGTAACCTTCCAACTTTCAGCTTCCATCCCTATTTTCCTCTCAAAACGAGCATTAGAAGGATTGCTCACATGCTACCCCTTGGGAGCAAATCTATTTCTGCAGAGATGGAAATTGTCGGGTCCCTCACAAAGCTGCTGACACACTGCCAATTGAGGTGTCAGGCTCCCCGAGGCCTGCCATTGTGGACTGATAATTTAATTGGAGAGGCACGACGGTGTGTCCCCGGGTCGTGGGTATCTAAAATGCCTGTATCACCGCCTGTCCCAGTGCTGGCCTCCGCGTGAGACTCAAGATCTCGACTCCCCTGTCCTTCTTCTGATCTCCTCTCCCTATGCAGGTGGAGGGGAGGGTATACATCGCAGGCCCTGGCCTGTGAGAGACCCTTGTTGTGGGTGGGGGTGGAGGTGTGGGGGTCTGAGGCAGCTTGTGGGCTCTCAAAGTCTCAGGAGCGGCTCTTCTGGAGAGGGAGGGAGAGGTGAACTCAGCTGCCATTGACTGGGAGTCGTCTTGGGGGCAGGCACAAAATTAGTCAGCAGATAATGAAGCTGTCTTGATTGCAGGCTCGGGTTGGGGTTGGATGGGGTTGGATGGGGGGGGGTACACGTGGGGACGGGATTTCCTGGTACAGGGGCCCATAGGCATGAGAAGCATGTCTTGGAGGAGCGCTTGTTGTCAACGGATGCTCTGTTCCTCAGAGATCCCAGGGCATAGTTTAGGGTTGAAAGATGCACAAGTGTTGAGAGGAGCGCCAACACATTCCTTTAGGCTGCCTGCTCCAGGTGAATGGGGTTCAGACAAGTGGTTAGACAGACATAGGCAGACAAGCACACACAAATCTACTAGGTGAACACATAAAGATGCATATGTATCCTCTTTGGCTCTATTTCATGCATGTTGAAATGAAGAAAACAGTTTTTAAACTTTTGCTTTTACTTTTGTATTAACACTGAAATATGGCAGGTCATGATCCACCCTAATGGTTCAAACATTTTTGAATCATACCATGAATTGTGCTGACTGTTTTACCAACTTACCTTATCTGTGTGGTGTGTGTGTGTGTGTCCATGTAAGGCCCCGGCTGCACAGCTGTCCCGACAACCGCGCCATCGTGCTCATGGTTACCCAAGCGCAGACAAAGCTGTCGCCGAATGAAATCCAGGCGTGCGGCAGTCCACTGGACCTGAGGTGCCGCCACCAACCAACAAACACACAAAGACCTCGCCTCCCTAGCACTCCGGCCTCCTCACCCCATCGCCCACCATCCTGCCCCTCCCTCGCACACCGCTGCCTGCTGCTTTGTGCCTGCTCCAAGAAGAGGAAGTTCCTCTCATCTCTTTCTCAAGGTAGTTCTGCCACCATGCCTCTTTTCACACACAGGCAAAGAGCCTAATGGGCTCAGCAAACACACACACAGGCTGTCGGGACACACCTTCAAGGTAACGAGTTCATGTGTTTTGTGTTTTTTTCTGTGTCTTGCCAAGTTAATTTTGACTTTAAAGACACGTGTGAGCACAAACGCACACTGCAAAATATTCAAATAGGGCTCAAACGCCTGTGACCAGCCGGCATGCCTAGTCTGACACAGCAAATTAGAACTAGACATGTAAGATTATTTTTGTATCACAACAGGAGGGTCATATTCCGTAAGTGTAAGTTTTCACTTCATCTTAACACACAGATGATCTCTTCAAAGAAAAAACAACTGACCCATGTTGCCTTTGACCACTGAGGTAAAACTTTAGTATTACTCTCCCAGCAAAGTTGGGTGCCTCATATGAAATAGATAAAGAAATGGTCAAAATAGAAGCAACAGAGGTTCAGATGTCCTTAATTTTAGTTCCTAGTATGGGTCAAGCCCCAAAAAACAAGCATCCTACATTTTCCATTATGGCATTCATAGACTCTTCGAGCTCAAGCCATCCATATGTCTATTTCAAAGATAACCCTGATATCATCACCAGGCTTGTTTTTTTTGACTTGACAAAGCTCATCTACAGCCACAGAAGACATTTACAGGTGTTTTCTACAGGCTGAGTTGTACCACTCAGAAAACTGAACTATGTAAACTGAGTTTCCTTTAAGTTTCTGTTTAAGGAGAGTGCAGATCTCAGTCAGCATCAATAGGACTTACAAGGAAGAAACTGTTCCACATCCAAGGACACATTAGATCCAATGTCTGCTGCATTTAAATGTAAAGGCAAGTGGTGACAGCCAAACAAGTGGTGAGTGTATGTTCTTTTGGGATGTCACCTATAGTATGAGATGTGACACTGAGCTTCCGACGATTTGTCACAACAGTGCCATGTGTCAATCATGCTATTACCTGTACACACGCCGCAGTGACAGATCATTCAGGGCTCTGTGTTGAGCCAACTTCTGTTGCAACCATTCGGGCAAAACTAAAGAAAAGCAACCTAAGTGACTTATAGCGCCTCCCCTACTTTAGAGGCTGTGTCTCGTTCTTGTGTTTTCATTTACCTTTTACCAATTGCGATATCATCTTTCAGTCTATAGCTATAAATGCTACTGTAATTGATTTTAACAATATTGCTCATGCAACTAAAATGTTATAAATACTGACTCTGACCAACATTTGCCCCTTCTCAGTCCAGTGCCATTTTGTAATGAAATATTATAAATAGCGTTTTGTTCCATAACTATCATTAAACCCTGTCCATTAACTCAAGTGTGAAATTGCTGGGAGCAATAAGAGGTCCTTCAGTCTCCATTTGATTTAATTGTTGTGAATTCCAGGCTTTTAACGGAGCTGTGGAGGGGCACAAACGATTTGAGACACCACTGAAGCGCGACCTGGGAGTACTTTTGTTGTCATCATCTCTGATTGTATGTGAATTGCCTCAAACAAATGACTATGCAAATGTCTGGTTGCTGTACTGTAGTCTGTCTTACTGTGGCTACAGGTGTAGAAATGTTTGTGACTGTCTCGCCTGTAATGGATTTCTTCCCACTTGAGACATTTTATTGGTGAAAAATGGACGGATCGCCTGATCCTTCTCTTTAATTCTGGAGGAATGACACCAAAAATCTGGCTTTTGTTTTCAATGCGTTGATACCTGGAACAGTTTTATCCCTATCAGATTCTCATGTTGTGGCACCAGTGATGAAAGAACATGATGCAAGAACTTAAGTTTTGATAAATTATCCATGAGAATAAGACAACACACCAAACAAAAGGGTTTAGAAGCTTCACAGTCAGAAAATGCATTATTAGCGACATGCTGTGGTACTGTTAGCCATGAAATGTTGACAAGTTTTATACCATAAGTGATAGACCCTATATGAACATAATATTTTGCTAAAGCTAGAGGAGCTATTTGACATGAGAGATTTCTGTTTATCTGTTTTACTTACTGACTGTAGCTGAGGCTGAGTTGAAACTTAGCATTTGTCAGTTAATAGGTTGTTTGGTCAATAGTCTTCAGATGTTCACATGTTTTTTAAACCTGATTGTTGCCATTTAGTCATGAATATGTATTGTTATAGAGAACTTAAGATTTGAAACCAAGTTTTAGAGTCTTACAGATTGCAGGATAAGTGTGTGATAGAGTCTATGAATCAGTTTTGGTACAAAACTGGAAAACGATCAACAAAAATCTGAGTGACCTTCAACTCCCCAGTGAAGTGTATTCCCTCCTTTGAAGCAGCAGTAAAGTTTCTACAGCATCGCAGCATAAGACCAGACATCATCTTAAAATAGGATCTCGTGGATGAAGGTTATCCAATAATTATCTCACCAGTGATGCTCATGAAGGTGGATGAAAGGGAGGAAATACAGTTTGGACTCAGAACAGGGCCTCCAACCTCTAATGAATATGACCTCTAAGTCCTCCTACACCGGGCTCATTCCCCTTTCTCCAAAACCTACAGTGTTTAATGATTCCAAGGACTCTGGGGTGAGCTCAACTCTAATCAATGAACCTCATCAGGGGAGCCGGTACTTTGAGGACGGCTGTTAAGATAGCAGTTTCTAAGTAACCCAGGTTCAGCCATGGTGATGAGCCCTGTTAGAATAGTTTTTTTTTTCCTTCATGGAGCGCCTATTGAACTGGCAAGGCGGTACATTATGTGTGTTTCCTCTTTCACATTGTGTTCGTTTTTCTGGCTTAGAACAATAATAGAGTTTGAATATGTAACTTGTTTTGTTTGAGCTTTGGTATTTGTTTACTGTGTTGGCACAACCTTGCTGGGGTCATGCCAAAAAGGAAACAAACTGAAAATTAAGAGATAGAGTTGAGTAATAAAGAAACAGGTAAAGAGGCAGAAAGGATGAGGGATGACTAGAGAGGAAAGTGGTAGAGAGTCATCAATTCTTTCAAGGCAAAAAAAAAAACGAGCAGAACTGAGAATGAATGCAGCAACAGAGCTGCGCTTATTTAGGAAAAGTATCTAGTCAAGGTCATCCATTGAAACAGTTAGCGGAGGTGGAGGGAAGGATATTTTGGAAATGGAGATGTCTTACACAGTCTGAGTTGCGGTATTATAGCACCTGGGAAAATGTGCAACTAGATTCTGCTTTACTTGCTTTCCTGTTGCAGTAACTTTTTTCTCCTTAGTTGTTGTTGTTTTTTTGTTGTTGTTGTTTTGGCACTGCTAAGCAACATGTTTTGTGCTCTGATAATCCTCCCAAAAGACTTTCATAATATGATTTAAAAAAAATCTTGTTAGTGAGCATAAGTTTGACAATTTGCTTTAAAAAGACAATTTTATGAACTTGCATTACTTGCCCTTCGCAGCATTCCCTCCGCTTTGTCGCTTTTAGAAGACTAGAAGGCCCCCCAAAGGTTTAAAAATGGAGGGAAGAGCATTTTCCACTGCTCTTCTCATTGATGAAATGTTTCCTCTTCCTCTTCAATTATTCAGGCTGTTTTCATTGAGAACTCCTATGGCAAAATTTTGGATTTGCACTTGATTTATTTGTCATATATCCTTTATATCTCTAAATTTTATACCTCCAGTGGCCCTTTAAGCATCTTTCTTTGCAGAAGTGGCCTCAGTTTGCAGGCCAGATCCAAACACATTTTTTACACGTCACGCTGCAGCTGTAGCTGCAGTTCGCTTATTTCACCGTAGAGTGAATGAAAAATTTATTGTCTAGTGTCGTTAATTTTTTTCTCCTCACACCACCAAGTTTATGTTGCTGCATGGTGAGCCCAACCTCAGACTGCTCTTACCCTCTCACTTCCTCTCCCTCTTCCTCTGGCTCAAAGTTGAACTTTGAAAACAAAGAGGTGCTAATTTCTCCACCTGGAAAGGCTGTTTTGCTGAGGATGAGTGACTGACACAATTAGGTGAATATGGAATTATGTTGTTGATGCTACCCACAGGGCAAGTCGAGTCAAGACAACGCCCTATTTGCAAGGCTTTTAACAAACAAGTCTCATCACGGGGGAGTTTCAGAAAGCAAAACTTCATTCACAAAAATTAAACAAATGTGAAGACATTTTTTCAGTCATACGATAGTTGTTTGACTTGTTGAGACCCCTGACACTTTGTGGGATTGGATTTTTTTAAGCAGGTCATTGCTAAAGAGACTGTATCAGACAGACTCAGCACCCCCCACCCTTTTTTGCCAGACTATTTCCTTTGTTTATTTATGCCATTGACAGACAACAGTAAAAAAAAAAAACCCTGAGGGGAGATAAGTTTGTGAGACGGCAAATGTGACAATGCTTTGAACTGTTATCATACAGACTTTGGCTCCTGTACACCAAAGTATATAGGATAAAGATAAACATGTTTGTAATGGTGTAAATTTAAGTTCCATTTGGCCTGTATTGCAGTTACTCACCCACGTAGGACAAGGGACAGGAAAAAGTATTCCTAACTGATTAATTTCAACAATAATTATTTCTATTCCTCTGTCTGTCTTGTCGACATGCTACACCCAAGCCGCTCAGATTTTCATTTCCCTAACTCAAGTATGTTAAAGGACCACATATGTATAGACAATGGTGGAAATATTTTGGCCTTTTTCCTTGGTTTGGAGCATGAGACAGATTGTGATGCTGGGAAATGTGCCACCGAGTCTTTACAATCTCCATCTGCTTGGACAAGCCGTGGCTGGTCAAGGGGGTGACAGAGGGATGACAGAGGATGGAGACAGAGAAAGAGGGAGAGAGGGAAAGGAGGCAGAATGATGGAGTGGCTTATTAACAGGCAGCAGTGGTGCTAAGAGCATGCAGGGTGTTGTTGGGAGTACCTTGCATTATGGTGGCTAACGCGCTCTATCTCCTCATTTCTTTTTTCTTCTTATTTTAGTTCCAATGCCCTCAGCAGTGTCTTGTGTGTTGCCCTGTCTTCTTCAGTTTTTTTCCTAATATCTTATTTTTCGCAAAGACACTCTTTCCTTTATCTTCCCCTTTTCCTTGTAATTTCAATTCTTCTTTAAGGCGTCACTCTTTTCTTCCTGTACTGGCCGCTCTTCCACTCCTTCTTTCTTCTTTCTTCACTTTTTCCTTCATTTCGGTCCCCCCATTTATCTGTATTATCTTTCATCCCATCATTCCTCAGATTTTATACTTTTCCTCTTTGTTTTTCACTTCTTTTCTTTCTCCTATCTTTTTAAATTCCATTTCTTTCCACTCTGCCTTTATCCTTTTCTATCCTGGCTCTTTCTTTCTTTCTTCCTTCCTTCTTTTTAGCCGTTCCTCCTGGCTATTGTTTCCTCTGTCGCTCTTTCTTTCTTTCTGACATGCCGCTCATTGGACAAGGCCACCCATGTAATATAAATCAGAGATGAATCCTGCCAAGCAGTGGTTTAAAACGGGATGTTTTATTAGAATAAGTCCGAGTCCCGGAGGTGAGAACTAGTTGATGTGAATTGAGCCTGGGCTAACTCAATGTTAATTCAACCTTTATGGAACGATTCTTGGCGGTTGTGAGCACAGCGCTGTCTCAGGCTTTGTGGACAGTTTCCGCTAATCGTAGTCTGGCTTGAGGTGTCTCCACATTTTCTCCCGCTTGCCATTCAATTCATCGTCCCTGAAGTACACTCTAAAAAAAATTGATGGTAAAACATTGTGAAAACACCAGATGACAGTCGATTCATGGCGGGGATGGATGGGCGCGAGTGAGAGGGTATATGTGGGTCATGTATCTGTGTCTGACTAGCGGCAGATTTTTTTTTCTCTCTCTCTCTTTCTTCCTTTTTCATTCCAGAAGATTTCTTCACCAGGTTGGAGGGAAGGCGGCCTTCGGTCAATAAAACACTGTGTGTGTGCCGGGTGTAGGTGGGGTGGGGGGTGAAGCGTTGTGGTGGAGGAGGAGGCGGTGGGGCTCGGGGTGGGGGCAGGAAGCAGCCTGACTGGAAAAGCAAGTTCGCTTCTTTAATTCATGTATACCACTCTGCTATCGGTGTTTTTGGATCCGCTGGCCCCTGCAAGCCCAGAATAACTGTTTAAATAATCAGCCCACCAAATGCGCTGAAATTATTCATGCAGCCTGCACATGGCGCCGCTGATCATAATATTGGAATATTAAACAGTTCGAAAAATGTTAGTAGCATTAGGATGCCTTGATGCCAACTCAAACAGCTCATGTAACTTATATGGTGAAGTAAGATTGTTTTTTTTTTCTTTCCTTTTAGGATTCTGTAAAATAGCTTACATAGAATGCAATACATTAAAGTTACTCATATAAAGACAGTATAGAAATACAAATGTGTATTACATTTGCAACAAACATAAACAGTAATGCTGCAGATTATTTGATGTAAAATAAAGCAAGACAGACAGAACTTTTCTTTGCCAAACATTAAGAGGCCTCTATACCTCCATTAAAACATACTGTTGTGTCTAAAATTTCCAGTGGGTCGCGTAACAACATTGTGATGTCAACATTACAGGAAACGTTAATATAGTTGAACTTACAGTAACCAGTGCAGGTTGTACCGATGTTATCCTGCCCATTGATTTCTCTCTGCGGCCCTTGGCATTGACGGCTTCAGCTTAAGATATATATGACCATAAAAGGCAGATTGACCAAACACAACATCATATGATTATATGAAATATTGATAGAGTGGTTCACTCTCCCATCAGGCCTTTTATGGACAATGGATAACTGACCCTGCTGGACAGCTGCTTGTATAATGAGCTGAGGAGCATAAGAGCAAACAAAGTGAAAAAATGTAACTAGTCTTTGAAAGGCTGAAGGCTCGTCTGGTAGATTTATTTTCTTTTTCCTTTAAATTTATTTCTTTAGATACACCATTTGTATTTAAGTGCTGTGCACACTGGACTAAGAGCCAGCGTGGGCTGACAAGGCTCATTCTATATGCTTTCTCGATTCTACAGTTTTCCGTTAAAAGGAAAACGTATTTACTTATGGAATATAAGGTATAGTAGGTCCCAAAAGTCTATTTCATCAAACTCTATATGCAATTGACTGGTGGATTTACTTCACAGGTTAATTTTGATTTTTTTCTTAGTGGCCTTAATTTGGTTAAATAAACAATCTGTATTATAGATGATTCACAATTCTTTACATTCTAAATTAATACATCATCAGATTGCATTATTTCCAGTTGGTGCTGAACTTGTTCTTCTGCCACACACACATCAAAACAAGCTGCAACAGAACTGGTTGACACTGCTCAAGCTTTTGGACAGCTGGATGAGGGAGATGAGAGATACCGGTCTGTAATTATTGAGGAAATTTCATAGATTTAAATAGGATCAAAGAGTTTATGTGAAATGCATGTACAAATGCACACATATACTATGGTAGTGGACCCTGTTGGTATTTTGTCCTTAAAGCCTTTTAATATTTTCTTCAGTTAAGAGACACGATATACAATTCAACAAAAGATGTCTTATCGGAGATGTTTATCTTGGATTTATGCCATGAAGAGTGTAAAATCTGAGTAATGAAAGATAAAGTTATCTGTCTAAGCAATGTTAAGTCTGTCAAACTGATTATCACAGCTGTTATGTACAGCGTTTATCAGAAGTTACAGTGGTTGTGCAAAATATGCAGCACTATTTTTAGGGTGAGGTCACATATCTGCAGGTGACGTCAGTCATTAATAAATTAAAGTGGCAGTAATTTCAGATTGATAAACATTATGTTGAAAAATGTTCAGATTAATTTTGAATGAGCTTTTCCAGGACATGAAAAGGACTAAGGTCAGTTCAAGTTCAAGCAAAACAGCTACATTTTCTTTCTTTGACATCAACAAAGCTCTGTTTAACTTCCCAAAGAATGTGATCTTATTAGCTGCGCATAAAAAGCAGTTTTTTAAGTTTTTAGTTGTTGGAGGGGAATAAGTAAAGGCCTCATCAGCTGCACATTCCTCTTGATGACGATAGAAGGAAGTTAAGATTTATGCAAAAGTTGCAACCTCACGCTTAACTTTCCCAGTCACACGGACGCATAACTTTGATGCCATATTAGATGTGAAGCAACAACTTGATACGGGTATTTACCAACAAAGCCTTATTCGCACTTTGGGTGGTGAAAAGAGGATTAGTTTTCTTTCTTTTCTTTTTTCTTTTTGTTGTCAGGGTTTAGACAAACTACAACTTTTGAATTTAATTATTGTACGTTGTCTTAAACAGGAATTTGACTTCACGCTATATGGCCTGAATACTACACAATATTTGTGATAGTTAAACCTACACACACACACACACACTCATATATACACGAGTATCAATATCTATATATCTATCTATCTATCTATTATATAGATTTACACACATATATATGTTGTGGTTTCAACAAATAACCTATGGAGGCCTAAGGGGGACAGTTGCTCAAGTGATAGAGAAATACTTGACACCTTTATGAAATTTAGGAACAGAGAAATTTCTAACTTACTTATTACTGATGGCATTTTCTCCCCTGCAATATTAAATTTCACAGGTATTCTATTCATTTTTAAGCTCTCTATTTGATTTCTGATCCTCATGGAAGTCATTTTCCAGTACAATACCACAATTCAGGGTAGAAAATATTATCTGAATTTTAGTGTTTAATATATTTAATATTTATCAAAGGTTTAATAAAACAAGTTAAATCTAAATTTAAGAGATTCAAAAGTATTATCCTTCTCATAGTTGCCTCCTTGTAAAGTTTTGTCTTCATCTTCCATTTAGCTCCAGCCTCTAACATTCAGAAACTCTTGGACACTCATAAACAAAACGGAGGGGAGACAAAGATGGACGTGGATGAAGATGAAGAGAAACAGGAGGGAGGAGGAGGAGGAGGAGAAGAAGGCTGTGGTGGGAGAGGAAGGGAAGGAGGGAGGGGGCTGTGGCAGATTTTTTACCTGAAGGCAAAAGCAGGCAGAGGAACCCTTAGGTTCAGCAGGGAACAGTCGTGCCCGCCCCAGTTCCAGGAAGGCCCTCTCCGCTGTGATCCATTATTCAGCAATGAGCACAATTAGCCTCTGTCAAGCTATTTTTACACGCTCCGATAAGATAGATTCAATGTACAAAAGAATGTGCAACGTCTCTCCCTTGCTCCCCCTCCCGCACATCACCACTTATTTATTTATTTGGCACGTTAATGCGTTGGAATGGTATCGATGTAGCTTTTATCCCTTCACTTATTCATCAGGGCTTTGAGAGAGTTTGTTTAGAGCTGTTTAGTGAGGCATCATCGTCAAAGCTAGAGGGATGAGATATGTTAAGTTGACTCATCTATCTTGCTGTTATGATATGTGGGCAATGTTTCTGTGTTTGAATGCAGATGGTTGGCATTCGAAAATGAATTGATCTCAAGGACCTTAACGAGCACTTAGCATTAAAGGCAGAACGTTAATACTTAGCCACACTAAGTGCAGGTGCCCACTTACAGAAGAGGCTGACTTAAGTTGGGTTTGTTTGTTGAGTATTTAGGATGGACTTTTGGCAGAGCATTGACCAGGAGGTCAGTTCTTGCTTCATGGTTGTGGTGCCTTGTTGATGATTTCACTCTGGCTAATTAGAATTTAGCAGCACACGTGTGATCTTTGAAGAATCATGTGCACCCACAAAACAACAGCTGTCCATGAATGCTCTTAAGGGAACTAAGGAAAATTGTTTGGTTTTGGGTATGTTTTGTTTTTTGAGAGATTGATACCACTCTCGTATCTGTTTGTTAAATATGGATTAGCTGCTTAGCATAAAGAATGAAAATGGGGGGAAACAGATAGCCTGGTTATGTCAATTGGTTGTAAAGTCCACCTACCAGCACCTCTGAAGCTCACTAAATAACATGCTACGTTTTGCTGGTTTAATCCTTACAAAAACGGAAGCATAAAAACATCAATTTGTCCTTTTACATGACAGTCATGAACTAGTCCCTTCTCCCAGAGAGCAAATAAGCATATTTCCAAAAATGAAAAATGCCTACTTGCTCAACTATTCTTTTAAATTTTGCCCTGCAACATTGTGTAAAATATGTTCAGGAAATAGAGCATTTCTTCAGATGAAGTGATTCCTAGTCAGTGCAAAGATAATCTCTCTCCTAAGCATTACTTAAGTAGTTAGTATAGATTGCTCTGCTGTGTCATTATTCATGAGACTGTATTATAATAGAGAATAAGGCTGAAGAGCAGAAAGTGCCTGAGCTCTCTCCACATTTCAGAGCTTTATGCGCATAATTTCCAGACCTATATGTTCAATCTAATTCTGTCTAAATTGGCTCACCTGCTATTTTATAGGGAAAGGGAAATAGTTTGGCTGCAATACTCTTTTAGTAAATGACACAGGCTCCTCTGTCTTATGTTTTCCCTCATTTCCCCCAATTTACTTCATCACTTCCTCTGAAAACTTTGTATTTGGTCACGGATTTGGGCCTCAGGCAGTTTCTCTTTTCTTTCTTGAAGTGAGATGAGAATTTTCTTTGCTCTTGTCACACACTCCCGTTTTTATCGGAACATCATTTTATCTTAATAAACGTTAATTTGATGAGATAGCAGTTTGGAAGCTCCTCTATCTCTGATCTGCTTTGATATCTTGGATGTCTTGGAATAGACTTCCTGCATATATACAGTACATTTACTGTACAAGAAAGCTCCTTTGTAATTTCCTGGATGGAGAGGATTGGTTTCAATTAAATGACACCGTCAGATGTACAGGTAAGGAACTCAAACCAGGGTCTTGAGTGAGGAAATCCAAACAGACCTGGACTAAATCACTCTTACTTTCTAGGGAAATGAGGCTTGAGTGGCTCAAACCATTGAATTATTAGAGCTCAGACTTTTTCCTGTGGGTTACTAAAAATCCACCCTGTCTTAGAAAATTCAGGTCTGTTTCCATGTACCCACATTTTTCCTTTGCCAATGCAAATGAGCCTTATACAGGCTTGCATGTCAAATGCTGATTATTATTGCTATGCACGAATGCATGTGATATACATTCCGTCGTGTGAGATTGATACCCACGACCCGTCTTGTGAAGCCAGCGTCCAGTGCAGCGCTACTTTCAAGATGAAAAGATTGCCTGGTCTGTGCGCTACTAGTGATCTTTTAAGATCACATGCAGTCCTATTAGCATGAAACTAAATTCGTAACATGATTAGCTCTCATTAACATGAGGTATCCCTTAACAAGGTTGTTAGCACATCCCAAACGCGTGCTTTGACCCCTCGTTGCAGGTGCTGTCATTGCACCATATCAGGCAGGTAATTAGGCTACTTAAATGTGTGTGTGTGTGTGTGCATGTGTGGAGGTGGTGTTAGTGGGGTTCATTAGCCCACCCTCCCACTTACCCAACCCCAGTTTATCTTTACAAGACCTCCCTCCCCTTTCATTCTTTGCCTCCTCTCTCTTATCTCCAGCAGCGTTCCCCCTGACCTCCTTCAGCCCTCTTATTCCCCCCAGTGGCAGGGTGGGTGGGGTTAGGGGGTGTGAGTGGAGGTGGACGGGTGCATCCATTGGGGGTGGCTGATCAAAGCCCCGGGTATCCCCAGGGAGGACATTTTCAGAGGCAGGAGGGAATTTAAACAGCGGTCTAAGCCAGGAAACCAGAGCTGAGGTGAGAGGCGAGGGGGGTTATTGTGGCTGTTTCCAACCCAGGAGAGGGCAGCCCAGTCTTTAATCCCCCTAATGAGGGAGGGGATCTCACCAAGGCTGCTTTCACCTGTAAAGGGTCCTAATGTGGTTTGCATGGTGATAACCCATGAAAGCTATTGGTTTTTTAAAAAGGGAATAAGAAGGGTGAGATGTGAGAAATCTCTGGATTTGTAAGAGCAGCGTGAAGTGTATTGAGGATGACAGAAGCATCAGAAACAACAAAGTGGTCTCTTGAGGCTGACAATATCCTGTGTGTGTGTGTGTGTGTGTGTATGTGTGCAGCAGTGTGTGTTGACATATGTGTGCCTGTCTTATGAACTGAGCTTCTTTTTTGAAAGTGTTAGTGCACGTTGCAGGCCACGGTGCAGCTCTCTGTGTACGCCTGTACAGTGTGCACGTGTGTGTGTATTTTGGCCTGTTGTGCATCTGTGTGTGTGTCCGTGTGTGTTCCGTCACGTCAGAGACATGACAGGCGCGAACGCTGATTCAGTCTGGCGGTGGTAGCGTCTGAAAGCACCAGGGAACCTACCGGGAGCAAATGATATTCATTGGTCTTAAACGCTCGGGCTGGCTGACCGGCCTTGTTGCAACCGCCGGTGTCATGTTACATTATGACCTGAAGATGACGGGGGACGACACTGCTCCAAAGAGAAGAGAGAGAGAGGAGGCGGAGGAGGAGGAGGAGGAGGAGGAGGAGATGCAGGCAGGGAGGGATGAGGAGTGGTGGCTGCTCAGCTGAGGTCATTTAAAGCCATAATCCACAGTTTGGTGTGCCATGTGCATTTTAAGTGGACTGACAGATGCTTGTTTTCTTGAGTATAACTTATGCAGACATTTTAATATTTCTCCATTTATATTTTGCATTTTTTTTATGTTGTAGTGTTTTATTTATCAGCTTAGTTATGTTTATCTTCCATATTTACTCTAATCTTGCTTGCATCCTTTTTTGTTGTATACAATTTATTCTCTGTGTGATATTATCGATAAAAGTCATTGGAAGGGGTATTTTAATTTATAGCAGGAACATTACAATGTAAACAATGCTACTATGGACAATTATGGACCATTAAACATAAATAAAGCCAGTGTGGGGAAAAGGTTTGTCAACAGGGGGTGCTACACAGCAGTTCAGTGAACTGCTGCTTCAACCTTTGAGAAAATTGCAGCAAGTATTTTACTAGTTATTTAACATATGGAAGCATTTTATGTTTAATCTTTTTTTAGATTGTCTTTGTATTTGTTGTGTGTGGCTTTTTTCACGGGTGTGTCCCTCCCTTTCTCTTGCTCTCCTTCTGTGTGTGTTCATAACCGAGCCAAAACATGGTTTTGAGGTCAGTTTGAAGTGTCTGGTATCTTCTGCATCTCTTTCAGAGCCCTAACCTTGGCTTTTATGCAGAAAGATGAAACAGATTACATTTTCAGATTACCCATTTATTAGTCCGCTGACAGCAGGGTGTGTGCAGTGTCAACAAAGACACTGCCAACGTCGGTTTGAAAGGACTCAATCTTAGAGTTCCAGTGTTATTTCTGTAACGTGAATATGAGCATCTCTCTCTCCTGCAGCCGCTTACAAGAGAAGACACAGTTGTAATGCCACTGGGCATAATTTCTGTAGCTGCTGCACAGAGACTAAACTTTTGGACCCAGAGGGTGTTCGAGTTTTTATACCTTAATGAGATTCTTTAATAGTAGTGATGAAGTAGAATAATTGTTCTTAGAAAATCCCCCTCGTTTTAGTTCAGGTTCTAAGTTGCTTCCTCGTGTACTGTACATGCTGCTTTCCGTTTTGAGGAGATATTTGTGGATCAGGGCGACAGCGCAAGGAAAAGAAAAAAAAATCAAATATGAGTGAGTGTCATTGTTGAAACAAAAAGAGGAGCTTGGTTGGAAACAAAACAAAAAAGTGTCTGTGCCAAAGAAGAGAAATCTTTATGAAGACAAAACAATGGTGTCAAGCTAAAACAAAGGCAGTGTTTATCGGTCTGTGGCACTGAATGGCAGAGGTTTGATTGTGTACGCAGGGGAGGGGGAACAGCTGTGTGGCTTTATAAAGACGAGACACTGAGATCCTCCATTGTCAGTCCATACCTTGGGCATGGATCAGTTTTGACAAAGCGCCATTATTCGCCATCACCTTGCTTGTGTGGTCAGATAATGAGGATGTTTTCACAGGAAAACAGAGAAACAGACTGAGAGAGTCATCAAATAAAACAATGTCATTGTGGAGCCAGTGTTTGGAGTTGCTGTTGTAGGAAGGCAGAATGAATGGATTTGTCTCCGCATTTTGCGTGGTGATACAGTTTTTCTGTGGGTTGTTTGTGCCTCTGCCAATGTTGACAGGCTCAGTTTCATTCCCGGCCTTGGCTCGACTTTCTGCCAGAGCTTCTGCTGGAGTCTATTAAAGTGCTGCACTGCAGGACCTATCGCCCGCGACCATTAGCTGTACGGATCCAGACATCTCGGGACTCGGCGGTATATTAAAAAACGAGTGGAATTTCTGGGAGTACTGTATCAAGAAAATAAAAGTTTTAATCTACGCAGAAGAAAAATTGACTCCAGCCTTAAAATGTTTTGTGAGTAGATAATGGAGGAGATAATTCAGTTTTTATAGCTGTACTGGACAACTCTTAATGTTTGCAGCTCCAAATGGCAATAAGAGAGAGTTTGAAAAACATCCCAGAAATCCTGTAATGTGTTCCCCGGCCTGCACACAACAACGCTCACTGATGCCAAAGTAAAACAAAGTGAGGAGAGAGGCAAAGATCTAGTGGATGTGTTTAGCTGTTTGTAGACAAGATGCTACTTTTAAATCGTTATTTGCTTTAAAGTGATTTAATTTAATATGTGGGATCACTTTGGGATCTAGGCTTATGATGATGAGGGTGAAGATGAGGGATTATACACAAAATTATATTTAGTTGAGCTCTAAATGCTTCCAATTTAACCCCTCATTTTGGAGTGATATTCTTTATGCACTTGGTTTCACATACTTTTCCATAGTTCTACATTTCTCTTTTGTTGTTTGCTCCACTCCGGCAGATTTGACCTCTGCCTCGACCTCCAAATCAGTCAGGTGGATGAGCTAGCTCTACAGCTAGCACCCCAGTATCCCTCTCACACAGTCTGTGCACGTCTAGTGCTAGCCGTTAAACCGAGCATCTCCTCGGCACTGCAGCTGCGCCAACATCTGTGCTCTGTGTCTTCTTCGTCCGCCCCATTCCCTCCAATAACCTGCCATCCCTCTGATGGGTATGAATAAAGGAGGGAACAATCTGGATACTCTGTTGCACAACATGCCGGTGGGACTGAACACATATCAATAATAAATTGACCAGGATTCACCTTCTCCTTAGCTTTTTTTTTTGTATTGTAGATCAGATACTCTTTTTGAATGAGGAGATTAGCAATGTGACGTAATCCTCCATAGAGAGTGTTGAATTATGTTTTGTTTGTAGCTTTAATGTTGCTAAGCTAGGGAGTATTTTCAAGTCCATTTAGAATGAGACTTTCAGTTAGTCAGCCCTACCTGCCATGGAGGAAATGTCAAGGAAAAAAACTTTATGATGAGCAAAAATGAATTCATAGCGTCTTCCTCATGCTTACTGCAGAAATGAACCTCTGTCAAGCAGGCAAAAATGACAGCTGTCACAGGTACAAATGAACAAAGGAAGTAATCTTTTAATCAGAGTCATCCTATATTCAGGACAGTATTATATACAGTATATAAATCGTTTCAAGCCTTTTTTTTTTTTAACTGTGCAAGTTACTTGATTGTAAAATGGTCTTACTAGACCTCTGCAGCCTGCTCAAACCTGTTTGCCATGCCAGGTTTTGACAAGGAAGAATAATACATGGAATAAGTTATATATATTTTTAAAACCGTCTACAGGGAGTCCAAAAATGTTGTAGAGGTGCACTTCTAAATTTGTTGGAGTACTCTTTAAAGGAAAAGTGCTAAAACAGTGGGAGGGTCCTTAAACAGGAGCAGTTCTTCTGGATTGTTTTTCATAGTTTTCACTCCTCCACGAGCAACCACTGCTGGCAGAGTTTCACCACAGTTGAACTGGCATTGCTACACCACCATTGTGATGAGAATTGACAGGTATTTTTAAAAAATCTATTCTCAAAATGCCCCCCTGTTCTGTAATTGTTGATTTATTAATTTAGGTTTTCTGTGATCAGTTCAGCGCTAACCAAGCTACTGTCTGAAATCACCCCCATTTCCTTTACTTTGTTGCCGTATTAACCTTTTTATTTGAGTGTCTTGATGTTAGTGATGACACAAAATCTTCTGCTCACTATAGAGTAAACTACTGCATGTTTATTTTATAGGGAGTAGAAAATAAGTGACACATCCATTATAGTAACAGTGTGATGATAATGCATTGGTATTCTCTTTACTTTTTACTCATGTAATGTATTGATTAATTACTGTATTGTAAATCTACCTACCTTATTTCTGTCTTTCTATATTTTCGGAGTCCACTGCCCTTGTTTTTGTATAAGTCAGTGCCCTCTGGCACATGTCTGTGGAGTCCCATCATTTCCTGATTTGCTGAATTTGAGTTCTATAAGTTTCTCTGTGAAAGGTCCATTGCTGCTTTCTGTCTTTATGGCAAGTGTGTGTAGCTTGCTGCATAGCTGTGTACATACAAACATAGTGAGGTCAGAAGAGCAAGAGATACAAACTGTCACATTTTTGCAAGAGAGAAAGTTAACTCTAGAGTGACGATTCTTCCTTGTGCTTTCCTAGTTTATAAGTGAGTATGTGGGGTAGCTATTTAAATGACCCTGTTGAATCAACAATTTTCTTTTATGGGACTACAAAATTCAGATTATTGCCAATTACGAGAAGTTTTTCCACTGTATAAGTAGCAGAGAGCTATTCTTACTAACTTCAGGTATACATGTGGGTAAGCACAGGAATTATTTAACAGCATAATGATGAATGAGCTGTTGTTAAATCCTGTTTGGAAATCTGTTATTTGTTTGTTAGGGGCCAAGAGAAACACAGCCTTAGACTGTATGATACTGCACTTGGTATGGTTACATGCTGAAAAATCCCTTCCAGTTGCATCTTGGCACTGCACAAATTGGCATGTAGGCGGGACCATGTTAATATGGTGTGAGACTGCTAATGGCTTTATGATTGGATAATTAGAGGAAGGTGGGTAATTAGGAGAGTAGTCTGTGCTTGGCTTCCCTGTTGGAGCGAGTAGGAACAGGAAGACTCCCTGCTGGCTGTTGAAGGGTGTTTATGTGTGTGAGCGGGTAAGTGTGTGTTTTTGGATGTCATTGCTACCGGCTAATAGTATAAATCCTCTCTGTGCCAGTTTAAGATTCCAGACTTTTAAACAGGGTAGTGGTGAGTTGAAGAAAACTAGAGGCTGTGGCTCATACTGGATGAGTAGCAAATGTTATGTGATGCAGAAGCCTTGAAGGAGTTAATGTACCACTGGAAAACATAATGTTCACACTGCAAATGCAAATTTAGTTCACATACAAGGCAAAATTTCTGTTTTTTAGTTTCAGTTTTTGCTTTGATACAAGCCACTGCTTTTACCATTTAATCTGATTTTACATGTATTTATTTTTTCATACATATTTATTTTATTTATTTCCAGAAATCTGAGGAGTTTTGAGATGAGCTGAGTAATGTTGCACATAAAGTTGATTTTATTATTTGCATTTTCAATAAAGCCAAACCATGGGGATAGATAAACAAGAGAGAAAGCAAAAGATAAAATAGGAAACACAAAACATTTAAAACACATAAATATGAATTAAATTCACTATTTAACGGTCAGATGTTGTCCTTGTGGTGCCAAAAACATGTTCAGTGAGGCATGCTTTGCTAGATAAGAAAACAAAGACATGATGACATCACCCAAATCAAGAACCACTTTTCAGACTAAAATGATCTCATACTGTAGGCCGCTTCTCCTGATGAGAGTCTGAGTCAGGAAATCCTGCTCATTTCCTACTACATTT
Source organism: Lates japonicus (assembly GCA_033238685.1). Taxonomy (NCBI): domain Eukaryota; kingdom Metazoa; phylum Chordata; class Actinopteri; family Centropomidae; genus Lates; species Lates japonicus. The sequence continues at coordinate 218,715 of BRZM01000334.1, forward strand.
TCACTCCTCTTGGTCGCCCTCAGTTCACTGGTCCACCCTGCTGCTTTAAGAGTGTGTTTTTAATCCTTGAGAAAATGACTGTGACACTAACAACTTCTCCCTCCACCCATCCACCATCTCCAGACATCATTAAAGCTAGGCTATAGCCTCAGGCTGCACATGAACCCCTTCTTCAAACTGTACACTTTATCCATAATTCAGCTATCTTCCCTGAATTATTCAAGCAAATAGTGGGGAAAATAATGGAGTTCAGTGAATCTTACTTACACATAAAACTATTCTAATGTTGATTTGAATTTTTGAGGCTTTCCGATGCGGTGTGGGAGGGGGCTTAAGTAGCGCATGTGGCCTCCTGTACCCAATCAGTGCTGATCATGGGTGTGGGAAGATGGGAAGTTGGCTCATAAACACATTAGCATGGCTGTAGGTGATAAATAAATACATTCTGAAATATACACATATATGCATGAGCATGAATGTATACACTTTTTACACATACAAGAACACACACGGGTTTGAAAGCAAACAATTGGTATCAAAATAAAGAATGAGCATGTGCTGTTTGGAGCTATTTAAGATCAGAATTTCAAACTCCTGTTTTTCTGAATGAATATATAGTCTGTGATTGTTGTTGCCCTAGAAAATGGAAAAGAAAAACATTATTATCAATATATGTTGTCCAAGAAAAAGTTCTCTTCCCCTCCCTGTCCTATAAATGCTGTTTTCTTAAAGTTTCTATCTAAATATTCACTGCATGTGGTGATATGTGGCGTGACATGGCAGGGTTCCCTTGCACTCTCCCCCGTTTACCCCCCCCATACATGTTAAAGGGGACAGGAGGGTAAATGTAGAAATGTCCCCTACTTGATACCCTATCAGAAAAAGGCTGAATTAACATTAGTTGCTTACTTACTTGCCTTGGTGTTAAATCATTTACTCCCTTTGGAGTGGGTAAGGCCATGCAACTTTTATCGCGGGAAAAGAATCAGAATTCCCTGGATAGGGAGAAGGGTGGCTCATGCATAAATAAAGCATACAGTACATGTTAGCACTATAACCTTGCTCAGGGGTTTCGCTGGAAGCACAGAGCGCATTACTGAGAGGTTTTATACAGTATCATATAGAGGCTGTAAGCCCCATGCTTTATAACAGGGGCCTTTGGAGGAGTGGAGCTGAAGTGGAGGGGAATGCATCTGAGGCAAACTCAGGAACTTGGGAGGACACACCAGGAAAATGTCCTTGGGTCATACACACCAACACACTTCTGCCTATTCCCACTTGTGTTTACACTCACTCACTGTGTTGACTTGCCTTTGAGAACACACATGTAATGTACACACACTGACACACAATGTAGCCTGCCCATACAACTGAAGGCATCTCGTATCATTTGGTTTCAGCACTTACCCCCTTTAGCTTTGGCACTGGTGGGATAAACTGAAGTCCTTTCTAAAAATGATGCTTAAGTTTTATGCTAATGAGCTACAATCACTTACCAGGTGGCTACTTACAACCCTGCATCCTAAAAATAATGTTCTTATACAACTAATATCCCAATATATTTTGTAGGAAAATGTCATGCTGCCTAGATTATGTATTTAATTAACATAAGGAGGAAATGTTTATATTAAATTTTATTTCCAAACTGTTCACTGCCAACTCCAAATGTTCACAGTGAATGACTCAGAAACATTCCCCATCGATGTATTTCATTTGTTTTTCTTCAGTATTCACTCATGGCAACTAAAGTATGATTCATATTGTTATGGTCATGTTAAGGCAATTCATCCCACTTGGGTAAGGTTGGAGAGAGCTTCTGGTCTATTGAAAAAGTCAATGCCGATTTGAAGCATGAGACAGGATTTGTTGTCACAACAGTCTTTAACTAACTTTAAATTTATGTTGTGAACCAATTAAGTTTCTGTTTACACTCAGTGTCACTCACCAAAACACTATATGTATCCAATAAATATGTTGAGGTCTTTTCCTTCCTCATTAAAACGTTTGTAACGCACAGTTTTCCTAAAGTTTGAAGCCTTTTTGCTAGCGGTCTTCTTCTTCCCTGACTTCGTTGGTGCATTGCTGTTTCTTTTCACGTTACTGCCACCTGTAGATCAAAGGAATAGAGTGATACCATTAGTAGGAACTTGTACCCATGCGTGTGCATAAGAACAAATAAAACAGTAATTACTTTTCCACCAAAATATCTTTGGTAAAACAAATTAGCAAAACGTTTACAGTATATAGGCACATTTTGTAGTAAATAGAGTTGGCCATTTGTTATTGTCATGACATCAAATTATTTTGAGGGTCAGCTTAGCTGCTGCCAATGTTACCACTATCTATGGCAACACACTCACCACTGTTTAGTAGTCTTAGAGACACTTAAGTATGGAAAACTGAACACGGCTAGCATGATTAAAATAAAATAAACTCACAAAATAAATGATCAGATTTGGTTCCACACCAGTTTGAAAATTTCTCTTGTAGTTTTTGTGGGGATTTATGAGCGAGGGATGAGCTCTGCCTTTTTTTTGTGATTTTTATCATTTAACCCAATCTCTCTGGGTGTATCTATTTGGATGTATAGGAGGAGCGAGAAACAAGGGACAGGGTCACAGGAGGAATGGAGCGATGTACGTGGGAGGAGTGAGGGATAGAATGACTGGGGTGTAAAGAGCAGCGGAGAGAAGGGAGCAAAAGATCACAGGAAGGTGGAGAGGAATGAGGCCCAGACGTGAGAACTAATTTGACACATTTGCCCAGAATTCCAGCACCGTCTGCCACTATCAACACATTTACCCTCTTTGTCTTGTTATCGAGGGAGATGAGGCCTCTGAGGTCTAGCATAGGTCTGGCAGATCAAAGAAGGTGCTTTTCCAATAGAGGTAGTCATCCAAATGCACAATCTCTCTGTCTCTATTCATATGAAGGAGAAAGAGAAATAAGGCTAAAGAAAAGTGAGACTGACAGTCATTTTCCTGTACTGGGTAGGGGGTAAAATGTGAGTCCGTTGTATTTCACCATATTGGAAGCATATGAGGTTTTACTGTCTGTTTAGATCACACCGTGTCTCTATATCTTTTTTTTTCCCTTCTTCCCTGTCTGAATGCCTGTATTTTACAGTCTTCAAATAACTTCCAAACTTAATTTAAATGATTGCATAATGGCTTTCTTTCATTCTGCTTTTATTATTATCAGATTTAACTTTAGTTTTAATGCAGAGTTCAGTAATGATGAAGTCCATTTAGAGGTACTCTTAAGAAAGATAATGACTGATAAATGGTCAACACACACACTGACTTCTGTCTGATCAGAATCCAGATGTGGGCATGTTTTTGATTGAAAGCTACCGCATTCAGCTTTTTGCTTTGGGTCAAGTGTCTCCTTGTACCGGCATTATCCCACTCATACAGTCAGGTACCTGCCACAACATTTGCCATACACTCTGAAGAGCTGTCTACTTTGAAAAGACATCTAGGTGACAAGTATTCATACACTGAGGCAGCAGATGGTGAATTCATTCACTTTGTTTTGGCACTTGTAAATTTTGCTTTTGTGTGAGGCTCGAATTATGCTTGTGCAAAGATAAATGTGAGCTTGCTCTGCTCATTTACATGGAGGATGTCATGGCTAACTGTGGGTCACAGTGGCTCGGAGAAGAGCCAGTGTGGATGCCTTGTCCTGTTAATTACTTGTCATGCAGTGGTGGGTTTGAAGCAGAACAGAAAAAAACCCTAGAATCCCAACAAGTAAAAGTAAAACAATCACCTAAGTGTCTCATGATCAACCCTGTGTGTGTTTGTGCAGCCTGGAGAAGGATGTTTTAGCCTTCAGCTGTTTTCATGCTGCTCTCTTGTTAGATAGCTACAGCTAAGCTCACTGTGGTCAATCAAAATGACAGAAACACCAATAATGGATGTTCAACAGGACACAAACAGAGCTATAGAGCTCATTGTAAAGAAAGCCAAAATCCAAAATTCACAAGCACTGTTACTTTCAGACTTTACAACACCAGTCTGACCCAACAATAAACCTGCACTCTGGACTCCATTTCTGGTCACTTCTTTTTTTGCACATACTTTTTATCTACCTCACTGATTATCACCTTTTTCTGTAATACAAACTGCACACTTATGTTTTATGCTGCTTTTTTAAAAATTTGTCTGTGCCTCTTTTATATTATATTATATATATATTTTGTTCTCACTGCTGCTGTAACAAGTGAATTTCCCACAAGTGGGATAAATAAAGTCTATCTTTATCTTAATCTTAATCTCAATCTTAAATTGCATGGTAATCCTTCTAAAAGTAAAACAAATGTCAGGCTGCTGGTAGCACAGGGGATCACCAACTGATTGAAAAGTCAGAGGATCACCAAAGTCAGGTGGTGGATTCATTCATTCAAATCGTTGTTGAGATGTTTCAGTCTGGACCAGCGGAGCGACCTCGCAATTCGCGGAGCTGCTAGCGTGGCTAAAAATGACACCAGGCTAACACAAGATTAAAGGCTCACAGCAGCAGATTCCCTTGCAGTGTCTGAGAAAAAGCTCCAAATCAAATTCTTTAAATAACAGTTTAAAGTCGTAGCAGTATACTGTGTGTTCTCGTGTGGATATTTCACTGTGACACTATTAAGAAAATTAAACACTGCACAGTACCACCCAGTCCAGAAATATCTGAGGTGCAAGTGAATTCCATGACTGATTGCATCCAGACTAAAACTGGGGGGGTGGTGGGCTTTGTCGCTCCAGCTACATGTTCTCGCTAGCCGAGCCTTCTATTAGCAACCTTTGTCTCCCCTAATGAGATATTCACAGTGAAATGTTAATTACTAAACACAGGACCGAGTGGCTTCCAGTACTGACCCCATTCTGATTGATCTTAATAACAATTACTGTAGTTCTCTGCAAAACTAGGTTAGAAGAAAATGAGGTTGTACAGAGACAAGCAACTCAACTATTGAAACAAAGGAAAACCCATTGTTCAAGTCTGTGAAATGAGTCACTATCAAGCTTGTTTCTAAACTTGGAGTTAATATCTGTACTAAATCATAACAATACAGCGATCATGAATAGACAGGTGGTGCTATTTTGCCATGGTGTCAGGTACAAACTGTGTGATGATTGTTTATACAAGCTTGACAAGATTCTGTTGTTCATGTAATTTCCCGAGTAGATGCATAAACCTATTAACATTCTTGTATGTGTGTGAGAGACAGAGATAGAGAATGTGTGTTTGCGTACAGTATGTGTAGGTCTCAGTGAGTGTGTTTTTGTGTTTACTAGCAGCGTAAGATTGACGGCTGTTTGCTCCTGTTAGTATGGCTCTAAATCCACACATATCTGCATGAATCCGGCCCTGTGTTGCTTCTTAATGGCAAAGACCTTCTCTGTTGGCTCAGCTATGAATAACAGTAATTGTTCAACCCACTCCCCGTCTATTCCCTTTGTGCCCCTGCCAGCTGGCATCTGGTGCCCACCAACAATAATATTCACCCTCCGCCCCTGCCATCATATCCCCTCCCTACACACACTCACACACACACACACACACACACACACACACACACACACACGCTACTATATTTCTGAGGTCACATGATTGCCCAGCTGTTTTCATAATCCCTCAGTCACCATGTAAACTTAGAAGACAACATCCAAATACACAAATATACAAAGATATTCACACACATACATGTAATATAATTCGTGCACACCCATGCATGCATTCACACACGTACACAACAATGTAACACAATACATATACTTGAACATCTACACTCATGCATACACACACACTAATTTGTGCAGCCACAGACAACTTTTACACAGCTCACTCATGCATGCAGACACAGACATACACACAGAGCTCCATTTCTGTCCCTCTCAAACCCCCAGTTCAACGTTTTCTAAATGATCTCATCAGATTAGCCCCAGATTGCTACCTATTACAGCCTCGCTACTTATTTAGCAATTTAGCTAGGGGTAAAATTGCCCCCGCTTGATGGCTAATTTTCAGAGGTGACATTTTGCCACATTGGGCTGCAGCGCTGAGGGGCCTGTTGTTAGATAGACAGGGGGTCCAGTTGTAGAAGAGCCATTAGGGCTAATTGATCCCCTCTGACTTGATTTACTGACAGGAGTCTTCACATTGTAACAAGTGTGGACAGAGAAGTCCAGAAGGTGAGGGAGCTGAATGGTGGTGCTGTAGTTTCTGAGACCAAAACTGTTTTCAGGCTCTACAGTTTCAGGCTTAATGTGTCTCACCCTTGTCTTGGTCATGTGATATGGGTACTGTTATGGCCACAGGTCTAAACATTTTTCCCTTGTGCTTTCTTAATCAGAGCAACAGCATAAGTAGCAGTAAGTGCTACTGTATATTTTTCAGCTTAACCCTATCTAAGAAACAAGTGACATTTTATGGCTGTATTGGCTGCATTTATGTAGCACTTGATTCCAAAGCACTTTGGCTCTCATTCACCCATTTACATACACACACATACACCAGTGGCAATAAGCTACAGTACAAGGCACTGATCTGAACATTGGCCACAATTTAGGGTTCAGTGTCTTGCCCTAGGACACTTGGACAGGAGGTGCTGGGGAATGGACCACCAACCAATGTTGGTTGGTGGACAACCCACTCTACTTCAGGGGAACAGGGAAACAAACAGGGAACAAAAATGGCAAATTCAAATGTCCTAACTAAAACTAATGCAACCTCATACAGCAATCCCACAATAAATATTAACTTCCTGAACATTACAGTGTTCAGTTTTTGGTGTAATTGTTTTAGAGAGGTGTAGATTCAACTTTATCATTTTGGTCATTTTGAAGGCTATAGCCAACTTTATTGCATTATGCTGACAGGTGTTTGTGTTATTTTGGGAGTAGAATAAATGACAGCAATGCCTCTCAATATAATTTCTACTGGCCTGACCAGCTAGTGCCCAAAATCTTTAACTTCTATCCGTGACGGTAGTTAAAGTGGTAGCACCAACAGTGCCAGTTTTAGTGGTTTGATTGCGTCTGCAGCTACCCTCACTGTAGAATATATTTACCCATGATACTGTAAGGTGCATGGGCTAATGGCATCTGCTGCACCAAATGGGATATGTTATGCTTATGTGAAAGTGCATCAATAATCCCTGGTGAGTTATGAACTGACCATGATTATAGCCCTGCGACTGCAGGAAATCCGTTTGAAGCTGTAAAATATAAAACCATGACATTATAAATATGCAGGCCATTAAAAACAGCCAGCTGACATTGCCAAAAATAACCCTGACACACTGTCCAAGGCAGAAATATGGATTATCGCCTCATGCAATACAATTCTCTTTATATCTTTCATGATCTGGAAAACTCCCTCTGCTCTCATTTATAATGAATGCAGAAACCTTATGTACAGTATGTTTTATGCTTTCCTGATGAAGTCCATGGAGGGTGGCTTTATTGTGATGTGGTGTGTTGGTGTGTGTATGTGTTTGTCCCCATTGCCTTTGAGATTCTTTGTCGATGGATATTATATTTATATTTATACAGCAGATTAGCCTGAAAAATGTTACATGCATCTGGGACTAGTATTGTCTCATTGTCCATATTGACACAACATGGGACATCATAGATCTGAGTGTCAGTCATTTAAATCCTGTTTGAATCACCCATAATTCTTATTACTGATGTAAAAATGGAAAATCCTGTGCAAGTTATAATGTTCTTACAGAAAATATCTTGTTCTCCTATCTTCATCCATAAAATTTGTGGGCAGCAGTGGAACCTATAAAGATCATATAAAAGTGCGTTTTAGCACTGATGTCCAGTTTTTATCTGTCAGATCAGATTGTTACAAATCTGTAACCCAAGAAATATTGTTCTTTATCTGAAATTTTCTTCTCAACAAGTGCAGGCACCTATGGAATATATAACAAACAATGACAAAGCAGTCTCACAACAAGGTCCATTTTGTAGCTGCTCTGTAGCTTTTGATTGCAATCACATGATCTTCCTCAGCAGATGGAGCTTCCCAGTTGAAATTGTAGATGTTCAAATTTCCATTTTTAAAAAGTAACTAAACACCAGCCTGAAAAGTAGAATTTTTTGCTGTCCCAGTATTTCAGATATTTTTCACTTCTGATCACACCTGGATGTGCACCTGTAATACACCCAACAGTGATGTCATAGCGTCCTGGCATACACTTCTACATCACTGCAGCAAGATGAATATTTAAACTGCTGGTGGTCAGATAACTCAAGATTGCCTGGGGTTGTTAAGTCTTTCTCATCCAAATTGGCTCAAAGATTAAGACTGAAAGCTCATTCTTGACCTTGGAAACAGTGCCTTATTAAACAATCTCACCACAAGGTCTTTTAAAGACATTTTTAGCATTAAAAAATACCCCCAAATCCTTGTGCCATCAGTGATAACCAGCAAATTTAATCAGGCATTGTAAATGAGCTTCACGGAGTGCAGAGGTTGGAGGGTAATTCCTTAATTATCTGAGGTCCTACTACTTATCCCTTGCGAATCAAACTAAAGACAATGAAAGACAGAAAAACAGAGATAGTAGTATCCTTTTTGCACACTGATTAGCTGCACTGAGGCATCAGCAGAAGCAAAATAGCAGCATTATGGCCCTAATGATCACCAATTTGAGGACCCCTAAGGACCCCAGCTGCGTCCAGGGCCAGACGTATTGGCCCATGATGAGCTAAACCAAGCCTATTTACCCATGCTCTTTCTCCCCAGCCTGTAACAGCCAACCGCACACAAACACATATGCATAATGGAGAAATAATGGAATCTTCTAATAATTTGTTTGGGCCAGGGAGGAAAGCAGAGGGACGGAGAGTCGGAGGCTGGCTTTCTAAATGACATGCCCCTGTGGCCTAACACGATTAGAATTTAAACTATGAGACCGCTGAGCCCTTCTCCGGGGGTCGAGATGAAATATTGAGATTGCCGCCATGGCTTTTGCTCTCTTCCCAGCTTCCCGCGACATTCCCTCACTCTGACACTTGTCTGCCAATCAAAGTGACGGACAGCTAACACGGGCAGAACAAAGACGAGGTCTGCTGAGCCAGTTTGTTTTAGTCGGTTTGGTGGTGAAGGAGGTTGAGTGACACCTCGACGCTTGGAGACACACTGTTCTACCGAAGTGATGTCCTGCAGTTTATTTAGTGGTAAAATCATGCGGTGGAAATGTTGTCGGACTCAGTTCATGTGTAGGAGCTGCTGGCAACCACATTTACTACTGGAGAGCAGCAGAAATATCTATTCTGTTCTACTCTATTCTATTTCAACAACTAAGATCTGCTCAACATATAAAGTATTATATCTGTTCTATTCATTTTTATTCTATTACGTCTTAGTACAACCACAGACAAAGTCCTCCTCAACAGCAATCTAAAACATAATTTTTAAAAATGTGTCTGATCAAACTGATGTGTAACAAAAAGGAGGATGAAATGTCTTAGTGGTTGGAATTTCTCTCTCTCTCTTTTTCTTTCACTCTGTCTCTAAGTCTCTCTCTCTTTCTCGCTCCATCTCTCTCAGTGATGGGCACAGAGGCAGAAGCTCATGATTATTTGAATATTTTCTTCCTCATGAATAATAAAAAAATATTGCTTGTTGGACGAGGCTGTGTGTGTGTGTGTGTGTGTGTGTGTGTGTGTGTGTGTGTGAGTGAGTGAGTGAGAGAGAGAGAAAGACTGTGTGTATTCGCATGTGACTACATTGAGTGTTTGTGTGCATACCTGTGATTAAGCATGAACTAGAAACCAGGGCTGTGCGTCTGCACATGCATATTGATCTCTCCATCCTTTCTCGCGTGTGTTTATTTTGAGCAGATGTATAAGTTTTATTGTATATGTGTGTGTGTGAGTGTGTGGAGGTTAAAAGGTTGCCAGTCTCCATCCTCCAGGGTTTCGGGCTGCCAGTGAACATATGTTTGTCTCTGTGATCTCTTGGCCCACCAGCCATGCAGGCTCACAGTGTATGTCCCCTCAGACTCTGCCACTGCCAGGAGAGCAAACATGTTGATGTGGAGTCTGAGTGAAGACGAGGAGCTGGAGCAACAACTTAAAGGATAGATGTTTGAGGTTTAAAGCCCCAATCCGCTGTTGCTGTACAACACCCTCTTCACCCACAAATGGTGGATTGCCTTAAAATTGTGGTCCATGTAGTTGAGTGTGTATGATCCAGATTTGATCATGGATCATGTGGGGTCTAGCACATAGGCTGCAATTGGAATATAGACCACATGGAATCTGATGGTTAAACAGAAAAAATGTTTTACACTATTTGTGGATCTGAAACCTGGCTGTCTAACATGCGGCCTACTTTCAAGTATGCTTATCCATTCAGAGTATTTCACATTTTGGAAATAAGTTGTATTTGAGAGGTAAAGCTAATATCTAAATACAAAGCTAAGATTTATCAGATTTTTCTTAGTAGTAGTCGGACTTAAAGATTCAGCTGCCATATATACTGTATAACATGGTGTCTTTAACTCAGCTGTGGCATCTGTTCATAGGCCCAAACAGTGAAGCCATTATCACCTGCCATGTCACAGTTGACTAGATTTTCTTATTTGTATTTTTATCTTAAGTAATCTGGGCTAGTGAGTTTTTGTGACTGAATTGACAGAAAAATAGAAATGTGTATGAAAAAGTTGAGCTTTTATTTATTTATTTAACTTATTTTTATCCTCTGAAATTTCTACTGACTTGTTGAATAAGTTTTAGATGTTACCCACACCATATCATATGTAGTTTCAGTGGAGATATGACAAATGGGAATATTGCAGTACAGTTAGGGTTAGGGATCAAAGAGATGCCACATATTGCTATATTAAACCTTATCAACTGAAGCTACTCAAATCAATATGTTTGTATTAATAATCTTTGAAATAGCTGTAGGAAATATAACTAAGATGTCACAAACCCACAGAGAATTATTACACATCTCTATAGTTTACCTCAGCTCTATGGGCAATTTAGTTTCTTTGTTTTGGTCTGTTTGGCCCTCAGCGTAACTGTTTGGGTTCACTCTCATGGCTTGACTTGATTTCCAGCATTAGCAGGCAGTGAAGTAGAGCTCAGTAAAATAGCTCTGGTTGACCGACTGTGGACTACCTCTCAGCACCAAATAGCATAGAGACATAGACAGAGACTAGCTGGTGAACATTTTAGCAGCTAAAGAGCCTGATAGCTCCCTCAGGAGTAGGTGAAGACCAAAACAGAGCTAAAAGGAGAGTGAATATGTTGGGGTCACTATTTGTGTTGTGTTGTTGTGTTGCCTTGTGTGTTGAAGTGTAGAGGAGAGATGAACTGTGTCTGATGCCCCGAAGTTGTATATTATAACTTTAATAGTAGAAGTTGGGAAGTGCCAAGATGATTGGTGTTGTGTTTGAACCACTGAAAGTTCTTGAATAATTGTTAAGTCACATTACACTTGCCACTGTAGCCACAAGGTGATAATCATCATAAGTATTGGGATTTTAGATGTTGGCAGATTTTCTTTGACAGACTAACTGCTGGTTCTTCTGACCATCATGCTGATCATATTACTCTGTAAAAATAAGAGGAAGACTAACTGCTAAGAGCTGTTTCTTACTCTTACACAAGGCCTGATAGGTCTGTGGTCATAGGTATCATTTACAGTTATTTTAATTTGGACAGTAATACTTCAACAAGGCTCACTGGGAAAGAAATGATTTTACACCCCTTGTGTGTATTTTGCCACAAGAGGGGGCTAGGATAGTTGCAGTTGTCCATGAATTCCTGAAATGTGGGCAAAAAACAACTCCAAACCTGCTTTAAAAAGAAAATAAAACCCCAGAGATATCCTGAACTTTAGCTCAAGTGATTATTTTCTTTTCAGTGTGACTCAGTTTTGCAAGCAGTTTATTTTTCATTTTTGAAGTGTTTAATCAGTGTAGTTACTGTGTTTGAGTTTACTGGTCTCATAGGAACTCTGATGTGAGTCAGATAAAAGTTTTCTTCTCTCCAGAACTCCAAACTGAGGCACTCGCCCACTTCAGAGATCTGTTTTGATAGAGACATCCAGCCCGCTTTCAGTGAAAGTCATGTCACATTTGTGCTAACTTGGCCTCAACATGGTCAGAGAAAATGGAGAGCTAGAGGAAGAGAGAGGAAGGGAGGAGAAAGAACGAGGGATGGCCAGAGGACAAGAAAAGGAAAGAGCTGGTTCTTATTCATCTGATTCTAATTTGGATGTAAATTGCAGGCTGATGTCACGGCGGAGCGGCATGTTGCTGGGTAATCACAGAGGAATCCAGGAGAATGAAGCCAGAAAAAAAAATTACTGCTAGACAGGTGCACAACAGAGCTGCTCAATAGAGCTGTCATTTTATCTGCTTTATCTATCTCGCACACGACGGAACATGGATGGCGGTGCACACGGCGGCGTTCATACACGCTGTCATACAGCACAGGCCTCAAGTCCAATCTGAAACTCAGGCATTGAGGCCAGAGCAGCTGTTACTGCCAACAGCTAACTCTTTTCTTTCTTCTTCTTCCTTCCCCTCTCTCTTGCACACACTCCCATACAAATGCATCCCCACCCTCATTCTCATTCTACTCTTTCACTTGTTTCTTTTTCTCCCTGCTCTGTTCCCTCGTTTTCTTCAGTCCTGCGCTGCACTGCCACCCCATCCACCCACATCGGCCCATTTCTGGGCGGCGTGCCACCGCCCCGGCCATCACATCTGCTGATGATAAGTTTAATTTCACTCAATTGCTGTTCATTAACGAATAATGATCCACAGCCCGTTTATTTGCAGTACCAAGGCAAAAATTTGACATCTAATTGTTTACCTCCTGTAAATCAGCGTGATGTTGCGTTCCCGCCGACACAATCAGACACACACACACACATTCCTCCTTAGCCGTGTCCCCATCTGATGATGTCAGAGGTGGATTGTGGGTTTTTTGGTTGGGGGCAGCGTATGGCTAAGTGACTGCGAGAGCCCCCAGTAATCCCTCTGCTCAGGATGGGGCCCGCTGGGGCCCAATGAAAGATGTAATAGGATCCCTCTGTAGGACTGCTTCCCCTGCAGGGTTAGAGATTAACACTAGTGTCATATTCAGCTCTGTCTGCCAGAGCTGGACCTCTCTGTCACACTCCCTAACAAGCCTGAACATTTCACAGGCCTGAGACCAAATATCTATGTAGATTACAAGGGTGTTTGTACAGCATTATAATTTTCTTTTGTTAAAATTTCTAGGGACAAGGATTTTTGTTTTCCCACAGAAGAACATGGTCTCGTGTTTACTACTTTATATAGTAGTTGGAAAAACATAGATTCTAAATATATGATGTGAAATTCTTTATACTGTCTATTTAGAGTGGCTGTAACTGGCGTAAATATAAATGTCAGTATCCTAACAGATGTACTGAAATATGCAGAGTTGGGGCTTTTAACTGTATTTCATGTATTGATATAAGCGAGCAGCCAAAATAGCAATCGTCATAACCCAAGGCTTCCCTCCTGTGTCTTACTTATTTTTCCAGGTCTGCCTTCTCTGCCAGAGAGCAAAGGGCCTACGGCATCATTTCCTTCAGGCTGGTGACGTCTGTGGAAAAACAGAACAACAGGAGAAGAAAAATCGCCGGTTGACGGCAGCTGATGCTGTGTCAAACCCCGGAGAGAAACAGTGAGTTTCCCCCAACGTCACGTCACAGGGCTGAATACACAGGACGGATTAGTGTAACGTTTCAAGTGTCAGTCAGCCAGTGTTTGTGTGAGGGCCTGCCGTTCCATATTTTAGATGCCACTTGTTTGAGTGTATAAAACACAGACACACACACACACACACAGTGGCAGGCATGAAGAGAAATAAAAAAATAAGGAGATACAAGGCTGCCAACACTCGCTGCCAGCAGCTCTGGAGCCACTAAAACAGCCAGCTTTGACCAGTTTCAGTGGCAGCAGACAGAGAGAGGGAGAGCTGCGGCTTCTGAGTAGAAACCCAGTCTGCTGCAGCTTGGCAGACCCCCGGACCTTTACAGTGTGAGTGAGTGTGTGCTTGCTTGTGTGTGTGCGTGGAGTCTCAGCCAATGCTGGAGAGGCTTCAGAGAAAAGAAGTGTGTGTGTGTGTGTGTGTGTGTCAGTGCATGGCCACAGTAGTCTGGCAACCCAAACTTGCATACGTGAACATAGGGACTTAGTGGTGGGAAAACTCCTCTAACACGTGTGCATGCACGCACACACACACACACAGGCATGTACACCCAGTCAGGAGTCAGCTGTCTACCCCTGCTTCAGCCTATTAAACCAAATCCTAGGACTGACCAGAATTAAATGAGAACCCCCTCTCTTTGAAGTTTTGTGCCTTTCAGTTCATCATAGCTGCATTTCTAGCCTCTAACAGGTACAACACGCCCACTTTGTCGATGCTCTGTGCCCCTTCATTCGCTACTGTGTGGCTTCTACCGCACCTTTTGGACGTCACACCGGCAGCTCAAGCCGGTGTGATTGGCGACACTGATGGCTTGCTTTTGCCTGGGCTCTGACCTTGAGGGAGGGGGAACTTAGTTTAAAACCCTGAAATCGTATACGTGTAAATCCGACAAAAATCCCCACCCCGCCCAACTCTCCCACCCAGCCCACGTTTGTCTGTGCCTTGTAGCTCCAGGTCCCCACGGAAACTGGATAACAGCAGTGTTTAGAGGAGCTAGGGATTCATTTGGGATAACAGGGCTTGCCTGATGGGCCGAGGGACCGTCCATGCTCCCTTGCAACAGTAACCAGAGAGAGAGGGGAGAAAGAGAGAGCAGATTAGAGACTTTCAATGGAGGGTCTAGAGGTAACTGTTTTGGTGTAGAGGCTGATCCTCTTATTTACCTCACTGCCACTCTTGGGTTAAAACACAAAGCTGCACTGTTTAGTTTTGTGTGTGTGTGAGTGAATTTCATGATCCCATGGTAACAGAAACCTGTTCAGACCTCTTTGTCCAAGATCAGAAGTTAATGGGAGTCAACAATTAACTTTTCGTTTGTTTTACTTAAGTGATACTGCTGTGTGGCTTATGTTAAAGAGAAGATGAGGAAATAGGTCAAACGTGTTTATCTGTGGGTTTTCGACTTCCTTGAAGTTTTTAATGTGCTTGCTGATAGTTTTGACAGCTGTAAAAGTCATCAAAGATGACATGAGTGAGCAGTTGTCTTCTGCAGAAATGTAGAAATCTTCCCTGCAGTGTGAATTTTGGATTTAGTCACCATATCTAGACGTTTGTCATGACAGCCCTCTGCTTCAGTTTGTTCAGAATTCTTTTCATTGTTTGTTGATTTACAGAAAAACACTGCAAAACCTCTCTGGATAAAGTTTGAGACCAGTCTCACATGAACCCCACAGAAGCAGCTGTCTATGTCGGGGAGTAAAGAATCTGCATCTCTATTTAATTTTTTTCACTCTCTCATCTTCCTTTGCCGTGAACTTCATAAGACATCCCTTCCCCCTCCCTCACACGTGACCTCCGACACAACCTTGATTCTTCCTTTTTCACTGTTTGCCAAAAATTTTTTGGAAGAGGCCATCCCTGGCTGTGTCTCTATGGAACTATCCTAACCCCCTCCCAAAAACCCCCCTCAGCCAGGCATCATCCAGCGGCCTTCGCTCTCTGTATCAGCTTTTTGTCAGGGATTTGCCTCCTCAATCCCACAAATCAACAGAGGATAGATGCCTATTGTGCCTAATCAAAGCACTTCCTCCTGGGGTAATCCCTCAATTTGAACAGGAAGAAAAGCCCAGTGAAGGGGGGAATGTTCTGGATCAATCCTATGAAGGGCCCATATTATACACTCTCATTTAGATTTCACCAAAGAGACACAGTCAGCCAGCGTTCTTAACCCCCACTACCCTCCCCTCCAACCACCTCCGCCTGCTCTCCTTTCTGTTTGTGTTTATCTTTATTTTACTCCCCTTTCTCTCCTTATTAATCTGTTTTTTCCCTTTGGTGTTATTGTCGGCAAGTGTCCTCGTGTGCCGGCTGGTTAGCACGTGGCAGTTTCTTTCAGCCCTTCTTGTTTACCAGAGGAAGGTTGAGGATGATTGACTTGTCGCTGGCGAAAGCTTGTTCGTACAGTGGATGTAGGATGACAGGAGCATCAACCTAGATGTTTCAGTCAGCCTGCACACAAAGGCCAAGCTTTCGTCTGGGAGGTGGAGATGTAAATACATTTGTCAGGTTAGCTTCAGCGGGAACTCGGCGCATGTCATTTTGGTCATTCATGCTCAGATAAGTAGGAGATCTTGTTGGATTCTTTCCATTTTTACTGCCTTTCTCAACCTGTGAAAGATTGGAGATCATATGAAGGATTTTTTTCCATTTATCATAAACCTAATATAGGGAAAATATTGCAACCTGAAATCCTTCAATCAATAATTCAAAACCGTAGATGATTCATTTCTTAGTAGCACACTATTTTGTAAGCAGCAATCTCAAGATGACTCAAATGTTGATAGAGGATTTGCAGTTAAGCAGATCTGTCAGTCAGGTCTGGGATTGTCATTGGCATCCAGTAGAAAGCTTGCTGTAATAACTACTACATACACAAGAGTAGGAAATGGGAACATGGGGACAAATCAGTTTGTGCGATGCAATCTGTGTCTGCACTCAAAGGCAGTGTGAAAAGCCTGTCATTATAGAGAGGGGCTAGACGCGATAATCGTAGAAATGAGCATAACTGCATATACATTTGGACAGTTGGAATTCATAGTGATGCATTTGGTGAGACAAGTTTAACGTTGCTTACTCCCCTGGCCATGCACATTTGGTCAGCCACTATGTGAAATGGCCCCAAACGTTAGGTTGTCAGGTTTGAAAACTAAAAATTTTTGGACATAGCCACCTCAATTCAGACCTCAGAGAGGTTTGGTAGAAAGGAAGGAGTTTCAGATGCTGTTCAACCCACCAACAAGCACTTTGGTTGAACGATACTGAAACTTTAGGCAGGGAATCATACTGAAAACAACCCTGCGCCAAAAGAACTCTGCGTTAGTAGGGGCATGTTGTTAGCTACTGGTGAAACAATGATTTACAATTCAGGTAGTCAGAATAACAGAATAGTCCATGTAAAGGATTCTCAGACACCTAAATACTGCAATATAATATTCACAGACAGGATTTTACAACTCTAGACGGAATTTGTTCTTGTGTATATACAATTAGCCAACACAGTGCCTTGTCGGATGACATTGCATTGTGGCAAGGACGACCTTATGTTTTAATGGCAAAATGAGTGGGCTGTGTCTTTTCATGCAGAGTTGAAGTCTGAGCGTGGCCTCCTCCAGAAAACTCTCAGCTAACTTTAGCTTGAGAGGAGTCAGCTCAATGAACCTCACTTAACTGGTGTTTTTTTAACAAGCAGACAGTTTTGGAAATAAACAACAAACATCAGTGTTGTGGAGAGTTACTGTCACTTTTGTGAACTGAGCCAGTAAAAAGAGGCAAAACAGGTGGGTAATTTATTCACAAAATTGACTGTTTTTGACTGAAATGAAGCCTTTTATACTGTAACAGGTCACTGGTTATGCTGCCAACACATCTAACACATAAAAATATAAGTGTTTTCATTGTCAGAATTGGCGCCGCAGCCATGTCCTCCTCTCAGGTTTTCTTAATAAGATGCGATGTCTAGACACCACCAGATGTTTCTGTTGTGTCTGTTAGATATTTAAGTAGTTGTTGTGTTTAGTCTTAAAGACAGCTGCTGTTGGTTTCAGTGCTGCTTTTGTGCATGTCTCTCTTGAGAAAAGATCTCTGCTCTCAGCTGGACTAACCAGGATAAATAAAGACGCAAAAAGTTACAGAAATATAATCCCAACAATTACTACCTCTAATGCGTATATAATGACAAACTTTTGTCTATTTTGAGGGCTTTGATGTTGAAGTCTTCTTGCCTTGGAATATCTGTTTTCTCTGTGGATTCACTGATGCCATGTAACCCAAACTCAGGGTTTTATACATGGGAGTTGCATCAGTAGATGTCACTGAACAAAGCTGACAGAACATGACCTTTACCGGAGTTCTGAAGTTACTGTTCTCAAGCGGAGGAAGTCAAAATAGATGAGTGGATTAAGTGAGAGCCAGTGTCCCAGGAGACTCATTAGAATAGGAGAGGAATAAGGAGGGAGAGAGGGAGAGAGGGAGAAAAGGACCGATCCCAGCTGGACCGACTTCCCTTCACATCTGACCTCATCCACTTCACGGATGTCCATCTGGTCAGGTACTCAGACCAGACTGCAGAAGAAACTGTGCTCCGTGTAGCAAAGTCATAAGTGTAAAGCAACACTGTGGTAGGTGTATACAAGTTTCCATAAGAGTTCCTTTAACAGTTGATCTAATTTAGAACAGTAAGAGTGAATAAACAATTCTCTAATCGACACATTCAGTGCAAAGTATTATGTCAGTAAAAGTATTGGTAAATTTGGGCACAACTAACAGTTATTTTAATTATTGATTATCTTTTGACTTTTTTGTTGATTTTTAGTTGTTTGATTTGTCAGGACACTGTGAAAAAAACAACAAACAACAGTATGATGAGTAGATGATGTCTTTAGATTGCTTGTTTGACAGGCCAAGAATCCTTAAATCTAAAAATATTTCATTTACAATGATGCAAAACCTCACGTGGGAAATGCTGCTTTAGCTTGCAAACCTGGACCCAATCTGACTCTCCAAAGATGGGTCATGTTGCCTAACTTTTGGCTTTAATTTCAGTCTGGATTGTTCCTAAATGTCACACATTCACATGTGCAACCACAACCATTTACTATTATCCACCGAGCAACCCTGTAATTACTGTATACTCCTGCATCATGGCAAAAATCTAAATTCCACCTCAGTGCTGTCTATAGAACTGTGAGTGTACCTCATACACTACTGTGCTACTCTTTAATATAATACATAATAATATCACATAAATACATAACATTTATATACTTTAAAATATCAAAGTTTTCAGAGGCTGTTGTCTTGAAACATATTTTGTTCTAAACTACACAGAATGCGAAACAGTGTAAGGCATCTTTTGTATATAATGTGCTATTCAAACATTTATATTTATTAATATAGTATTGTAAAGCAAACTACTGCAACTTTAGTTATGAATTACTGTATACTCCTAATTGATATCTTTAATGGAATTTACAGTTTGTTTTCTAGATGTTCACAACAGTATAAGGACAACACTTCTCACAGACTAAGAGTACATGCATGTATCTGAAGTCTTAGTCCATCCTCAGCATGCAGTAGTGGTTCAGTGTGAGATGGCAGCCATGTGTGGCCCAGATTGTGATGATGTGATGGATGATGTGAGTAATTCTCATTAACTTGGAAATGGCACATTAACATTTATTACTTTTGAAAGAGGTATGATTACCTGCGTTTGCATTGGTTGAACGCAGTCCTGTGTGCAAGCAGTTTAATTCCCAGATTACGCTATCCTCATATATATGCCTTGTGAAAGAGAACACATGACTGCTTTATTTTCCTGCTTGCTGGCGCTTCCAGTAAATGCTGTAAATTTTTAGTCCAACTCCTCTTCTCACTGCAACTTCCTCCATTTAGAAGTGCTTTTTTTCCCTCTACCGGCAACAGGATAAGACTTAAACCACCGTCTACTTTCCCTCTGTCTGCCTCTAAACATGGTCCTCTCCTGTAGTGAGTATGGCTTTCTCTGCTCTCTGGGGCCCACAAGTGTCCCAATCCCTTCCTCTGGCCTCGGTCTCTAACCTAGATCAAATGTTAGGCTTTAAAAAGCTAAAGTTTGATGTGGATGAGCAACTGCCTATGAAACACTTTAATCCGCAATGCTGTAATGTATTTAATTTCACACCCTCTGATGGTGTTGCCCCTTCTTAGGATTACCCAAGGGAAGATGGGGGTTTGGGGGGGGGGCAAGGAGAGTAGCGGGGCAGTCACTGAAGCCGTTCGTAGGAGAGAACTAGAGTTAAGAGAGACAGAGGGAGGGAGAGCCGTGTGTGAGGAAAGGTGGGGAATGAGAGTAAAGAATAGAAAAAGATGCGAGTAAGAATTTATGGAGACAAAAAAAAGTGGTATGTCAGCAGAGAAAGGAGTGAAAAGTTTTGGGGGGGGGGCATTTCTAAAACCAGGGAGAAATCTCACCATGGAGCTGGCTTCACAGAGAAAAAGAAGAATGCCACTTTACAATTTGGAATGCTTGTATTCAAATAGGAGGTCGGAGCTTTGGAGCCCGAAGGATGCAGCTATATCTGCATTGTCACATCCCCCCCTGCTTGGATAAGGGGAAAAGACACCCTGGCAAATCCCATTGTAGAGCTTGGGAGCTTCATAAAAGTTAAGGAGCGATGGATATAGTCTTGGCCCCCTTATGAGATGAGGATCTATCTGGCCTGGCTTCGGAAGCCCTAGACGCATACGCAGGGATATTGGAGGCAATAATTCCCCGGGACGGGAGCACACACAGGCTCCTTTATATCGCCCCCTAATATCCAATTTACGGGCTCAGGCCCTCCGCCAGAGCAGCCCCCGAGAACTTAGAATGCACAAACGCCAGCGTGAGATGGAATTAGGGCCAAGTTCTCTTTTCTTCTGTTTGCCAAAAGTTTGAGGCTTACAGAAATATGAAACTGTTTTTCTCTCTCCCCCCTCCTCTTTCCCTTCCTCCCTTCCCTCCCTTCTCCTCTCCTCTTCTTCTGTCCGTTAACCCAATTCATCCATTAAATAGACAAGGAACTGAAAGCAATAAATAATTTGGGCTGGGGATGGAAAATGACTTGATTTTGTGTGGTTTGGGTTAATATACGGTGGGCTTTTCCAACACAGTGAGTAGGAAATGTTGTAAACAAGCATCACTGATTGGAAATTATACGCAGTTGTTAAATACATTTGGTTTTCTTTGAAATTTGTCAGGCTGAGGGCATTGTGTCCATGCCAAAGTCTGTAAATAAGAGCGGTTTGATTATTTAGAGGAAAAATACAGAGGGGTGAGGGGAGTCTATCATGCTTAGATGAGAGGGGATTTATTTAGGTTTTGGGTGAAAAAGTAAAAGTTAGAAAGTGTATACATGCTTAAGAGGCGTGATATTCCCCCTCTGCTGATCTCCTTATCCTCTCCTTAGAATCCCTAAGCGGTATGTGGTACACACACACACACACACACACATACACACACACAGTGACTTTCCCTCCGCTATTGCTGGATGAATCTCCCGTGAACCTTGCCAGCCTCCCTTGCCTGTGGATGTATTTACTCATAACAAGGGCTTAGGCCAATAAGAATATATGGTGATTTATACTGTGACCAGCAGGGGATTGTGTTGCCCTGATGCTTTAAGTATTTTACACTTTGCTAAACTCTGACACCTCCGTGGATAAAATCCCCCATTTGTACCAGCCCCGTCTCCGCCTCCTCACAGCTCCGCACAAAGCAACAACAAAACAAAGTGTGATGGAACCTCGACACAACAGGGACACCAGGGAAGGTTCGCAAACTGCTTACACCGCTTTTGAGTCAGATACACAGGAAACAATGATTCATCTGCCCCGTTATATCTCTTGACGTTAAACAACAAAACTAGTGTACGACAGAAAAGTATAATGAAAAAACAGTGCATCGGTTGTTCCAGCGAGTGCCTCAAAATGATACGTTTACGTTCAAGTGACAGAGTCCTCTAGCTTCCGTAGTAATTACAACTTGCATCCATTTGAGCGAAAGAGGAAGTCAGGTGCCATTATTACAGAGTGACAAAGTCAGCATGAAGAGGTCGGGGTGGATGGATAAGCCAAAAAAACATCAGGTTTTAATGCGGGAAAACACTATCGGTGTCCCATTTTGAACCAACAGACAACGTTTGTTTCTTTAAAACATGATCACGATCGTTCACATGATGGTGAAGGTCCTCTAATCTTAACTGAACACATCTTCCATAGTCATTTTAATCCAAACCATGATGTTTCCCTAAACTTAAGTTATTTTTGTGTGATCTGATCAGATCTATATATGTCTCCTATTCTGGAGGGCAGACCAGTGACTTGTTTTGTTATTTCATTCGCGTTACTTGATGTGTAATGGTTAATAGAAAAAAAACTGAAGTTGTTTTACATGAACTTCTATAAATGCAGTGATTATTATTCGATTAGCTGTATATCCAATAAACAGAAAATTAATCCTCAACGCTTTTGCTAGTTCATGAATCTTTGAAGTCATTTATAAACCGAAACTGCAAAAATATTTTCCGTTTCTAGCTTCTCAAATCTGAGCAATCACTGCTTTTCTCTGGTTTACATTGTTGTGAATTGAGTATGTGTGGACTTTATACAGTTTGCTTGTTAAAACAAGTAATTTGAAAACATCATTTTGGGCACCTTGACACTGTTAAGGTGTCATTATTAACTATTCTATGGCATTTTATTGACCAGACGATTGATCAATTAAAATATAATTAACAGATTTGCTAATCATGATCACCATATTTGAATGTGTGGCCTCTACATCTTTGCTAGTATAAGCTACTATATGTTGTGTTTTATCAAATATAACAATAATTTAACTGTGGAATTAGACAGACAAGCTATTTTTTTTAGTACATGTAACCTGAACTTCATCATCCAATAACTTTTATATGGTAAAAAGGTAAAATTTTTGAGACAGAGTTGTAACCCCAGACGACCTCTCATGTTGCCAATTCATCTCAGTCTAAATCTGTCTCTGTCTTAATTTACCAGGTCATTCTGGCCAAACTCTCCAAATGGCATCACATTTGAGAACCCGATGCTGATATTATCCATCTACCTTCCCCGAAAGGTCAAGCAGAGTGTGCCCAAGTCATAAAAATCCCCCATCTCATTATTTGAGCATTTCTCCGGCCG
Source organism: Lates japonicus (assembly GCA_033238685.1). Taxonomy (NCBI): domain Eukaryota; kingdom Metazoa; phylum Chordata; class Actinopteri; family Centropomidae; genus Lates; species Lates japonicus. The sequence goes on from BRZM01000334.1 coordinate 241,598, forward strand.
GTGGCAGGGGTGCAGTGCAGTGGAAATGGAATGATATATCGGAGCTGGTCAATAGTCGATCTATAATGACTGTGTTGTTGAGCTTTCACTTTAGAATAATTTATATCCTCGCTGATCAATAACTAATCTTGGGCATAGTCAGCAGTGAAATAAAGAGGAGAATGATGATGGCAGGGGGAGAGGCTCTGATGGAATGTGTGGGAAACTGATGCCCCCCACCTCCCGTCTCACACACACACACACACACACACACACACACACACACACACACACACACACACACACACACACACACACAGTCTCCATTCCACTAAGGCATAAAGTAGAGTATCTCAAAATCTAAAAAGTTTGGTCTGGATGTGTATTTTTTTTAAGGGAAATTATTGATTTTGAGTAATACGATAATAGTTCAGATTTAATTAGTTTAATAAAAGTGGGCAGCCTCATTATTTCTGTGTTTGTCTGGAAGTTTGTGTGTGTGCCTGTTTCCTTGTCTGCACTCGTGCAAGTGCATGACAGCATTTGTGTGTATTTCTGTGTCTTATAAGTTTATGTGGATACCTGTGTGTGTGTGTGTGTGTGTGTGTGTGAGTGTTGGCCTGTGGAGCTGAGGGGGCTGAACCCTCTGCCCTCAGATTAGCCCCTGGTTGATAGGATTAGGCTCTAATGACTGGGACTTGGAAGACAAAGGGAGTTTCTGCAAAGAGGCTTAGATATGGAAGAATTAGCAGCAACCTTCCATTGCTCTTTCTTTCTCTCTTTCTTGCTTTTCTCCTGCCTTGTTCACTCCTTCTTTCCTCCTCTTTCTGTCTTTATGACCTTTCCTCTCATTGTCTCTTGTAACACTCTAATGCCTTCTTCCAGCTGTCTCTCTTTGGTCATATGACAAATTCAAGCACTTGTGCCCCTGTCACAGTGTTAGAAAGACAGTGATGCTCGCCATCTTTCTTCATAAGTAAACATTCCCAAAAAGTAATTTGGTTATAAAGGCACAGACTTTATCTTCACATTTAAAGTTCGAAAATTACTTTCAGTTCAATTTCAGAAAATAGCTGACCCTGCGCTGCATTGCTGTGCCAGCTAGCTGTCTGGGTTTAACTGGCATTTTATCAATTGGTGTTATAAATTTGAGTCTGTGTCTAATATTCATTTTTCTCCCTATAAATTTTATATCAATGTCCAAGTTTATTATATGACAGAGCAGGCTATGTCCTTATATTTCTACAGCTGCATCTACAGCTGGTTTTTCTAAAAATTCCTCTGTACCCAACAAAAAGCCAAAACATTCTACTTTTTTTTAATATATTAAAGAAAAGGAATTTTACAGGAGCAGATGACAGTGTTGTAAATTCTTTAGGAGTCCGAATTCTTCACATTTGGTCCAGAAAAAGAGTCCAAATTTGAGCTCTCAGAGGGAGAATCAAACATCTTGAAGTTCTTTGATACGATTCAGTGCCGTCAAATCACCGTCAATACTGAACAGTGTCGCAGTGCCAATAGGTCTGGGTTTTTTCGATAGTCAGCCTTATTAGCCTCTATGCTAAATGGTCTGATGCGCCAAGGGCCCTGCTCAGGTTCTAATTGCCCCGGTCTCAGAAGCTCTTTGAGAGGGCGCGCCAGCCGAGACACAACACAACAACAGCAAAAGAGAGGGATTTAGGAGATTTTCTGCCAGCTTACATAAGAAGAGAGGAGAGCAGCTCCTTTTGGTTGGAGATGAGAGGCTGCATGTGTGTTTATGTGTGCAAAGATAAAACCATTGGTGGATGAAACCATTAGAGGAGTATTGCTCAATAAGCCTTGGTATTTTAATTTGGAGCAGAGCATGTGTGTATGTGTGTGTTGTGTTTGGAGAGTCTCTGTGTGAGTTGCAGCGCGAGGCCGTGTTAGCGATGCCTGCAAAGAGGGGGAAAAACAGCTAGGGGAGAACGGTGAAGGAGCCCAAAAATAAAGGAGGGTGGGGTGGACGTCGAGATTTGTTTGGGAAGTCATGTATGGTGGTGTGAGTCTGAGGGCCGAGTGTTGGTTTACTGAGCCCCAGCTGGGCTCTAATCCGGCTGACTTTCATAAACCTGACTGGGCAGAGCAGGCAAAAGCACTGGCATTAGCACGAAGGAAGCACTGTGAGGTTGTCCACAAGCCAATCTCCTGTCAGTCCTAATCCAGCTATTGAACTGTTTATTTAGTTTATTTAGTTTCTTGCCAAAGTCATCACCTTAAGTTCATCATTTAGAAAAATTGAGGGCTCTATCTGTTTGAGTGTTACAGTTTTATCAGCCAAGGATGTAAGTGACCCACTATTATTTAAAAACAACTGGCGAATGTTAATTTTGCACTTTTAATTACTCCCTAATAGCCTTTTCTTATCTCATTTTACAGTGAAACTGTCCCAAATATTCCTGGAAAAGTAATAAAACGTGCACAATAAGTAACTAATTAGCAGACTAATTTGGCTTGATGTGTTAATACTTTACTTTGATTCTCAGTGAACAGTTCAAAGCCTGGATACGAAGGTGGGATCTGTGAACCAGCCTTGGTGCACATGTCAGAGGCCGCTGCCGCATGTAGAAATCCTCAAAGCCAAATCAACTGCGTTTACAGTGTAATAATGGTGACATCATGCAGTTTTCCTAACTATCCCCTGAGTTATGTTGAGTCCAATTTGCCCTAAAATGCTTACATACATACGCACAAGCACACACAGACACACACATGTATAAGTCATGTATATGAACATGCGCGCACACACATGCACTTCTCCCCTGCGTTGTACACTCGCAGCCTGTTGGCTTTTATCTTGCGCTGGGCAGTAGATGAGGACCATATGCAGCCTCGGTGCAATTATAGTGTGGTGAATTGGTAGAACAACAAGAGGGCGTTTTAACGGAGCAGTAAATGCAGGTAAGGGCCTTTATTAAGCCAGATCAGGTTGCACTGATGTTGTCAGCCGGAGACTGGCTTTCAGACAGGCTGTGAGTGTGTTTGTAGGTGAGTGTGTATGTGTGTGTGTGTGTTTGCTTGCATGTGGGCATATTTAGAGTGCATTTCATGATAGATAATGTAGTCGTCGGAGTATCAGAGGAGACATTTTACCTGTGATTCTTTGCGGAGCGTTTGGTCATAAGGACAGACAATGGGACTTGCTGCAAGAGCATGTGTCACGCATGCACGCAATTTACCTGTCTGAACGTCTGAGGGAAATTGCATGTGATCTGTAATGGTTTTAGACATGTGACCCCACCAGACTCTTTTCCAGTGCCCGATAGGTGAAAGGTCAATCTCTAAAATGTTTATGCGCAGCTCTGTGATGTTCGCTCTCTCAGGAGATTCAGATTAACCCACGCTGCTTCTAAATCGCTGGTAGATTTATATTTCCACAGGTAGGAACAACATGTTTTTACAGACACAGGTCAATAACATTGCAAATAATTCTGGCACCTAGTCTATTTAGATTTGAGTCACAGATAAGCAGTGGCAGAAAACTTGAATCCTTTTGTAAAAAATATACAATTCTTAACATCAGAATGTACTTCAATAACCAGAAGGATACTCATTATGCAGGTTGGATTCTTTCAGAGTGCTTTATTCTTATGTATATATATTTTAGTGTTGTAGCATTTTTTTTCATATGATACATATTTATCTCTAAAATCTGAATCTGCAAAGTAACTAGTGACTTAAGGTGGCAAATAAATGTAGTGGGGTAAAAAGAGCAGTATTTCCCTTCGGAGTTGAAGTATTAAGTGCCATAAAATGAAAAGTACTTAAGTGCAGTACTTGAGTAATACGCTAAGTTATTTTCCCCCACTGCAGATAATTTTGCAGACAGTTAAAGTTAACTGCATTCCATGCTGTCAAATTGTGACACTTTAGATGTAGAGAATGTTTAATTTTAGGTTATATTCCAGAGTTTGGTGAAAATAACAGGAACAAAGAACATTAACTCCTCCTGCATTGGAGGCTCTGGTGGTTTGGTGGTGAGGGGCAAATCCAGGCTCTGCATAATCACTGCTAACATGTCAATTCAGTCTGATTAACTCTGTCACTGTTTCTGGATGGAAATGTTTCCTTTTTTTTTTCTTGCTCCCCGTTTTGGAAAGCACAAGTGGTCAGCTGCAGCTGCTCTGTTTCTCTCTTTGTTGAGTCTGTTTTCCAGTTCAGTTATGTTTATTCAAAAGTAGCTGATATAAACCGAACTGACGTTATATAAGTGAAAACTTCACAACACCAAATGTTTTTGGGGACAAAGAAAAAACACCTGCTTTATTTATTTATTTATATGAGATTACGGTATTTAATATATATATTTGCAGAATTTTTTTAAATCTTTGAAGTCAAACAGTAGAAGACATTTTGCACCTCAAGATGATTATTTGAAAATCAAATTGAGTTGTGGATAAGCAGTATTCATGTGTAAGTGATGAAAACAAATCACTCTGACACTGACAAAAGTACTTACTATACACTGAGGTTTTTCATTAGAGTTTAATCTTCATAAAAGACAGAACTTTTCCATTCTTTTGAAAACACAAAACATGTGCACTGGCTGTCTCAAATGAGGAGTTTAATTCCTGAAATAAATAAGTGAAATATAAAGAAAAGTATGCCAACACTTGCAGAGAGATTTCTAGAAAACAATACAATTTATGGTTAAAAAAAAAGAAAGAAAGAAAAATAACAATAAAAATCAGGCACAGATCCTCTATAATTCAGGCAGTCTTGAATGACAGTGTAATGACTTCTTATTTTCTCCCCAGAGTTGATACAGTGTATGGCTCTTTGGAATGGAAATCTTCAAATTTACAGGTTTTGTCTGCATTTAGAAAATCAAGGACGAGGCAAAAAAAAAAAAGTGGGAGGGAAGAATAATTATCTGAAGCAGGTGTGGTATAATGTGTGATAAACAAAGAAGGAAAGAAAGAGCGACAGAACAAAGAGTATAAAGATAGAAGTGTCAAACATTAGTGAGAGCCAAGTCGTCTGTTGTTGTCTTTTGATGGTTATGACACTTGTGATAATTAACAAAAGCTAAGTGGAATAAATTTACAACAAATCACGCTACCTTGATTCTTTGACAGTTTGTACGTGGGTTTAGAAGAACTTTTCACAGAAAACAAGTTTGCGTTTCATTGTTTGAAAAAGCCTTAGCAGATATATTTTTATTATTACACAGGAGTAGAACAATTGCTTCCATTTATTGCAGCGAAGCCACAGTCAGTGCACAGCAGAAGCAGTCTTCTGTACTTGACCGTATCTCTGACATTTGTTGTTATGACAGGAATTTATGCTTTGAAAGCTTCTTTATTAGGATCCTGTGGAGTCATACAGTATACGAGGGATCTTAGATGAGATGATGTGACCGCTGACCCCTTCATGAACTTCGGTAGAGATAACTTTGTTTAGGAGAGATGGCTGTAGGTTCACCAGCAACCGCTGCAGTCAATCAGTGTGTTTGGTAATCTGATTCACTGCTGCCAGGATGGACGAGTGCCCCGCTGCTGAACTGGAGTACAAGTAGTATCTGAGCTGATATGCCAAATATTTGCTCTCAATTTCATCTCAACATTTTACTAACTGATTGGAATTCATCTTGGAAGTCCACTTCATAACGATCACCAAACCTACCTTTTATCTGAACCATATTGTCAAAGTTGTCTCATACTGACAATCCTAACCTAAGCCATGTTTAGATGAACTGCAGATCATTCAAACTGCTGACCACGAGAAGAGAATGGCACACGTTTAAAATCCTTTCATTGGCCGTCTGGTTGTTTTAGAAAAAGACTGTAAGAATCTGTTACTGGTTTTCAAATCAGTAGCAGGCTCGTGCCTCGATACTTGTCAGACACTGTATCTCCGGTCTTTGGGCAGCCCTCAGGTCGAGATTAAAACCAGTGAGGAAGCAGCTTTTTGTGTGCATGGTCCTCAGTTCTGTAACAGTCCACCAGAGGACCTGAAGCTTTTCTAGTTTTTGCTTTTACAGAGATTACACACCTTTCTGTAAACAGATATTTTAGCTAGTTTTTCGGTGTTCTCTTATAGCGCTTTTTTGTTTAGTTTATCTGACATTACGAGAGGGAGGACATCAAATTACACACTGCTGCAAAAATGTTACGGATGACACAGTAAAGTCCAGGATTTGTGAGGTTTAAATATGCAATACCTTTAATTATGTGTCACCTAACATATTTTACTAGATTGTATCATTATTATTATATGAATTCCTATTTCTATATTTGTGTTGTATCTACTGTATTTATTTGATATTTGTGGTATTTATTTATAAAAATCTTTATATTACAGTCTATCAAAGTCTGATTTGATAACTGGAATTGAAGAAGCCTGTCAAAGTTTAATCTGAAACACTACACATTGCACATGTATTGGCAAATAATTAATTAGCTATTAATTTTTCATAAAGCATAACACAATTAAAGAGGCAGCTTTAATGCTTGAGCTTTTATCACCGTCATTGACATACTGTCTGAGCACTACACAGTGGTTTCGTGGTGTGTGTGTGTGTGTGTGTGTGTGTGTGTATGTGTGTATGTGTATTACAACAGCTCTTCCATGGTGACCATGTGTTTACTGCAGACTGGGAGATACAGATCAGCCACAAACCAAATGCTGGTCATGGTAAAGGTTTTTATATTCTACCAGCTGTTTGGGCAAGAAACCGGGCATCATGCGGAGGAATGGTTTTACTCTGAAAAATCAAAAAAAAAAAAAAAAAAAAAAAAAAAAACGCCCGAGAAAGACATCAGTATGTTTGCTTCACTGTACTTTTCTTCTACACTTAAATATCTGTCATTTTGAAGAAACATCCACAGACAACTCAAAGACAACATGTAGGTGGCTCTATAAATCCTTGGTTGTCAAAATAAAAGTCCTAATACTGGCCAAAAATACCAAACATAGAACTTTAATCAACCATTAGTGTATATTAATAATGTAAACAGCATCTTTTAAAAACCACTGACCTTCAGTGGTGTTGTATGGAATATTAGTTCAGTAGTTTAATGCATGAACATTTCATATGTTTCAGTTTAAAGTTAGATATTTGAAATAAGCAGTAACTATCATGACACAGTCATCAAATTAAAACTCTTGAGACACTGACTTTCAACACAGTAACGTGCTACATGTGGAGTTGTAACACCTGCATTATTGAAATATTGATCTATAAACTTCAGCAAACATTTCTTACACAGACTGAGTGTTACATTTTGAATCAAAGCCAATCATATGGCTGCCTTATAGCCAATGTTGGCTGTTTCTCTACTGGGGTTTGCTGGTTTATTACCACTAGGCTATGCTGTGCTCCCAGGCCACTCTCTGCTCCAGCCTAAACTCACACCCATCCAGGAAAAGATGAGTCTTCACACCTCTTCTGCAGCCTTCCCTCACTCCTCCCTTCCTATCGCTCTGTTTTTCCCCCCTCCCGGTTTTATAGCCCCGGCTCCCAACACCCAGCTTTTTCCACTCGTTCGCTCCTCATCGTCATCCTTCATCTCCCTGCTTTGCCGCTTTCCTTTTTTCTCACTTTTCCCTCCCTCCCTCCCTCCTTCCCTCTCTTTCTCTCTCTCTCTAAGGTGCTGATCAATTCACAGTCTCCATGGGAGGTGTGACAACCCCCCTCCATCCTCACCCATCTACCCACTGCCACCCTTACCCCTCCACCCTGAAC
>BRZM01000335.1:0-56117 GCA_033238685.1 Lates japonicus
AGACCCAGTCCTTCAAACCTTTAGGCTGGCAGCACACTCCAAACAAAATCTGCTCTCAAAGGTTTTTCAATTGCTTCTCAATATGATGCTGTGAGCATGTTTGTATTCTTTTAATGAAGTGCAAAATTTCAACATACAGTCAAAAATATGGCACATTGCTAACAGGCAATTGGCTGTAAGAAAATGTGAAATGTAATTTTGTTTGGAGTGTCGTGTTAGTCTGACTGCTGCTACTCGTGCTGGTCAAACTGAAAAATATACTGTATATGTTTCATTTGATTTAAGCAAGAAGATACTAAACCTACAACTGTAATTTGTAAAGTAATTTACAGAAAACCCAAAAATGTATTCCATTTCTGTTGATGAGAAATTCCTGTGCAGTTTTTAAATGTGATGGTGAACAGTAGCACTGCTCTGTGGTCAGACCAGAAATGGTGCTATTTATCTTAGCCCCTGAAAAATCGACATTTTGAAGGTTTTTATTAACAGAAAAAAAAAAAAATCTCGTCAACAATACTGCAAATTTGAAGCCTTTATGTCTTTAGATTTTTTTTATCCTACCAGAAACTGTTACGAGTCTGTCACAAAACATTTATACCTCATGAATCACACTATAATTATATAAATATAACAAAAAAAGTATTATGCTCTTCCCCCCCCCACATTCATTTTATTGCATATTTGATATATTAGTGCTGAACTTTATGGAATAACAGGGTGATATTGTACAGATAAGGTACAGACATTGTGTCTTTAGAGGTAAACACTCGTGTCCATGTTAGTTTTCTTTAGTCGGTATCCTGCATTCATTAGATTGTTAATCAGACCTCATCAGTCAAAACTGTCACATAAAGTCACTTGTGTCACTAATAGTTGATTCTCAGAGGAACGTTTGGATATTTTAGGAAATACTTTTTAGTCTGAAGTTTGTTGCTTAACCCAGAGACGTTGAACATCAGGTTAATTTCTGTGTGTCCAGTCCAGAGGTAGTTCTAGGACGTGCTTAGTTTAGCTTAGCTTAGTTTAGCTTATTTTAGCACAAAGACTGGAGGCAGGGGGAGACTGCTAGCTCAGCATCTACCTTTACACGTGTCTTATTATTATTATGACAGGTGGTTTGGTTGATGCCACGGCAGGAACAGAGTTAAAGGCCCACTAAGAGTTCAGGACTATAAAGATGCTGCAAATGCGCCCAGTGTTTTTTGTTCTGCTGCTACCTTCACCACTGTTTCTATGCCTGATCAGTAAACGACATACAGCATGAAAATCAGACGACTTTAGAGTTGCTGGAAGGTGGATTCTATCTTAAAGTTAGCTTTAATTTAGCTAGGCTAGTTTTTTTTACCTGTGCCAGACCTCCCTGAAGATTTATTTCTAGATTTTTTTTCTATTACTGCATTTCTTCATAAAACAATATACAACATGTACTGTAAATCAGACAGCTATAGAACGGCTGAAAAACTAGGTTTCCCTCTCCTTCCAGTGTTAAGCTAATCACTTCTTGGACCTAAATCTGTACTAGTTAAACGTTTTCTTCTGCCTCTGCATACAACAAAAAACAAGAGAATTTCCTAAAATGTCTGAATGTTCCTTCAAAGTTTTTGCAATAAAAGCAGGGTGTCTGTAGTCGAGGTGAAGAGGATTGAGGAGCTCACAGTGTTAGTTCAGTGTGATGATCCGTGAGTGTCTTTCACGTGTACAATACATGTAAGCGTTTTTTTTCTATCACTATATGATTGTACAGTACTGCTTGTATAATTTACAGGTAAAGCATGTATTTTAAACTTTTTGTAAATCCAAATGATAACTGTGTACATATATACAGAAATGTAGAGAGTAATTAGGTTTGCAGTTAATCTCAATAGCATGATAATTAGCGGGGTTTAGTATGTATGTACAGGCTGTATGTTAAATCTTTATGAAGGGAAACACTTGAAAATCACCTGATATCAGACTGCGTGCTAAGGATAAACTCTGCAATGCATTTTTTTGTGCCTTTTATATCAATGTATGTAATCTAGACAATCTTGAAAAGCTTGTGTACAACCAAAATGACATTAAAATGGTTTTGGGGGCAAATAAATAAAATGGGTTCCTGTGGTCATTAGCAAAGCCACACACATTAGCTTCTCCTAAAACAATTGTCATAATTACAATCACAATAGCGAATGACGACAAAACTGGATGATTGCTGAATCCTCACAACACGATGCACGGGCATGTCATCTTTACTCATTCATTGTTCATCACCTTGCAAGTGAGGGAGCTAGCAGACATGGTTTTCAGTTGGTCAGTGCAAGACTCTCTTGTTTAACTGGTATGTGTTGTTTCTGATGTCTGAAAACTGTTGTGCTCTAGCCTACAACACAACGTTGTTGGTTGAATACAACTCATGGTCCACAAGCCTCTTTTTGCTCCCAGTGCATTCTCCGAAGGGATTAGGGTACTATTGTTTTTACCATCTAATTTTTTGGACACAGGATATGAATTCCACCCCTCGTATGGTTTTGTTGGTCATATATGTTGATAGTCTATAATCTGCTAATGAGTTCTAGTCCTTGTGTTCATTGTGGAGTTCAGTGCTGTATTGTTTCAAGGTGATTCAGTGGTAACAAAAAGTGTTGTTAAATTGTTTCCAGGTGTTGTCGCCCACGGAGCAGAGCACCCCGTCGCCGCCCTCTCCAGACTACCGGACAAAGGGCCAGAGCGATGAGAAGGAGCATTTCCACATCCTCCCTCAACTCCAGGCCAAGAGGGCCGACTTCCTCACCGTCATGCTGACTGGTACCTTGCCTCAGCGCAGGAGCTTTGCCACGCCTGACGAAGAAGTCCCAGAACCTCCAGGGCCAAAGGATGACGACGTCACGAAGAGCGAATCGAACAGTGAGGCCAGTCAGAAAAGCACTGAACGTAGCCAGGACGCCGCACCTTCAACGCTCATGGCCGAGGACCAGAGGGCCCAACGGGAGCACGCCTCAGCTGCTGATGCAGACCCCGACTTGGAGGACGCCTCCAAAACCCTCGTCCTCTTCTCACCTGGAGACACTCGCAAGTCTCCTTCTGGTGGTGATCATGTGCTAGAAGCTGAGTTGGCCACACCGTCTGCCCCCATTTCCCGTAACGACCGCCTCCTTGTTGGGGAGGCATCTCAGCCCGAACCCTCTGAGACTGGACGTTTGTCCCCGGCTCTCAGGTCAGACCTGAGGCCTTCCACTCCCATCGCCCCCGCATCACCACCCTTCACCAAAGTTGAGCGCACTTTCATCCATATTGCAGAGACATCACACCTCAATGTCATGTCTTCCAATGGTCACTCTGCCAAGGAGAGTGACCGGGAAGTCTTTGCCATCGTGAAGGAATCAGCTGGAGAAGACGACACCCGTGATCTAGGTGAAGTACAGGTGACAGAAGAGTCTTCAGAGGTGCCAGACCAAACTGCACCAGTTGACAAACAGCCCAAAACTGAGAATGGTCCATCAACTGTCCTGGCCCAGTCTTTGGAACCTGTCCCAGAAGCAATGTCACCAGTTCATGAATATAAAGATCTGTCACAGGAACCCAAGAAACAGCCATCCAGTGAAGAAGCTTCCAAGCTTCAGACAACTGGGTCAGAACTACCTGCTACCATAAAGCCCAGAATCCGCAGTCGAATCCCAGTACTCATTTCTGAAGAAGACTCTGGTTCAGAGCAGTCCTCCTCTGTCTCGGCTCGAGCTCGGCTTCAGCAGCGGGCCAGGCAGCTGGACTTGGCCCGTATGTTGGTCCAGAAGCAACAGGGTCGCTGGATGAGGAGGAGGATGCTTTCTGGGACGTCGTCATCGTTGTCCTCTGGGGATGATGAGCGTCGGAGGGCTTCTGAAACTCTGTCCACCACTGGCTCAGAGGAGGACACGCATACCTCAGATGAGTCCAGGAGGAGCTCCCGTCTCAAGCCGACTGAAGAGCAAGGCTCCAAGGAGAGCAGGAGCAGGATCCCCAGGCCCGTCACCCCCATAAAGAGGCCTTCAGGGGGGCTTGCTGCCACTGCTCCTTCTCCACTCTCCTTGCCAGAGTCCAGCACTACCAAAGGAGCGCCATCCTTCGCTAATGGGTATAACTCTATTTCTTCCTTTTAGTGTATTTAAGTTTTCACCTTGAAGCAGTTTGATTAAATATTTTGATAGAATTTAAAGAAATAACACCTTGAATTTACTCCTTTGTCCACAGGAGTCAGAAAATTGGACTGAGCACTCTCAGCACCCAACGAAAATCCAAACCTGTCTCACCCAGGTCCTCCTCCTCATGCCCTCGTCCCTCTGCAGCCCCCGCCCCCTCCGGCAGTCCTCGAATGCCCCTGCGAGTCCTGTTTGGTACCCGACGCAGCCTTAGCTCCACCCACTGCAGGACTGACAGCCCCTCCCCTCAGAGGGTATGTCCGTCCAGGCAGCCCCTCTCGGTTCGAGCCCCAACCGTCCCCATGCTACCGCCCAGGACTACAACAACCATGCGGCGCAGCGCCTCGCAAGAAGCCACCGCCCAGTCCTCCTCTGGCACCACGCCCGCCAGGACCAGGCCAAAACCAGCTGGTGCAACTAAGGGGAAACCGAACGCCAGGGAGAAGGCGGTGCCCGCTAGATAATACAAAGAGACTCATCGCTGAGACATGTTTGTGTATAATCAGTCTTCGGACAAGCTATGCCTCAAAGGTTCTCACCTGATTCCATATTAGACTGTGATGTTACAATGACCTCCTTCAATTCATTTAATGTATACGGACCTCTTATTTTTTTCCAAGGACAGCTTACTGAACTATCTTCATGGGCTTCCAGTAATCTTGACTGACTGTCGTACAGGAGCGTTGCTGCCATGGTGCTATGGATACGTCTGCTGCTCCCTGGTCAATCCCTGATTTAACCGGTTTCTGGAGCTGAGAATTCTGGCCTCCCAACAGGTCCAGTTTCAGAAACTCTCACCTTACACAGTACTCCCAGCTTGTCCACAGCTATACTACTCTTCTATCGACAGTACCTTGCTTGGTTCACATTGCATGGTGAAGTATATCACAAATACATTGAATCTGTAGAGGGAAAACAACATGTACAAAAATCTGTACCTTTAAATTATTTGATATAGTTCTCCCCTTCCTATTGGCCAAAAAAAAGATCAAATTGGACTGGTTTGAATGCCCGAACTATGTTAATATGGTAAGAGATTCCTAACTATATCCTGTACTCATTATAGTCTCGGATAAAGAGAAGAGTTGGATGTGAACACAAAATAAATCGCTCGGCCGCTAGCCTCCTCCTCATGGTGTGACAATGGGCATGCTTTAATCATTCTATTTTCTGGGTGTTTTTATTTTGTTTATGCTCTGAATTGTACATAATAGAATCATTTCCCATAAAGACATCTTTATTTTTTATCTTGCCAAGCAAAGTGTAAATTTCAAGTCTTTAACCTTCTGTTCCAATGTGTTGGCACTATGCCTGTTTTTTACGCATGAGAAAAACAGGGTTAACCATGAGAGGAAGTTATACCTGCTTTGGATTCTGCTGACAGTGCAAAGGTCTTCTGGTTGTTGGAGCCCATGTTGTGTTTGTAATGGGTCGACGGGCACTGAGCTGTGAAGTAAAGTCTTGATCATGTGGAAAGGTGTCTTGTCATTATTTTCTCACTGGTTTCCAGTAAATCCAAGGACCCAACCTGGTGCAAGGTCCAGACTTTCCAAAATGCCTATAATCAACACTCAACAAAGAGCACTGCTGGACTGTGAATAAGTACATTTAGTCAAGTACTGTTGGTACGTACTTGTACTTAACTTCAGTATTTTCATTTTATACTGCTTAATCCTTCTACTCTACTAGTACTCAGAGCACAAATATTGTAGCTTTAGTTACCAGTTATTTTTTAGATTTAAAATTTACATTAAACCAGTGGTTCCCAACATTTTGAACTTCTTCTGACGTCTAAAGTTTCACCAAAGAGACATTTCCCCTCTAAACCTCTCACATGGTTTGATTTCAAAAACTGTTCCAATGATCCAATATGTCATAAAAAATCAAAGACCAGAAACTGAAAACAATTTTGGTTTTCATGGCTCCAAAAAAAGGTACCACTACAGGTTGTATATTCCCTTTTTATGCCTGGATGTAAAATGCAAAGAGTTACCTTTCAAAAGAGACAAGGATTATGACTGTAATCTACACTAAGATTCTTATTTTCAGGATTGTTCACAAAAACTGAGGTGTCTGGTAACATGTTTATAATCTCAAAACCCTTCAAATTTATGTTTGGGGGGGGGGGGGTCTGCCCCTTGGTTGGAGACCACTGGACTAAAGTATCTATGACTTTAGTCCAGTTTATAAGATGCTTATAAATTGATGCATTGGAACCTGTTAATGTCAAAGTGAAAAAAGATTTCTATGATGTGATCAGATTAATCAAATCTGATTCTTACTAACATAATTATAAAATACAGAAAGCCAGAAGCTCAGACTGTTGACAGGAGGTTTTGGTGCTCAGTGTGATGAAGACTGTGATTATTATCCTATTCATTCTCATTCTTAATAAATCAAGAGCAACTGTACTGTTATAGTCACACAAAAATTAATTCAGTAAGACAGGTCAAAGGCCGTAAGTAGTGACAGTGTTTGTAGAGATTGAATGATAGTTTTAAGTTGTAGTTCCTGAGGTCGTCCACCAGGGGGCAGTGATTAAACTATAGAGCTGGACAGCAACAGCGGTGGTGACGTAGATCCAAGATGGCGGTGCAGGTGGAGTTGTGTTGTCTGGAGAGTTTCCCCTCGCACCTGAGTCCTCTGGATGCTTTGATATTAAAATCTCACCTGGACTCAGTTTTCCAGAATGACACGGACCCGCCGACCGTCCTCTTCACCCCGCAGAGGCCTCAGGGCTCCGGGAGGCCGGGTATTTTACTGCGCGTTCACCCGACCACCGAGGAGGAGACGGCGGGCTGCGGAGGGAGAAACTCCTCCAGAGCCGACACCGAGTCCCGGAGCCGGGTCCGGCTGTACACCAGCCGCTTCTTCCTGCGGCACCACGGGCTCCAGCGGCTCGGCAGCTCCGGGACCGTGCAGGCTCTGGAGCCGGTCAGCCTGGACAGGGTGGTGCTGGGAGCCCGCAGCAGGCAGAGTCTCCGCTGGGCCGGAGCCGAGCAGTTCACCGGCGGGCTGCTGGAGCTCTGCCGCCCGGGACAGTGGCTGCTGGCCCGGCAGGGAGACCCGCTGCTGCTGCCCCGACACCTGCGAGAGGACCCGGGACAGGTGAGACTCCGGAACAGGTTGTTTCTACACTGAATACCGTAAAGAGTTTATCAGCAGCTGTGAATATTTAACACTGGTTGGATTTTGAAGCAATGAAAGAAGTATTCAGATCTTTAACTTAGTAAAAGTAGCAATATTACAGTGTAGAAATACTCTATTACACGTTTAAGTCCTGCGTTCAAAATGAACTTGAATAAAAGAACAGAATTATTAGTTGATTATATTTTGTGTTATTAATCAGTATCTGTAAAGTTACTAGTAACTAAAGCTTTAAAATAAACGTAGTGGAGTAAAAGGAAAATGAAAATACTCAAGTGAAGTACAAGTATCTCAACAATATTCGTTGTTTTCCATCACTGTAATTTATCATTAATAAGTTTGCCTCTGGAACTGAAAACACTTTGATGAGATGTAAACTTAAACTTAACTTAATTCAAACAAATTAAGTTTTTCCTAAACAGAGGGTGAATATTCACAACAAATGTTCTTTAATGTTCCTCAGAGTGTGGTCATGCAAATGAAGCATTGTTTGTTTTATCTGTTTAAATCTTATCAATTCATATTTTGTATGTCAAATATAGTTTATCATAACTATGTTATTTGTTTTTATGTTTAATGTGTGAACATTTGTTCAGCAGCAGGAAGAGTTTTACCACAGTTACTGGAACGAGACCTAAATGTTAACAGGAAATTTGTTCAGTCATTATTTATCCTTGTTGATAAACATTATATGGCAGCAGCTGTCAGCTTTGACAATCAAAAGCTGCAACTAAAGATTATTTCTGTTATTGATTTGTCTGTTGAACGGTTTGGTCTCTAAATTCAGAGAATTGTGATTTCTTCAATTCTCAGAGCCCACGATGTTTTAAAATGTTGTTTTTTTCTGATCAACTGTCCAAAACTCAAAGATATAAAGTTTACACAGGAAGAAAGATGGAAAATATTCACATTAAAGAAGCTGCAGCCAGGGGGTTTCCTGTCGACATGTTTCTGTTGTTGTTGTGTTTTCTCTTGTTGACATGTTTTCTGTCATTCTCTCCTGTGGAGCAGCAGCAGCTGTCGGACCTGCTGGTGTTGGAGTGCAGTCCTGTAACGCAGGGAAGGATCACAGCCGACACCTCTCTGGTTCTCACGGACTGCTGGGACTCAGCAGACCCCCCAGGTGCCCCCCCACTCTGCAGACCGCTCAGACTCTGTGTGTCAGACTTCGCTCATTACGCCGACGGCCTCGGAGGGGGGCGCTCTCTTCTCGACAACAGGAAGCTGCTGGGCTCTGGGTTCTCGGGCATCCTGCAGGCGCTGGAGTGCAGGGTGGATGTCCGGGTGGTGGATGCTCAGCGCTGGGTCGGGGTCAGAGGTCAGCAGGGAGCGGCCATGGACGTGGACAGCTGCGTGTTCGTGAGCAAACAGCTGCTTCTCAGGCTGGGACTGTTTAACCAGGAGTGGGTGAAGCTGTCCAGGCTGGGCGGATCCTCCAGACCCTCGACCGCTCAGACCGACGTCAGGGGGAGCGTCTGCGGAGAGCGGCTGGTCTCTGTGGTGGTGGTGGATTTAACACAGAGTCCAGACCTGCAGAACCACGATGAGGTTGGTTTCATATCAGCGACTCTGTGGTTCAACATGACGGAAGGAGAAATGATTCCTGTGAACTGCTGCACGCTGAGGATGAAGGTGATTCAACACACAAACACACTCTTTTCTTTATCGATTCTCCTGCTGATCATTTTCCTGAGTAATCAATCAATTTTTCTGTCTGTGAAGTAGCCAAACATGCCCATCATAACTTCAAAGAGCCAAAAGTTTCATTTGTGAAGCTGAAACCAGCTTGAAAAGTGACTCGATTATTAGAATAGTTGCAGATTCATTTTATTTTTATTGACTAATTGATTAATTGACACAAAGTCTGCACAGCTCCACACAGTCTTTAAATCAGAGTCTGACTCATACTGGATTTTTGAGGCTGATAAACAATATTAATATTTGGTTGAAAAAATCTGATAACAATGTTTTGGCCAGTGTTAAAACCTTCTGAAGTAATACCAGCAAAATGAACTAATTATCTCTCTTGTTGTTTCGTCTCAGAGGTGGAGGTTGTCTCCTCCGGAGTCCGGTGATCGCTCTGACAGTTCTTGTCGCTCTGCTTCTCCACCGTTCGCCAGTGAGCTTCACATCCAGCCGGTTGTGTCTCCGCTGTACAACAACATCAGCTGCTACGACAACCTGCTGTCTGAACACTTCGACACTCCCAGGTTGGCATGAGTCCACTTGTCAGGAAACATCTAGAACGGATGATGAATTGATGCCAGCCTAGAGATCCCAGTCTGACCAGTTTGTTCTCTCTCTCTGTGCAGACTAGTTTCACAGGGAGATATTTTATCAGTTCCAGCTGAAAAGCATCCAGACCTGCTGGAGAACAACTCTGAGGGAATCCACAGGTACCACACACCAGTCCACTAAAATCCATGTGTATGTTGTTTTGTTCAGTGAGTGGGTAAATAGGTGGGAGATTATTTAAAGGAAAAGAAACCAGTGTGTGTTAGTAATGTGAAACACTGTCCAACACATCACATAAAATCTCCTACAGGTGTAGAAACCCCAATAGAAACCCCCTGAAGGACTACTGGGCCCTCTTAAAGGACCACTACAACCTCTAAAAGACCTCTAGAAACTCCTGTAGAACCAGTTAAACCTCATTTTCAACCTCACATCACCCAGGACCTCAAGAACCTTGTCACTGACCACCAAAACTTCCAAAACTTCATGTACATCCTTCTCAATGACCATTAGAACCTCCAGAACACCCCTAGAAACTCCCAGACAACCTGTAGATTCTCCTTACTGACCATGACAACCTCTTAAAGGACCTCCATAACCTCTAAAACCTCCTAAACCATCCATGGAACCCCTTAAATCCAATTAAACCTTCTAAACAACACCTAGAGAAACCTAAATGGACCACTAGCACCCCTAGAAACGAGAGAGCCTGTAGAACCTCCTCACCCACCATGACAACCTCTTGAAGGACCTTCATAACCTCCTAAAGGACTACTGGAACCTTAACTACTAGAACCTCCTAAAACCATCTGCAGGACCTCTTAACCCACTTAAACTTTCTGAACAACCTAAAGGATGTCTAGAACTTTGTCCTTGACCACTAAAACTTCCAAAACCACATGTAGAACCTTCAATAACCATTAGAACCCCCCAAGCCCCTAGATATTCATAGAAGACTTGAAGAACCTCCTCAAAGACAACTACAACCTCGTAAAGGATCTCCATAACCTCATACAGGAACACTAAAACCTTCTTAATGACCACTAAAATCTCCACCTGTAGAACCTCCTCAATCCACTTAAACCTTCTAAACAACCTTTGACCTCTGTCAGGTGTCCAGTGCTGTTCTTTAGAGTGCAGAAGGTGTGTCCATCTGCAGAGAGAGAACAACAGGAGGAGGAAGGAGGAGGAGGAGGCGGCGCTCACCTGGCCGACAGAGTTCACACCTCACTCTACCTGGTAACCTTTGACCTTTGACTTCCTGTCTGATATATCTTGTTCTTTGGGTAACAATGGTTAGTGATGTTTTAATCGCTCCAGCATCTTCTCTTGTTGTAGTTTGGGCTCCAATAAGATTTTAGGGACGATTCGCGTTTGTATCATTTACCTAGATAGCTAAATCCCCCACTCCTGATGTTTGAAGCTTTTACGTGTCTTAAAAAAGGCGGTTGCTAACGAGTGTCTAAATGAGACTACAGAGGTTGTTGGGGACGTTAACATGAAAACCCATCTACTCACCAGTCCACCTTTACAGCCTCGTTGTGTTTCTACTCACGCTCTTTCAAACTATCACTAACTTTCTAAGAAGAAAGGCTTTTGTAGAAGAGCTCAGAGCTAAATGAAATGACCAGTTGGAAGCTTAGTGGTGGAGACGTTGACGTCATGTGACCGTGGTGGAGTTGGTTTATAGCCTAACATTAGCTTCTTACTTCAAACATCAGAACAGTGGTGTTCATCTGTGAAGATGATCTGATCAACTAAACCTGAAGGATCAGAAACTTTAGCTGCTCACTGTTTATTTTCTGGAATAATCCAAAACACTATGAAAAAATCCCATTGGCTTTTTGTGGAGGAACCAGACTGATGCTAACTTCAGGACTGGACTACAGAAACACTTCATCCCTGCAGGACTGTATTAGTCCAGGAGGTTCACTGGTTTCTTAAATGTAAATCCCTGCATACTCTCTTTGTTTCCCCCCTTGTTCACTTGTTGAAATATGGATTTAATGCTGTGTTTATCGAGTGTTTTACAGGTTTGAATGCAACTCAACCGATCACAACTTAAGAACCAGATCTATCCTTTTTAGAAATGACATTACAACCTTATAAAGTCATAAATGCAAAGATTAGATCTCATGCAGCCCTGGTGTCAGTCTGTGTTTGTGTCTCAGTGGACATTTTGTTTCTGCGTCTCCTCAGGGAGCGTCCACCAACAGCTCCGTCCCCTGCTGCTCTGTGGAGGGAGCGTCTCTGTGGAGCAGTCTGTCTCCTCCTGGCCTCAACAAGACCGTCGACCTCCTCAGCAGCATCATCCTGCCCCACCTGCACCACAGGTAACTCACCTGAGGGTCTGACAGAGGCATGATGGGATGTGTGTTGGGGTCATGTGATCAGTGATGTCACTGTTGTGTCTGGTTGCAGCAGCTCTCTGTCTGGTTGCACTGTCCTCCTTCACGGTCCAGCAGGAAGTGGTAAGATGACGGCGGTGAGCGCAGCGAGTCGCAGACTGAACATCCACCTGCTGAAGGTACGTACCACAACCATTACAGTGTTGGTGCTGTTCTTCTTCTCCTCTTTCTTCTTCTTTTCCTTTTTCTTCTTCTTTTTCATCTTCTTCTTCTCCTTCTCCATAATAAATACAGCTCATATTATTTTCCTTCCTGTTTTGTGTGTTAGTTACATTTCCTGTTGTTGTTGTTTACCTGTGCAGGTGGACTGTGTGAGTGTGTGCGCTGACACCCCTGCAGCCTCTGAGGTGAAGCTGACGTCGGTGTTTCAGCGAGCCGACGCCCTGCGTCCCTGCGTCCTGCTCCTCAGGAACCTGCACCTCCTGCTGAGATCCAGAGGAGCGGCCGAGGAGGGCGGGAGGGTCGTTGCGGCGCTCTGCCAGCTGCTCAGCAGCGCCCCCACCAGGTCACTGACCGCCCTCACTCCTTTTTCACTCATCAGGCTGCAGGTGGAGGCCGCAGATTAACGCTCAGTCTTTGTGTCTCAGTGTGGTGGTGGTGGCGACGGTGTGCAGACCTCGGGATCTTTCTGCAGGTGTGATGTCGGCGTTTGTCCACCAGGTGGCGTTGGAGAGTCCTACTGAGGATCAGCGGCGCTCCATGTTGGTCAGCCTGAGCCGAGACCTTCACCTGGGGAGGGATGTCAACTTGGAGAGACTCGCCAAACTCACAGCGGTGCGTTACCACTTAAAGAGTAAAGATTAGAGAGTCAGGACCAGAACCAGGTCCAAGACCAGGTCCAGCTCAGTTTGGTTATTAAATGTTTCTCCTCCTCCTCAGGGTTTTGTGTTGGGGGATCTAAGAGCTCTGTTGGCGGAGGCTGGTAGAGCTGCCTGCAGGAGGCTGATCCACACCTGGTGAGGACATTAAACCAGATGTTTAAAGGGTTCCTGCTCCTCCAGACCTGATTTAGTTAAAAACTGAAGAAGGATTTTATCATTCTGTGTAAAACAATCACTGGCTGATTTTAAAATCCTGGATCCTCCTAAAAAAAGGAGTCACTTCCTCAGTCAGATAAAAAGCTTTGACTTTGCCACTCTGAGAATCCAGGACTGGTTTCCTGCTCTGAGGCTCCTGATAAATCTTGGTCCTGTTGTGTTTGTGTTCAGTGGTGATCGACAGGAGGAGGACCTGTGCGCCAGCGGAGTGACCGTCCTGAACCGGGACTTCACCTCCGCCCTTGAGACCCTGCAGGATGCCCAGTCCAAGGCCATCGGCGCCCCCAAGGTGAGAAAGGGCATCAAGACAAAGCCAGTGAACGCTGCTTCTCCGGGTTTAGTTTTGACTCTGCTGCTGCTTCACTTCTTCATCATCAGATCCCGAACGTGCGATGGGAGGACGTCGGAGGTCTGCAGCAGGTGAAGAAGGAGATCCTGGACACAGTTCAGCTTCCTCTGCAGCGTCCGGAGCTCCTGTCTCTGGGTCTGAACCGGACCGGGGTCCTGCTGTACGGACCGCCGGGAACAGGGAAAACCCTGCTGGCCAAAGCCGTGGCCACAGAGTGCTCCATGACCTTCCTCAGGTACGAACGCCTTCATCTTCCTCTGAATGCAGGTGTGTTCAGGTGTGACTCTGGGACAGTAAGCTCAGAGATTAAGTTTAGATGCAGCAGCTGTTTGTTTGTTTTCAGGACGTCTGATGTTTCCTCTTGTTTCAGTGTTAAAGGTCCAGAGCTCATCAACATGTACGTGGGTCAGAGTGAAGAGAACATCAGAGAAGGTTTGTATCACTTCACACATCGTCTGTGACTTTTATCATCATATTTCCTTTAGCTGAACTCAGACCTGTTGTCCTCGTTGACTCTTTTTGTGCAGTCTAGTGTTAACAACATCACAACACAAATCAACATCAGTAACATCAGTTGTTTGATGTGACGACAGGACGTCACCGTTCAGTCTGGATCTTTCAGCTTCACACAGGTCAACAGGTGTGACTCTGTTCCTACAGAATAAATGGACATTCACAGTTTGGAAAATGGAGGAGGGAACATTTATAGAGTTAGAAAACACTGAACAATCAGAAGGCTTTTAGATTGTTTCTGCACAGACAGTAAAATAAACTCATTGTCTCCATAAAACTACTTCCTGTTTAAAGACTAGGTTTAGTTTTTCTATTGATCAGGTCCAACTGATCGCAAACAGCAGGAGAAATTAAACAGGCAAACAAAATTAACATTTGGGTCTTTTTATTACTGAATTAATGAAAATAGCTTTTACTCTTTTACAGGAAGTTGTCGCACGTTTCCGTGAACTCAAGACGTATATAGATATGTTTTGGTGATTATTAAACTCAGAGAGTTCATCTGATGTAAAAGTGTTGCTGTATTTTCCTGCAGTATTCAGCAGAGCGCGCTCAGCAGCTCCCTGCGTCGTCTTCTTCGATGAGCTGGACTCTCTGGCTCCCAGCAGGGGGCGCAGTGGAGATTCTGGAGGGGTGATGGACAGGTGAGTGTTTGCCTTGTCGTTTGTTGTTAAGCTTCTGCCTCCTGTGACATCTGTGTGTGTGTGTTACTTTGTTCAGCTGCTGCAGGGTGAATAAAGTTTGACTGAATCTCTCTGCACAGAGTCGTGTCTCAGCTTCTGGCCGAGCTCGACGCCCTGCACTCGTCTACCGGGGTTTTTGTGATCGGAGCCACGAACCGGCCGGACCTGCTGGACCAATCACTGCTGAGGCCCGGCAGGTCAGAGCCCTCACTCACATACGTATCAGAAATGATGCAGATTTATACTTTGGACCAACAAGCATCATCAATTATTTAATCAGACTATAAACTGTGTCTCTGTGTCGTCTTCAGGTTTGATAAGCTGGTCTACGTCGGCATCAACGAGGACCGAGTCTCTCAGCTCCATGTTCTTCAGGCCATTCTCAGAAAGTAAGAACAACCACCTTTTATGTAGCAGAGGAAAAGGAAATAATATTTCAAATTAAGAAAAACTAAATTTAAAAACCACAAAATTCTACTTCTAATTTGTAAAACTGAAATATTTTTGGCGCTAACTGAAATATTTTTGGCGCTGACTGAAAACTTAAAAATAAAACTGTTTAATCGTGACTTCAGGTTTCAGTTGGATCCTGCGGTGAACCTGCAGGAGCTGGTGCATCGTTGTCCCGCTCACATGACCGGCGCCGACCTCTACGCTCTGTGTTCAGACGCCATGACGGCCGCCATCAAGAGGAAGATCTCTCTCATCGACAGCGGTAAGAAAACACTTCACACCAGGCAGTGAACGCATCAGCCATAAAGGTGATTATGTTCGGTACCATGTCATAATAGTTGGTGCTTTTATTGGTAAACCAGACACCTACGTACTGAATATTATAATTAGCATCAGTAATGCTAAAGGATTTTTTTTTAAGTTGGGCCTTATTTTTCTTTTCGTTCAACCAGAAACAGCCGTTCAAAGCCACCAGACTCCATTGACAGAAAGGTCATTTTACCTCAGAGGACATGGGAGCTGCTGCCTCTGTCAGTTGGTTTGTTTGTGATACTGTGTGGTACTTTTACTTCAGTAAAGTATCTGATTACTTCTTCCTCCACTGAAAGTCACACAGTAACACAAACACACTAACAGATGGAGGCAGTGGTATTCCAGCAGCTCCTGGTTAAATCCCTGTTTTTGTCAATGGAGTCTGGTACTGATATATAGAGATGTAAAAGGATCTTACTCTTTAATAAAACATCACCCTGAGCTCACAGTTTATTGACATTGTAATTACTCGAGGGAATGAGGTGCAGATTCATTGATAATACCTGCAGATGTGGTTTTGTCCATCATTTTAATCAGTAATAAAAATGTCTCACAAAGTAGAAACACAGTCAATTAACTCACAACAATGATATTTTCAATAAAATCAGAGAAACACTCACCTGTCTCACCTTCTTTCTCTGTCAGGTGTGGACTCGGAGGAGTCTCCTGTCCTCCTCTCCGTCGAGGATTTCTCTGCAGCGTTAGAAAACTTCAGGCCGTCTGTTTCAGACCAGGAGCTGCTGCGATACAAAAACATCCAACAGAAACTCACTGTGAAGTAGAAACACTGAACTGAACTGAACTGGAAAACATCAGTGACAGTGTTCACTCTTTAACAGCTCACCACATGGTTTAAGGAGCTAATGATTCAGATAGTTAACACTGTAAAATACTGTATAAAAATAATGTGCATGATGTAAAGCTAATTTATAAAGTTATAAAATGTAATTAATAAATGCTTAAGCTGATAAAAGCGACATTGGATTTCAGGTTATTCAAACTGCAGCATTGTCATGACATCACCTACTTGGCCAATCAGGTGGAGTGTTTCCTCACACACCTTTTGATAAAAAACACTTTTCTGATAATCATTTTTAAAGTTCCACTGAAATTAATTAGGTTAAATTGGGAAACGTTTAATAATTAGTACTCTCAAAGCTGACTGTACACTGTCTTTACACTGTCCCACACAAGTATCAGTACAGACAGTTTAAATAAAGTTTGACAAAGGAATTTTTCTTTACGATCTGACCAATCAGGAGCGGTTGCTGGGCGGAGCGGAATCATCCCACCAATCAGCGTTTTTTTCTGCTGATACTGGCAGCGTGTGTCATCAACCTTTTGAATCAGCAGTATTCAAACTGAGAACAAAGTTCTTCAAATAACCACTTCCACCCAAAACAAAAGAATAATAAATAATTTTTTTCCCTCTAGTGATTTGAGATTTGGTTTTGAGTGTAGTTAATATGTCTGAAAATTATATTGTCTTTTACATTGCTTTTCTATTTCAGGTCAGTCATGTCTTATTTGTAAATGTCAAAGCTCTAGTGTATATAGTCACTTTATCAAGTCCTGTACTTTTGTGTTCCAGGTCTACTTGTTCAGCTGCTGCAGCCTAGATGAAGACACCAACATCACCTCAAAGACTAAACAGGTACGTGTCCAAAACATTTAACCAGAGTGAAAAAAAAATGTGTTGAGCTAAAATATTAATGTCAGTAACTAATCTCAGTCTTTCCATTCAGTATTACTAGTAAAATCCCAGCTCAAACCTTGGTATTTAATGAATTTACCTCTCAATATAAGAGGAGTCTGTTGTCTGACTTACAGGCCTCTTGGTTTCTTTGGTTTTTGCATTTTTAAAAAATTAAAATAGTTCACATTTTTCTGCCTGTGGACTAATCAACTGTAGCTCTCCTCACCTTCTCACCAAACAACATCAACAGATGATTATTATCGGTCTTTGGATTGTTATTGTTGAGGATCAGTCAGAGCTGGACTGGAAAATATCTTTACTTATGTTTGATCATACATTATCAGAAATTCTAGCTGATATCCATTTACTAGACACACTAGACGACACCATACAAAACAACATCAGTGATACAAATAAAATATTAGAGTGAGTTGTTTATAAATATTTTAATTTTAACTGTTGGTCAGAGGGTGATTTTAAAATATCTTTACAGTTTATAACGACCAGATCTACTTTTCCTAAAAGGTTTTCACATAAGATGCTGTTAAGACCTTTGTGAATTTGGTTGTTATTCATTAAACAAAAACAACACAAAAGAAAGACATTTTAAATATGTGTTAATAAGAAAAAGTGAAATGTGAAATAATGAATCTGTATGTGACCGTCTGTGGTGGAAGAAATATTCTGACCTTTTACTGATTATAATAAACAACACAAGTTAAAATCCTGGATTCAATAATTGACGTTACTGATAATCTTTATTATTGTTGTGCATTTCACAGTAATATAAATGACTGCTTCATTGATTTTTTGATAGAAACATAATCAATAATCATTTTACTTTTTCCCAAGCATTTGTTGTTGTTAGTTGTTGAGGAGGTCATGACAGTCAACTGTTGATTTTCTGAAATAGCCTCTAATGTTTTGTTAAATGTTGTGTTTCAGCTGTAATGTTATTATGACTATTTCTCTGTGTTTTCATGGTTAAACTGTTGATGAGGAATAGGTAGCAGTGTATTGATCATTTTCCTTTGTATGTTTCTCTTTGATTTCCTCCAGGTGTCATCACTTCGTCCACAACATCATCCATGATCACAGAGACATGGTCCATGATCGGAGAGACATTGCTGAGGATGAGGGAGACATCATCTATGATCAGAGACATTGTCCCTGACTTGCAGAGACCTGCGCAAGAATTGGCAGGGACTGGGTTCAGAGAGAAATTGTCAATGATCACAGATACATTGTCCATAATCCCAGAGACATTGTCCACGATCACAGAGAGTCTTCGTACAATGAAGAAGTTCTTTGAGACCAGAACAGAGACCTCCAGGTAATTCACCAACAGCTTTACATCAACTGTCCAACACAGAGCACTGAGATTATGGTGGCCATGGTTAAATCGTTAACGAGGAATAGGGAGCAGTGTATTGATCATTTTCCTTGGTATGTTTTTCTTTGATTTCCTCCAGATGTCATCACTTCATCCATGACATCATCGACTATCGCCGAAGATGTCATCCCTGGTCGCAGACACATGGTCCATAATCAGAGACATCGTCCATGATCAGAGACATCGTCCATGATCGCAGAGACCTTGTCAAAGAGAGACATGAGAGATATAAAAGCAATGCTGAAAATGTCACCGTACAGTGCGGTGTCAAAAGCAATAAAAAGGAGCATAGAGCAAATGTAAAAAAAACAACAACAAAAGAAAAACAATGTGCCAGTATAGTATTGTATCAAACAAAATGCCATAGCAAGTTCTCAAAAAATGTTTTAAAATGTCATAATGTATTAAGGCATGGTATAGTAATAGATGTCAAAACATGGCATATTATGGTAAGGAATCAAAAACTGCCAAAAAAGTTCATAGTATAGTAAGGTGTCAAAAAATATAGTATAGTCAGGCACTAAAAACATCAATAAATTTTAAAAAATGTCATAGTATAATAAGGTGTCAAAACTGGTCAAGAAAACTGTCATAGGGTAGTAAGGCGTCAAAAAAATTCCAAGGCGTCCAAAAATGTCAAAAAATGTCTTAGTATAGTAAGGTGTCAAAAAATGTCAAAAAATATCATAGTATAGTAAGGCGTCAAAAAATGTCAAAAAATGTCATAGTATAGTAAGGTGTCAAAAAATGTCACAGTGTAGTAAGGCATCAAAAAATTTCAAAAACTGTCATAGTATAGTAAGGTGTCAAAAAATGTCATAGTATAGTAAGGCGTCAAAAATGGTCAAAAAATGTCATAGTATAGTAAGGAATCAAAAAATGACAAAAAATGTCATAGTATAGTAAGGCATCAAAAACGGTCAAAAAATGTGAAAAATGTCATAGTATAGTAAGGTGTCAAAAATGGTCAAAAAATGTCATTGTATAGTAAGGTGTCAAAATTGGTCAAAAAATGTCATAGTATAGTAAGGCAACAAAATTGGTCAAAAAATGTCATAGTATAGTAAGGCGTCAAAAAATGTCAAAAAATGTCATAGTATAGTAAGGTGTCAAAAAATGTCAAAAATGTCATAGTATAGTAAGGTGTCAAAAAATTTCAAAAAAATGTCAATGTTATAGTAAGGTGTCAAAAATGTCATAGTATAGTAAGGTGAAAAAAATGATCAAAAAATCATAGTGTAGTAAGGCATCAAAAAATGTCATAATATAGTAAGGCATCAAAAATGTCAAAACACAGTAGTATAGTAAGTACACAAAAATATCAAAATGTCAGTATAGTAAGGTGTCAAAACACAAAATGTCACAGAGCATTAAGGCACAAAATGAAAAGATCATATAGTAGGTCAAAATGTCAATAAATGTCATAGTATAGTAAGGCATCAAAACGGTCAAAAATATTACAGTAAGGCATCAAAATGTCATAGTATAGTAAGGTGACAAAAAATGTCATAAAATGTCATAGTATAGTAAGGCATCAAAAAATGTCAAAAAATGTCATAGTATAGTAAGGCGTCCAAAAATGTCAAAAAATGTCATAGTATAGTAAGGTGTCAAAAATGGTCAAAAAATGTCATAGTATAGTAAGGCATCAAAAAATGTCAAAAAATGTCATAGTATACTAAGGTGTCAAAAAATGTCAAAAAATGTCAAAGTATAGTAAGGTGTCAAAAACGGTCAAAAAATATCATAGTATAGTAAGGTGTCAAAAATGGTCAAAAAATGTCTTAGTATAGTAAGGTGTCAAAAATGGTCAAAAAATGTCATAGTATAGTAAGGTGTCAAAAAATGTCAAAAATGTCATAGTATAGTAAGGTGTCAAAAAATGTGAAAAATGTCATAGTATAGTAAGGTGTCCAAAAATGTCAAAAAATGTTATAGTAAATTAAAAACGGTCACAGAATATAAGAAAGTGTTCAAATGTCTGTCATTATCTTTGCTGTGATTTGTTAAATGTTGTCTACAATAAAGTTTTGTAACTTAAATTTTGATTTGAGTGTTTCTCTTTTCCCATTAATGTAAAAAATGATTTTGTAGAAATGCCAATTATTTTGTATTTGCAGCTCTCAATTAAAATGTATAATTGAGGCTAAAAACTCCAATTTAAGCTAAAAGCTCTAACCCTAATCACTGGCTACAAGCAGCTAAAAGTTGTAACCCTAACTGGTGGCTACAAGTGGCTAAAAACACTGTAACTCTAACTTTTGGCTACTAGCAGCTGAAAGCCATAACCCTAACCTTAACCCTAACCCCTAACCCTAACCCTAACCCCTAACCTCTGGCTAAAAGCCATAACCCTAACCCTAACCCTAACCCTAATTGTGGCTAAAAACACTGTCACGCCAAGCCATAACCCTAACCCTAATTGTGGCTAAAAACTGTAACCCTAACCCTAACCTTTGGCTAAAACACTGTAACCTTAACCCTAACCTTTGGCTTCAAGCATCTAAAAGCTGTAACCCTAACCCTAACCTTTGGCTTCAAGCAGCTAAAAGCTGTAACCCTAACCCTAACTGTGACTAAAAACACTGTAACCCTAACCCTAACCTCAGGTTCAAAGCCGTAACATTAACCCTAACTGTGGCTAAAACACTGTAACCCTAACCCTAACCTTTGGCTAAAAGCTGTAACCCTAACTCTAACCTTTGTCTAAAAGCTGTAACCCTAACCCTAACCTTTGGCTCAAAGCCATAACCCTAACCCTAATTGTGGCTAAAACACTGTAACCCTAACCCTAACCTCTGGCTCAAAGCCATAACCCTAACCCTAACTGTGGCTAAAACACTGTAACCCTAACCCTAAACTTTGGCTAAAAGGTGTAACCTTAACCCTAACCTTTGGCTTCAAGCAGCTAAAAGCTGTAACCCTAACCCTAACTGTGGCTAAAACACTATAACCCTAACCCTAACCTTTGGCTAAAAGCTGTAACCCTAACTCTAACTGTGGCTAAAACACTGTAACCCTAACCCTAAACTCTGGCTAAAAGGTGTAACCTTAACCCTAACCTTTGGCTTCAAGCAGCTAAAAGCTGTAACCCTAACCCTAACTGTGGCTAAAAACACTGTAACCCTAACCCTGACCTTTGGCTAAAAGCTATAACCCTAACCCTAGCCCTAACAGTGGGTAAAAGCAGTAACCCTAACCATAACCATAACCTCTGGCTTCAGGAGGCTAAGAAAACTGTAACTCTAACCCTAACCTCTGGCTACAAGTGATCTCTGGCTAGAAATATTCACTTTCATCCAACATTAAACAGACCAAAATATTCAGTGTTCAGAAGTACTTTGATAATCCTTTATTAGTCTCACAGTGGGGAAATTGTTGTGTGTTGCAGCAACAGAAATTAACACAGGCATGATATAGACAAGACAAAATATGAAATAAAACAACATTTAAGAATATGTAAACATGTCAAAACAAAAATGAACTGTATAAACAGGAATATGTACACAATAATAGATTGAATTTAAGTACAGATTTCTCACTGTTTGATATAGCAAAATACCAAAAGGAAACAATGAAAAAATGGTCAAAAAATGTCATAGTATAGTAAGGCTTGAAAAATGGTCAAAAAATATCATAGTATAGTAAGGCTTGAAAAATGGTCAAAAAATGTCATAGTATAGTAAGGTGTCAAAATTGGTCAAAAAATGTCATAGTATAGTATGGCTTGAAAAATGGTCAAAAAATGTTATAGTATAGTAAGGTGTCAAAAACGGTCAAAAAATGTCATAGTATAGTAAGGTGTCAAAATTGGTCAAAAAATGTCATAGTATAGTATGGCATCAAAAATGGTCAAAAAATGTCATAGTATAGTAAGGCGTCAAAAAACTTCAAAAAATGTCATAGTATAGTAAGGCGTCAAAATTGGTCAAAAAATGTCATAGTATAGTAAGGTGTCAAAAACGGTCAAAAAATGTCATAGTATAGTAAGGTGTCAAAAAACTTCAAAAAATGTCATAGTATAGTAAGGCGTCAAAATTGGTCAAAAAATGTCATAGTATAGTAAGGCAACTAAATTGGTCAAAAAATGTCATAGTATAGTATATCAAAAATGGTCAAAAAATGTCATAGTATAGTAAGGCTTGAAAAATGGTCAAAAAATGTCATAGTATAGTAAGGCATCAAAAATGGTCAAAAAATGTCATAGTACAGTAAGGCTTGAAAAATGGTCAAAAAATGTCATAGTACAGTAAGGCTTGAAAAATGGTCAAAAAATGTCATAGTATAGTAAGGCGTCAAAAAACTTCAACAAATGTCATAGAATAGTAAGGCAAAAAAATTGGTCAAAAAATGTCATAGTATAGTAAGGTGTCAAAATTGGTCAAAAAATGTCATAGTATAGTAAGGTGTCAAAATTGGTCAAAAAATGTCATAGTATAGTAAGGCAACAAAATTGGTCAAAAAATGTCATAGTATAGTATGGCTTGAAAAATGGTCAAAAAATGTCATAGTACAGTAAGGCTTGAAAAATGGTCAAAAAATGTCATAGTATAGTAAGGCGTCAAAATTGGTCAAAAAATGTCATAGTATAGTATGGCATCAAAAATGGTCAAAAATGTCATAGTATAGTAAGGCGTCAAAATTGGTCAAAAAATGTCATAGTATAGTAAGGCTTGAAAAATGGTCAAAAAATGTCATAGTATAGTAAGGCTTGAAAAATGGTCAAAAAATGTCATAGTATAGTAAGGTGTCAAAATTGGTCAAAAAATGTCATAGTATAGTAAGGCAACAAAATTGGTCAAAAAATGTCATAGTATAGTAAGGCTTGAAAAATGGTCAAAAAATGTCATAGTATAGTAAGGCGTCAAAAAACTTCAAAAAATGTCATAGTATAGTAAGGTGTCAAAATTGGTCAAAAAATGTCATAGTATAGTAAGGCGTCAAAAAACTTCAAAAAATGTCATAGTATAGTAAGGCAACAAAATTGGTCAAAAAATGTCATAGTACAGTAAGGCAACAAAATTGGTCAAAAAAATGTCATAGTATAGTAAGGCATGAAAAAACTTCAAAAAATGTCATAGTATAGTAAGGTGTCAAAAAATGTCCAAAAATGTCATAATATAGTAAGGTATCAAAAAATGTAAAAAAAAAAAAAAAAAAAAGTCATAGTATAGTAAGGTGTCAAAAATGGTCTAAAAACATCAAAAAATGTCAAAAAAAATGTCATAGTATTAAATAACAATAAATTTGTGCAGGCCTTTAAGCTCAGGACAGTTTTTGTTATTAACGTCTTTTGTCTCTGCAGGAGAAGACGACAGCAGCTGAAAATCTAAACTTGAGGGAGGAGAGAAAACAACAGAGAAATGAATCTGTTAGTCAGAAAACAGATTCACTTTATAAATGACAAACTGACAGAAGAACTCCACCATCTTACTGCCAACAAACCACAGCAATGACAAACATTTGACCACTAGGAGGCACTATGTTTTATTCTCTCCTCCAGCACTGTAACGTCAAAGTATAGTAAGGCATCAAAAGGCACATTTTGTTTCCTGGTCTGTTTTTAAAAGAATGAAGATCTTTTCCTACCTTCATCTTTAGTGAATTAATTCATTTAAAACTAGGCTTTTTATTCTTGAGATTAATTGAGAAAAAAAAAAAACATTTATCTTATCAGTATTTATCTTTCCATTATTTTACAGGCATTCTCCTCTGACTTTGGAAAAATAAGTTATTAATTTTAATACTGTGATTCTTCCTTTTCTTTGACCTGTTCATTCATGAACTATGTAAATAAACTTTATTAATGAATTTAGTCTATTTTTTGGGAGAAATTCTAAACTCCTCAGACTTCAGATCAGTGTCTGAACATTTATCATTTACTGTCAGCCCTCTATGTTGGACAGTTGATGTGATGCTGTTGTAAATTACCTCTGTCTCAAACAACATCTTTATGGTACGAGGACTCTCTGCAGTCGACAACCAAGTGGTGACACCTGGAGGAAATAAAAGACAAATATACAAAGGAAAATAATCAATACACTGTTACCTATTAACACAGAAACATACAGGAACATTTTCAGAAAATGGGCAGTTTACAATAAGAAAAAGCCTCACATACTGAAGAGCCAACAAGAGAATCAAAGCAACAACTGGACTGTGTGAATGAACGACTGATTTGAAAAGCTCATCAACAAAGTCTCCTTTGTAATTAACAGTAAATTAACTGCATTTATAATTTCTTTAATCCAAAGTGCTTTACAGTGTGTTATAACTTCCTGTCATTGGTGTGTACATGTAAATTTACTGTTTCACTGTACATGGAGGGGCAAGATTTAAAAAAGGAAGATTTTGGTTTTGAGGTGACTCTGCAAGTCATTCACTGAGAAGAAGTCTTCATTTTATGTCTAAGCTGTCTGAGAGTGTGGCAGCAAACATGACTCAGTGTTTTTATTTGTATGTTGCTGCACCAAAGCACATTCTGACATACAGGCCACATCTGGCTTCACAGCCATTTTCATCTTACTGCAGGGTTTCAGAAATACACTGACCTTATGATTGGTGCTTGTCCTAATCATTAAATCAAATAAAATAACATGTAAAACGGACAATGACACATAAAAGCAACAGATAAAATAATTATGTAAAAGTCAGTCAAATGTCAGTTTTGAGAGATTTAAAAGCAGACAGTGAGGTTTCAGTCCAAGTTCCTCAGGTTTCAGTGCTGCCCAAGGGAGCAGCTAACTCTGAAGGTCATTAAAAGAAACAGAGGATCTAATTCTGGATTAAAAAAACAGACAATAGATAACAATAAGGAGGACAGAAGGTTTAAAGGAGTCTTTAAAAATAACAGCTAGCCCACCGCCACAACCACGAACTCTGGGGAGCTGATAAAATCATAATCTGAGGGGACATAATTCTAAAAACAAGCTGTGGTCAAATCTCAGTGAAAAACATAAAATCAAGATTTCTGATAAAACAAAATCACTTCATACATAAGTCTAATTAGAGAGGGGTTGTACATTTAAAAGAGCATCAGAAGTAGTAGCTACAGCAGATTTAGTGACCAGAGAGAGAGGACAAAGGTATCTTTGCCTACAATGAGATGAGACATTAGCCTTCTGCTCTCTGCACATCCAACACCTTACACTAGGGGGAGCACTTCTCTCTGGTACATTTCATTACTCTTCGTATTTAACATCTGAGACATGACAAGAATCTCTGAGTTCCCTACATGTTTATCTCCAGAATTACTAAGTCCATATCATGTTAGTCAACATGATTTGATAAGTAGTCGACTACATGTTCATCCGACAAAAACACACAAACAGTATCTCAGCACTGTTGGTTCGGGGGTGAATTCTAAGAGAAACCATTAAAAGGGTGTTTTCATACTGAACATATTTGGTGTTGAAATATTCGTCAACACCCTTGTTTTTCCATGACAAAGCCGAGATAGTGACTAGCCAACACCTCTTTATCTTAGTTGATGACTGTTTTTTTTTTTGTCACAGTTTTCATCGACTAAAAATAGACTGAAACAGTCATGGTTCACTTTGACTGAGGTAAGACTAACATGTAGAAATGTTTAATCAACAAAAACTTGACTGAAAAGTCACAGGATGTGGTTGACTTAAAAAGACTAACACAAGACGTTTAACACAAGACTAAATCACACGACCACTTCTAAACAAACTCTGGGGTGAGAATCAAAGCAACAACTGGACTGTGTGAATGAACGACTAATTTGAAAAGCTCATCAACAAAGTCCTCTTTGTAATTAACAGTAAATTAACTGCATTAATATAGTTCATTAATCCAAAGTGCTTTACAGTGTGTAATAACTTCCTGTCATTGGTGGGTACGTGTAAATTTACTGTTTCACTCCGTTCATGGTTCTCATGAATACATGGTGGGGCAAGATAAAAAAAAGGAAGATTTTGGTTTTGAGGTGACTCTGCAAGTCATTCACTGGGCAGAAGTCTTCATCTTATCTCTAACTCTTGATGACTAAGCTTTCTGAGAGTGTGACAGCAAACATGACTCAGTGTTTTTATTTGTATGTTGCTGCACCAAAGCACATTCTGACATACAGGCCACATCTGGCTTCACAGCCAATTTCATCTTACTGCAGGGTTTCAGGAATACAAGACACACTGACCTTATGTTTGGTGCTTGTCCTAATCATTAAATCATTTGGTTTAGAAAATGTGTTGATGCCTTTGTACAACCTGTTTTGTTCAACCAACAGTCAAAAATATTCAGTTTACTATCAGACACTGCAAGACAGAAAAAGACAACTGAATTCCATTCTATTTATGTAGTACCGAGTCACAACAGATGTTATCTCAAGAAGTTATTTCATGTTGAGATGGTGTAGACCATACTCTTTATATTATCACTGAACTGAAGAGTCTTTTGAGACTTGTTGGGGCAGCAGGATAATAATGAATTACAATAGTCCAGCCTGGAAGTACCAAATGCATGGACTAGTTTTTCCTTGTCATTCTGAGACAGAAAATGTCAGATTTTGGTGACATTACACAGGTGAAAGAAGGCAGTCCTAGAGATTTGTGGGAGCTAAAGGACATATCCTGATCAAAGATAATTCCAGGATTCTTTACAGTGGGGAAATACATCAAAATCTCACACAGAAGGGTATGTTTATTATTGTTGCTTGAACAATTAGTTAACTGATTGATCAGTGATTAAAATGGTTGCTGATGGCTTTTCTGTTGACTGAATATCAACAGATCAGTACAATATCATTTCAACTCTGTGACTTTCTATGTGAACTCCAAGAGAAGATTTTCTGGAAAAATACTATTTCCTGCATTTTCCCTTACGTCCACCATAGAGACTACTACATGTGGTTTTCTATGCATTTATACAAAAGTCAGAGCAAGTAGACGTTAGAAGATGGCAGACTGTGGCCATGAAGGGATGAAAATGGTCAATACTCAGATAGTCTGTGGTATTCAAACTATGGTTTTAAGGGCCCAGACTGTGCCAAGAGAACATCCACCACACCATTACACCACCACCACCAGCCTGGACCTTTGACAAGAGGCAGGTTGGGTCCACGGATTCTGACTCTACCACCTGCTGCTTTAGTAGAAATCCAGATCTGTCAAACCAGGCTACATGTTGCCAGTCTTTGACCATCCAGTTTTGGTCTGTGTCCACTGCAGGCTCAGTTTTCTGTTCCTGGCTGACAGGAGTGAAAGCTGATGTGGTCTTCTGCTGTTGTAGTCCATCCACCTCAAGGTTGGACGTGTTGTTTATTCTGAGAAGTTTCTCTGCTGGTCATCTGAGTAACCGTTTCTGTCAGCGCAAACCTGCTGCTCACTCAATGTTTTTCTGAGTAAAAACTCATGTCACAATCAGAGTGACTGAGATCCCAGCAACACAGTAGAGTACATTATTACTACTGTATTTATCATTAAAGAGTCTCCAACCACACAACGATGGTGAGATGTGGCTGAAAGTTACAGAAAAATCAAGTGAAGCATGAGGTAAGACTTTGACCAACAATGATGGTTCAAATAAGGTTTACTATATTTTCTACTTGACAGAAACATCCTGCTATACGAGATACACTGTAAAGTGACCAAACTGAGTCTAGTGCTCAGTGCTTTTGCATCAGTGCTAATTGGACAACATGAGTGTTTACCTTAAAGACTTCTTCAATTATAATTTACAAATTATTCTAATCTTCCTCCTCCTACTTTTTGATAGTTTAGGTCAAATAAGGTTATAGTGCAACTGTGAGAGGGTTGGTCATGGTCTCTCTGTCCTCTATAAAAATAAAATCACTTCCTCCTGACAGTGTTCACTGCAGCTACACCTTCCCCTGAACACAAGAAGACTGACGACTTCAATCCTTCAGACACCTGTCACCACCAGAGCAGGTACATGAAATAAAATTTTCAGTCCTCAGGGCAAAGACTTCGGCTGCAAGTAATGATTATTTTCATTATCAATTAATCTACTAAGGTTGTTACATGTTTCTAAAGCCAAGGTTTACATTCTGAAGTTGATTTTTTAAAGAAAATGTCAAATGTTGTTGTCAAGTCTTTGCTATTTATTTTCTGACAAATCAGCTTAACTTAGGTAACATGCAGCAACGATTTAAAGCAGATATTGAATGAGACTGCGAAATGGGCTTAAGACTGAGAAAATAAAAGATGTTCTGCTGGAGGAGCAAAGCTGAACATTTACCATGATATTACTTTCAATATTTAGGAATACATTTTTATTTTTTTTATTACTCCTCAGCTCACTGCTGACACTTTACTTTGTGATTGGACTTTAAATAATCAACGGTAGAGATCTGAGAACTTGAGGGTGTAACATTAAACATCTAGAGAGTTTCAAAGTTGGTTTAACAACGTTTTTAGAAAGTTTCAAGCCTGTTTCACCTCTGATGCTGGGTTTTGTCAGGTGTGGTCAGAAATTAGCTCAGTTGCACCTGTTGCACCTGTAACCACACCCACCAGTGATGTCACAGGGTCCTGGAGTACACCTGTGCATCACTGCCACAGTGAGGGAAGTTGACCTGCTGGAGGTTATTTTCAGGGGAAGATAAATATCTTTGCCTGAGGAAGAAATTATGTGAGAAATGTTTCATCATTTCTGCAATAATGTAATGATGGATGGAATATATCTTTCACTTATTGCAAAATGTGATTTTTAAATCATGTTTTAATTGGTCTAGAGGCTGAGGGTCCAAACGTTCTTATCAGTGAACTAACAGTTTAAATTAGACACCGTTTGTAATCTGCATCTGCGGGTGTTGTGTTTTCTCTGTTTTAGATCAGAACCTGTTGGCAGCAGCAGTGAAGGTAAGTACTCCCATGATTCTGAACCTGTTGAAGTTTGACACAACTTTCTATCTCCAGTTTTTACAAAGGCTGTCCAGGTTTGGGACATACATCTTTACTGGCGACTCCAGGAGCAAAGATTAATGTTAGGATCAAATGTACTGGAATTAAGTGTAAAAGATTAGTCATTAAAAGTAAAAGTTTCAAAACATTTTAAAAATACCTTCAACTAATAAATTTAAAATTCATTTGCCACATTAAATTGTTGGCCATGCCAATAATGCGTGAGTAAATGGTGCAAGGACACCACTTAGTGGTCAACTCAGGTAACTGCATGCCAGGCTCCAATACTTTGTTGAAACATTGGTCATGAAAAGTTTCATTAATTCAGCTGCTGTTTCTCCGTGTTTTAGCCTTTACCATTATCAAATTATTACATCTGTGGCAACAACTCTGTTTCACAACAGTTCCATGCAGATGGTTAAACAGCTAGATTGAAGCTAAATTGAAACAATACAGGCACTTTTTCCTGTGGTGTTTCCAAACACTTCTGCAGATGCAAACACCTTTTAACAGCACCAGGAAATATTCAGTTAAGATTTGTTTGTTCTCATAGAGAGACTAGTGTAGTGCCTGTTCAAAATGTGTCTGTCAGCAGGGAGTGATTGCTTGGCCTGCATTAATCCAGCTCTGCTAGTTTGTACTTTTGAATAAACACCTATAAAAATGTTTTAATAATCAATAGTTTCCGTTATTTATGGAGTTAAAAAAATACCTAACCTAACTTTCCAGAGTAGACATGACTCAGATGTTGTTGCTTCTTTAACTATGACCTAATGAATGACTGTAAAGACTCTGCCTCCTGTTGTTTCTTCTCTTTCTTCCTCCACTACCCTCTCTGCAGTACAGAGCTGAAATGATGAACCAAAGGAGACTCCCCCCTCTGTTCCTCACTGTCATCCTCTGCCTCTCACCATGGCCCACCTCTGGAGACACGTGCACCGACGACTGTCCATTAAAACATTACACCTCCCATTATGATGAGCAGTGTTATGACGGCTGTGAAGAGCGAGGGTACGACTACCACTGGTGCCACTCCACAAAGGGGTGGGATTACTGCTCCCCAAGAAAAGATGTTGATGACAAAGGCAACGCCTGTGATGAAGACTATCCCTGTGACAAATATGGAGGAGATTATTACTCGTGTCGCCTGGAGAAAGGAGGCTGGGGCAGATGTGGCCGAGTGGAGTCAAAGACAACGATTCATCAAACCATAAATCTGAAGAACTGCACTGATGACTGTCAGTATCATGAGTCTGGGAAGTACTCCTGGTGCCACACTGTAGATGGCTGGGACTACTGCTCTTCTAATCCAGACCACACCTACAAAGACGTGACCTGTCGCCCAAATCACAAGTGTGGAGCCTATGGCCAAACTTACAGCTGGTGCTACACAACAGACAACGATGACTGGGATTACTGTGGACTCATCAGTACCAGAGAGTGCAAATGTTCCCCACAACACCGCACCAAACGGGCACCTCCTGATGAACAGATGATCGAGTCTAGGGAGGACAAGTATGGGAGACAGATCACTTTCTATAACGACAGTAGTAAAGGTATAGGAAATTCCAACAAATACTTAGACAAGAAAGCGTGTGATTTAATTAATGAGTTAACAGATGATAAGGTTGCTCTGCTGGGGAACAAACCTGGGACAGTGATTAAGTTAAAAAATCTTCGACTTGACAACCAGGGAAAGATAAATAGAGATGAAAAAGAATATCATAACCTGCAAATCCAGATTAACAAGAAACGCCCATCTGGACAGAGCACCACTATAGCACAGATCACAGCTCCTTTTGGGACTTCAGCTGAGGACATGCGTTGGGCCTTCCACTACAGTTTAACCCATGGGGTCAAGGTTTGGATGGAAATCACCGAACCATCCACCTCCTCAAAGAACAACAAAAAAAATGGAGGGAAAAAAAAGGGGAGACGCCCATAGTAATATCACTCAAACATATGCAACTAATGATTGTTACAGCATACGCATAAATCACCATATCAGTAACTAGCAGAATGGGTAAGTCAGCATGAAGCTCTATTTTTCTTTATCAGTTGATCAATGAGTCACTCAGCACAAGATGTTTCATCAGTTAATGAGCTTGCATTATTCAATTTCATTATTTTGCTAAACTGTAAATAAAAAACATTTGTACCATAACATTTATGAAGATTACTGTACTCCTTTGCAGTTTAAATTTATTTTTGTTGTTACAGAAACTTCATAGCCATTATTTCATTGTATCTGAACATTTTTGTGAACAGTTTTAGATATAAAATAGCATTTTATTTCAGCCTTTAAAGAATAATTCTTCAGTGAATCAGTTCTTAATAGACCAAGCCTTGTTTCTGTTCTATTTTAAATGCAAATTTTTAATGTCTTATTTTTAATATAAATCCATGCCTCCGTGAAGAATTGCTTTGTATCTGAATGATGATTAAAAAAAAATAAAGTTGCTTTGCCAAAGCACATTACAATACTGGTCACCAGATCAAAACTGTGTAATTGTACTTTGAATCAGTGTCCAAAGTCATTATACTGTAAAAACGGAAAAAATATGCTTGATATGCAATAAACATGACAAGTTTGGAAGACCAAATATTATTCTTTTTTAAAAACAATATGGTGAAAACAAGATTTAAAACCTAATCAGGACTTTACCAATCACGAGTGAGAATAAAGCTGGGTGTGTTACAGACCACAGCTGCTGATCATGTGACTCAAGTTTTCTGTCCAGAATTTAAATCCAGGGGAACCAGGTTTCAGTGTTTGATGGAAAAATGAAGACAAGTGTAAAATAACAGAGGGAACAAAAATCAGCCTGAGATGTTTGACTCAGAGTGGTCCATCAAAATCAATCTGGAAAAATCATCACATACATCCTGTGTCGCACTTTACAAGAATCATGTAGTTGACAGAGAAAACATTAATTATTATGATTTGTAGAACTGTACACAAGGCTTATTGGGTGAGAGGCATGGTTCACCCTGGAAAGGCTAGTGAAACAACTATAGATGAGATAGATTAGATAGATAGATTTTTTTGATAAAAAGCCATTTTTGCATAATCACTGTAAGAACCTCAAGAAACATAATTTTCTATGTTTTGAGAATTTTAGACTCTTTTTAAATATTTGCCAATAGGCTTAAAACAAAATGTACTTATCTAAAAATTGACAGACGTCTGTTAGTACAACCAAACCCCGAAAATGACATTTTGATGCAAGCAAAACGTAAAAACATTAAAATGAACTTTGATGAACTGAAGACACAACGACAGATAACAGCTCTGAGATGCATCGCTCTGTCCTCTATCAATATTAAAAGGTCCTCTAAATGCGACTATTATTTTCAAAATGAACATCAGTGATTGAGACCATAAACCCATCAGGAAAATGTTTAGTAAGGTACTAAATCAAGTGAAGGCTTCTCTTTGCAACCAGTGGAGTTGCCCCCTGCTGGCCATTAGATAGAATGCATTATTTAAGGTACCTTCACATTGGCTTCATTTTTCAGACCCAGAGTCAACATCCATTTTTATTTTTACTTTTAGAGTAAAGTAAAACTGAGGTAATAGCCTGTTTGTGGACACATTTTCTTCATGTAAACTTCACCTACAAACTCTTGACAGAAGTCATCTCCACATGAGTAGTCACCTGCATAAGTTCCTGTTAACTTTATATTGGATGTGTCATTAAGGCATCAATAGTGCTATCCTGAATTGCATGTTTGGATTTGGGTACATCCCTTGCAAACAGTAATCTAGTAG
This sequence comes from Lates japonicus, assembly GCA_033238685.1. Taxonomy (NCBI): domain Eukaryota; kingdom Metazoa; phylum Chordata; class Actinopteri; family Centropomidae; genus Lates; species Lates japonicus. Next base: position 33,039 of record BRZM01000335.1, read on the forward strand.
TATACTTGTAAGTTAACTAGTAATATAGTTCACAGTATGAATGCAGTACGAAACAAGTCTACTTGCAGTATACTTGAAAGTAGTGTGGTGGAAATCTGAAAAATATGGATCACAGACAACAATCTTGTCTTTGTGTATTTATTGAATATAGATTTTGCAAAAGGACTACCAAACACATCTCTGTACAGAGAGATGTCCCTAAATGCTAACGAAGAACAAAAATCTCTACACTATATCTGAAGTAACAATGACATGTTTCACTCACTTAGAGGGGGATGCGAGCATAGAGGAGGGATGACAAGCTCAAGGACGGGCATGAGATAACAACTTCTTAATAAGAAGAAATTATAGGAAAAGGTCAGAATATTCCCAGATGGAGTAAAGAAAAAGTGGTTAAAATTCAAGTCAGATACATAAGAAAAAAATTAAACTACAATACACTGAGCACAAAAAGGAATTTGCCTAATTTCCCTGACAATATACTGTACTTTAATAAAACTTAACAGTGGGTTAGAAGTACAGAACAGGTTAACAAACAATACACTTGTAAATTAACTTGTTTCATAGTACAGTATAATTGAAGAGCAAAATAAAACTTCGATGTCAACCGGGTGTGTACTCAAAGTGCAATACTCTACATACCTAAAGCATATGTTAAGAAAAGAAGACCAAGAAAAGCCCCGGGGGAACCACGGCTCGAACCCGGAACCTTCTTGCTGTATGGTGACAGTGCTAACCACTGCACCACTGTGCCGTCTTTGGTTTATTTGTGAGTAAAATTTCAGTCGATTCTTTCATTAAACAACACATGAATGTTGAGTAAAATAAACATATCAATATGATGCTAGCTTGCTTACATTTAGCATATGTGCTTTAGCAGCTAGCTAGCTACTGCATAAACACGTTTTGATTTGTTTTCTACTGGTTAAAATTAAAAATTCCCTGTTAAGGACTAACCTGCAATTTTACAACTCTAGTTTATTCCCATAATGGATGCCTAGACAATTATTAGTGATAACAAATATGATCAAAATTCTCTCACAAAAACACAAGACGGCATATTAATTCACTGGGGCATCCGACCAGCAAGTTGCCACACAGTGATCCTATGCCCGGAGAGTCCATCAGTTTTGCAGATTGCATAATGGTGGTACTCTGTTACCCTCATGTCTCATCCCTCACGAGGCTCAACTCAAAGAGGTGGACTTCGACCTGCACACAGAAAAAAAAGACAATGTAGAGGGAAAATTTAACCAGTTGGGAGCAAAGATCACAACACACAGCATGACCTACCCAAACCTGAGACTCACATTTCTGTGCAAAATTTTATTTAAATTTGTTTAATTTACTGTAGAAATATTAGAATCGTAAAACAAAGATGTCGATTGTCTAAGATAAAAAAAACCTTTAACATGTTGAAAATCGGAAAAGCTGTTTAATAAACATATGATTAAAGGCATTTAAACAAAGTTAAGTGTTGGAGTTTGTATTATTCAAAATTTCGACGCCAATATTTTCATTTTTACTGCAAATGAATATCGGCTCCAAATATCGGCCTCCTGGACTACTAATAATTGGTATCGGCCCTGAAAAAACCATATCGGTCTATCTCTAATATATACTATATATTATCATCAGCAATATGGGAAAAACCTGGGGCTGCTAATGTACTTCACACACTTCTGTGTAAAAGGGGCTTGGTTTAGGACAGTCCCCTGTGGCGCTCCTATGTTACTAACTACCACATAAGACAGGGAAGTTCTCAATTGGGAACAGGAGTCACAGACTGTTAACTTGTTGCCAAAAACAATTGACAGGACATGTTCAGTATGAGCGAACCAAATAATGTAAGCTTCTGTGTGTATCCTCAATTCAATTTCATCCATGTAGAGGAAGAGGAAATTACATTAAGTGCACATACTGTTAATAAAGTTACTGTGGGTTACCTGTCCTCAGCCCCTCAGAAGTGAATGGCACAATCTGATGTATGTATTACCCAGTGTGGTCACAGCAACCTGAAATGACAGGAAAGACATGTTAGTAATGGCATTAAAACATAACGCAGGTGAGTGATTGGTTGAAGATGAAAGCCCACCCCAACAGATGGGTACATCAAAGGGACAGGGATAAATAAAAAGAGTAGGAGGTGGAATTGTATACATGGATTCTTTTAGACAAATAGCTAAACTCCTGTTTGTGCCTCCCCTGCCTGCTGATAAATTGGAAAAAATTGAATTAAAAAAATCTAAATATCGGGTCAGGAGATTGAGAGTCTGGGGCAATGATCCCAACCTCTCCCATCCTCTCCCACCAGCCAAAACAGAATCAGTATTGTTCCTTCTGATCCAGCATCTGTGCAACATGCCTAATATTGTTTGTACTGTGCTCTCACAGTTAGCAGTTAGCATGGGTCCTGTGGATGTGGATCTGGTTTGTTTCATTCATTCTACTGAAGCAGACTGGTTTAAAACACTGTGTTGAGCCTTGTATCAAATCTCTGCGATCACGTGACCAATGATGTATGAGGCTTCACACGTCACAATGAAACACTAGAAGTGAGGTTGACCAATTCAAATCTTTGGCGCTGCTTAATTTGTCATAAGGATATGAGAAATGGTTGGTGCTCACTCCCTGCTTCATAGCATTGTGAGAGTCCTTCAAATGTGAGAGAATTTTAATGATGGAGAATGCAAATGGAAGGAAACAATCCCATGTATGGAAACACTTCGACCTTGTGTCACCCACAAAGGTAGTTGTTTTATAATATAACATGATATGGTATGGTATTGCTAAATGTCTTCCTGCAACTGGGCAAATGGTTACAGAAAATGAATGAATATTATGATATAAAATTGTTATAATGTTTTAGTCATTTCTGACAAATGTGGCTATTTAGCCTACTAATCATTAAGATCATAGCCCGTTACATTTCCTTAGTTACTTTCATATCATCTTGACTGTATCAATATTGCGTTTTAATATATTATAAAATTTAGGTTCAGTGCCTCATATGCTCATGAGAGTTGGTGTTTGGAAATAACACCTCCTCTATGCTGCGGCATTTTCAATCAGGAAAAAGCCTCAAAAACTTCACAAGGTTTCATCTGCCCATCTCTACTACATACTATCCCTACCAAGACCATAACTGAGACCAACGAGCTGATATACACCACAGCAACAGTAATCCTAGAGATGCTTGGCTATAGGATGAACACCATAAGCCACAAGGAATAATAGGCCAAGATCAAAGCAACACAGAGAAAAGTTAGTCAGCTCTCAGAGTTATTCAAATACTCAAATAGCTGTACGCATTTAACAGCCACATGTAATCTGTGTTACAGAGTGAAGAAGATACTGTAGGTGGTAAATACAGTGGTAGCTGTGACTAAATTACTAATTTATGGTTGTTTCATGGCTGACAACAGAAACAAAAATCAGTTACTGACAACAACTAAAGCGTAAATGTGTGGCTTTATGAAAACACATTATAAGGTATTACAGAGAGCAGGAGGTGACTGAGCGCAGTTTAATAGGCTGAGACAACAGAGTAACTGACTGTCTCTATATTGTAGGCTGCCCAGACACAGTGGAGGCTGTGTGAGAGTAAATTTAGATTTTAATGTTTTGAAGTTGTCCATGGAAAACTGATAAGACTTGTTATTTAATAATGTGCATGGACTTTTGCTGCTCAAACTGAAAAACAATTATACGTCATTCTAGCAACAACACACAGTAGTTCAACACCAGTGTCAGCAATTTTATGCATGTCACAATATGTGCACATTTTACAGATGCATATACAAATAGGTCTGTATAATAACTCCAATAACCTGGTTCCGCATTCTTTACAACAGAGTCATAATCCTGGTTCAGAGTAATGCAGAGTAATTGTAAAGATATTTGTCTATTAACTCAAACTTACAAAACATGTTGACAATGACGGTTTGATTGATGTTTCCTCCGCAATTAACACCAGAGAGATGAGGTGAGCTGACGACTCCTCCTCTCTGGGCAATGACTGTTGGGTTTCCTGTCTCCCTCTGAGTGTCCACTGAAGTCTCCCCTGGTTCCTCTGCTGGTTCCTCTGCTGGTTCCACTGCTGGGAGCAGATAAACAACCAAATAATAAGAAATGAGAACTCTTCATCACTGACTGAACTGTTCATAAGACAGAGACTGAGTTTTAGAACATCTGATTTTTAATCTGATATCTACAGTGGTGGAGTCACACAATACAACCTGATCAGAAACGTGGGGAAAAAAAATAAAATCAGTTGATTTTCTGATTATATCATTGGTAACACCATAAAAAATATGGTTGATGAATAGTTGTAAAACTCTGGACCAAATACCTGGAAGCAGCTCACAAAGTAACTGGAAGTAACTCTTGTTACTAGTCTATGTCCCTTTGCCTGTTCCTCACGTGTATTGCTATGCTGCTATGTGGCTATGCTAAGCTAACTGACATCCCATACACGACAGGCCTGCAAATAGACTTTGGTGCTGAACTTTCATCTGGTCGCCTGTTTGATCTCATTCGAGTCAGTTTCCTTGTATGTGATTATGACAAATATCTGAGCAGCATCTGTTGTTTCCAAACGACTGCCTGATATATGTGGACCTTGTGTCACCCACAAAGGTAGTTGTGGTTAGCATGCGTTTAATTGTTTCCTCGCTCAGTCTATTCAAACATGCTCATGTCTATTCAAACATGTCTATGGTGTCTGGTAACAAGAATGAAACCAACAGTGTATTTCCATTGACCCTCAGTCAGTCATAAGCAGCCAGAGTAGTAACAGTATTAGCAAAATGCGAAACAAAAATGGGCCATTGTCTTACCATGTGGTGACACGGTTGGAGCCGGAGCGTAGGTAAATCCAGGCATGCAGTTTCCCATTTTCTCTTTCCCTTTCTAACTCCCTAAAGATTTCAGGAGTAAAGAAAACACAGAACACGATAAATCAAGCTGAAAAAAGAAGACAAACTCAGTCAGTTTCATCAACTGTAGTAACTTACTGTTATAAATGAAGCTGAACTCGATCAACAGGGCGGTTCCCTTCTGCGTTGCTGTGACACTGACCATTTGCATCACGAGATGCGGGATTTTGCCCTACTGTAATTTGCCATCTACAGCAATGTCGGCAATATTCACTTGTATTCATGTTAAAGTAAGTAATGAAACCTGACTAGTATTAATTCAGTTTTATTTATATAGCGCTGAATCACAACAAAAGTCATCTCAAGGCACTTTTCATAAAGAGCAGGTCTAGAACATACTCTTTAAAATAGTACCTGACATTTTAACCCTTGATATCAGTGGTGGAAGAACTATTAAACTCATTTACTTGAGGAAAAGTTGCAACACTTAAGTCTGAAAATACTCCATTACAAGTACAGTAATTCATTTAAAATGTTAGTGAAAGTACTAAGTTATCATCACTACATGATTATTAATTATTGCAGATGCATTAGTGTAAAAACTAGGTTGACTTTATATTAACCACTTCATACACTGTCTGGTAATTTCACCTGTAATGATGCACTGTATTTTATGAGCCTATTCTGTAGCGTAACCAGTGAGGGTATGACAATACACGAAACTCTTAACGAGATGAGATTTTAACACTGTTTTTAAGAAAACCTGAGCTCAGGTTGGAACAGGTGGAGAAGAGTGTCAGGTATGATGTGTGATAAAAGGGTATCAGCAAGAATGAAAGGAAAAGTGTATAAGACAGTGGTGAGACCAGTGATGTTGTATGGTTTAGAGACTGTGGCACTGAGGAAATGACAGGAGGCAGAGCTGGAGGTAGTGGAGATGAAAATGCTGAGGTTCTCTTTGGGAGTGACAAGGATGGATCAGGAATAAGTACATCAGAGGGACAGCGCATGTTAGATGTTTCGGAGACTCAGTCAGAGAGGGCAGACTGAGGTGGTTCGGTAGGGTAGTGAATATATCAGTAGTAGGATGCTGAGGCTGGGACTGCCAGGCAGAAGGCCTAGAGGAAAACCAAAGAGGAGATTTCTGGATGTTGTGAAAGAGGGTATGGAGTAATTAGAACAAAATTCCTCTGAGATGTCACGCAGTTTAAGTAGAAAGCAGCTCAAAATTAAAATGCACTTAAATATCAGTACCTCAACATTATACATCAGACTATCTGGATAAATGTAATTTTTACCAACACTGCCTGTTGTATCAGATTTGTTCAAATGTAAAGAGGCTTTGCAGCAGGTGGGTTAAAATGTGTTCACTTCTTCCAGCATGAGTGACCATAATGAATGTGACGTGAGTGACACCAGTTGAGATGGAAAGGAGAGAGAGAAAGAGAGGAAGAAGGTGGTATGAAGTGAAAGAGGTGGAACAGAGCAGAAACAAGGAGGCAGAGAATTAAATGAAAGGAAAAAGGGTTTAGAATAGAAACTGTTTGTGCCAATGAAACTGAATCAGGAGCAGAGTTTAAACTAAAAAATCTTGGAGGATAATTCTGCTTTATTACATCCTGACTCTTATTTTCACAGTTCTGAAGATCATTTCTATCAGAAATAATCAAACTGTACTCACCAGGTGAACAGCAGACGTCTGTGAACACGCTGACATCGATGAAAAGAATCTGACAGGTCTTCAAACTCATAGAAAATTCAAACAAACGTGGGAAAAGCCGATGCATGATGCAACTTTAACAAGTTGCTGGGACGATGTTTGGAGACGGACCGCTCAGGAAATAAACTACTTCAACTGTAGTTTAGTATAGAAACTATCATCTGGCTCCTCTGCTTTGACAGACTGTGTGAGGGGATTTATGCACGACTCTGGGAGGTTGTATTGTTGGATAAAGACTATTTGTTTGACATCCTAATAAAACTCATCATTTAAATAGGAGTAGTACCATTTTTCCCAACATGGTGATGTATCTGTCAGTTTCTTGGGGAGTAACAGTGATCAGTGTCCACTCTAATGTTATGAGAGAGGTTGGAGCAGGTCTTTACCTTCTGTAGGAGAGAGGATATGATCATGTTCATCATGTTCATCTTGTTCTGTCTGCTCTCCATCATCATGGACGATGTACTGAGGTCGTATGGAAGTTGATGGATCTGCTGCAAGAAGAAGAAGAATACATACTGATTGAATATACAGAGAGAAAGAGATCAGATTTAAACAGTAAAAATGAAAGGAGGATGGATTAAACTTACAGTCAGTGTCAGGTGGTAGATGGAGGTGGTTCCAGTGGCTGGAAGAATTTCAACAGAGCTCCTTAAAATAGAAAACAAATGACATTAAGGAAGAGATTTTTGTTCCTGGGTTGAGAGAACTGAAAGCTAGCTGGCTATCTATACCAAATGTAAGAGTTTGCTCGCAGGTTAAAACCTAAATGAAGTCGTGAATAGTTTTTTCAGAGCCTATATCTGTGAGTCACTTTACAAACAGCAAATAACACAGTTTTAACAGATGTTTCCACAAACTGTGCCTCTTCAGAACAGAGGATTAATGAGGACTGACATGTTACCTACCCAGCTAACGTTAGCACATTTACCTGCACAATATAAAGTCAAATCAATCTAATCACTGTGTATTTATCCGTCATTATTATGTCACTTACCACTGAGACCAGACCAGAAAGGTGAGCTCGTTTCAGTGTGTTGACGGTTACAGCTAAGTAAACATGCTGCAGTGTTATGCCTTCAAATGAGAGTGGGTAATTGGGGTCCGAATATCAAAGAGTAGATATGCCTGTGCAAGCACTGCTTTCACATTTTCCAAGTAGACTTTGCTTGTCTTCCTCCCCTGCTGAGGGTATATTGTACAAGTAGTTCCGACCGAGCAATCTGATTGGTCCACAAGACATTTAGAATGTGCTTAAATCAGCATGACAGCACACCTTACTCATCACTAAAAATATTACTCCGCCATATACATTTTACTTTGTTGGTAATAGTTGCATAATCGCAAGATTGCACTCGAGGGTGTCCTTCAGTGATGCGGTCGCAAGCATCACTGTCGTGCTCAAATGACGTTAAAGCACACCCTCTCGGTTAATATTGCTTACTTATTCCCTTTAGGAGCACAGTACTGAGTAGACGTCGTGGTCCCTGTGGCAACACCACCAATTTATACAAACACATGAAAAACCACAATAGAGAGAACTCTGAGCTACAAAAGAAATAATCCCTCAGAGTCCATGCAGCATCGCAGATCACTAGTGAATACACGGCTATTTCCGTGGATGTATTTAGAGCTGGATACTGGATCGAAAATGGCGGCCACTCAGTCTTCACTCAGTTGCTCGCCTGGTGCATACGCCCGAAGAGTTTCTGGGCCCACTGAGTATGCGCAGTAGTGTTACTTCCATCATGCCTCTGGGTTATGCGAACGAGCGAATCGCGTCCTGGCCCATGAGTGCTATGCTAGTGGTTAATTTGTGTTGAGCAGTAATTTCATCTGTTTTGGACATTTTTTATATGACAGAGTGATTCTTTATACAGCCACGAATTGGCTGGTAAAGTTATTACTAAGATTTTACAGATGATTTTTAACTTTTTATATTTAAAGGCTTAGCAGTTGTTAAGAACAAACTCGACATGAGTCACATAGAATGTGTAATAGTCAAGATAATGAGCTGTAACATGTATTTGTACATTGTTAGTTACAGCAGCTTCACTGCCCCCTGATACTGGGTTTAAGGGTCTCAAATATAATTGTTACTTGACTTATTTAACTGCCCCGGGTTAACAGTCCTCCTCTGGTGCCTCTGGGCGACGGAGGAGAAGATGATCGGCATCCCCGGTAATTTCAATTTCTAGCATCATCACTGCAACCAGCTCCATCTGTGATCTTCCCCATGATGAGGATTTACCAGTCTTACCAGTCATCCTTATGAGATGAATATATTGATTTAATACTGATAAATGTAACACTAAACCACAAGATCTAAATATCACACTGTGAAAATGAGTCAATTAGCAAGTTTTTACCTTTAACACATCACACAGTGTCCGCTGTAAGATAGCCAGGATCGACACTATTTTCAAAGTTCAGTCTCCAAAAATAATTTATTCAGTCAATTTAAATTTTATATGATTTTATTATTATTTTATAAAGAAAAAAACGAATAAAAAGAAAATATTAATTCCAGGTTTTTCAAGCCCCTACAGAGGGAGAGATAAGCTGGCTGGTTACCCTCATGTCTCATCCCTCAGGAGGCTCAACTCAAAGAGGTGGACTTCGACCTGCACACAGAAAAAAAGACAATGTAGAGGGAAAATTTGACCAGGTGGGCGCAAAGATCACAACACACATGTTTGCCCACCTCAAACTAATTCACATCCCACAACAGAAAAATGTAAAAATCATTCAGTAGTGTTGAAGAAATTTCTTCCTCTTCCTTCTTTCTTCCTCTGCAAACAGAGGTCAGTGCTCTCAGATGAGGTCACAGTTCAATATGTAAAATGTACAGCTCTCAGATCAGGGGGCAGCCAGACTTTTCCCATCCTGCAGTGAGGTCCTGCAGTTGATGCAGCAGCACCTGGTTCTGAAATCAGTGTGATGCTACAGCAAGACAGAAATCAAACCAGCAACCACTGTCCAACGATCTCTGGTGATGGATTGAGTGCAGGTCTGGTCCATCTCAAATGGACTTCAGCCTGTTGTAGGTTTCTGTGAGGACTGACTGTTGGCAGCAGCTAATCAGGAACTGGGCAGGTGATCTGAGGTTAAGGGGGGCTTGTTGCAATACTTCAGGAGGCTCATATATACTGTAAATGTCAATATCACATAAATATCAAGAGACAGGAGTTCTGTAGTAAAGAAAGACAGAAGTGGACAGAATCTGGTTTAAAAAACATGATGAGTGGGGGCGCCCCCATAGCCGAATGGTTGGGGCGCTTACCACATAGGCTTAAGTGCCCTAAGCAGCTGGTCCCGGGATCGACTCCTAGTTCGGCCGGACCTTTACTGCGTGTCATTCCCCTGCTCCCTCTCCCTGTTTCCTGTCTCATCTCCACTGCCCTATCACAATAAAGGTGAAAAAAACCCTGAAAAAAAATATATATATAAAAACACAACATCTTTACTATAATACCCATCTCCTACTGCAGAGTAATCAAAAAAACAATTGGTTATAAACTTGAATCTACCTGATGTCTTGGTGACAGTGACAGTTAGATTGATGTCTCCTCCAGTGCTAACATGGGAAAACTGAGAAGTGTTGATAACTCCTCCATCCTGGGCAGTGACTGTTGTGTTTCCTGCATAATTCTCCTCTGGTTCCTCTGCTGGATGCAGATAAACAAATAATAAGAATTGACAAAAATAAAGCAGAACTACTTTCATCACTGACTGTAAGACAGAGATTCAGTCTTTTAACATCTGATTCAACAAAGACCTGACAGATAAAGACAGAATAGATCTTTCTAGATAGAAAAGGAGAAGATCCAGACTGCTCTCCTATCTGTCCTTTCAACATAAAGCTACTACCAGCAGCCTGTTAGCTTAGCTTCACAGCTGCTTCACTGATTGTATCGACTGCAAATAATGTTCACAACTGAATAACCTGCATCACTGTACTGAAATAAACTTGAATCTACCTGATGTCTGGTTGACGGTGATAGTTTGGTTGATTTCTCCACCACAGTTGACATTAGAGAACTGAGGTGAGTTGACGACTCCTCCATTCTGGGCAGTGGCCGTTGGGCTTCCTTCTGAATTCCCCCCTGCTGGGAGCAGATAAACCATCAAACATAGAATAATAAAGCAGAACTCTTCATCACTGAGCTGCTTATAAGTTTCAGCAAAGACCTGACAGATAGAGACAGAATAGGCCCAAATCTAAAGTGTAACCACCATGTCTTTGTTTAACAAACTGAAAATAAAACCTCTGAACATGATGGAGTTTGGTCATTACATCAACAAATATAATTTAACCTGAAGCAAAGGTTCCAGACCTCTCTCTTATCTGTCCTTTCAATATAAGGCCATGACCAGCAAACCTGACGAATTGATTTTACGAAAACAGTAACTTTCACCAGGACACAGTATTTACACTTCCTCAGGCACATGTTCTCAGTAACAAGACAGTGTCTGAGATCGAGCGGAAATCACATTCAGTCTTTCCTTCTCTATTTACATTTTCCAATCTGTGTTTTTAAAATGTATTCTTTATAGGTTTGTATTGCTAAAAGAAAAAAGGAAAATCCTTATTTTCAACTGACTCAGTTATGTGTCTGTGTTTTACTGACAGCAGCTGGCATTACACTTTGGGGAGCCTGAGGCTAAATAAACAGACCTGCCCTGCGCTACTCGCTTTTGAAAAGTTTTCACCACAAAAACAGACTACTGGTAGTGACAGTGAATGAACAGTGTATATTAAATAAGTTTCTCCCAGTTTTGAGAAATGCAAAGAAGGCTGTGTGAACCTCTGCTTTTTGGTTGTATTTACTTCAGCAGACAAAACCAACTGGAAGTTAAAAGACAAAATGGAAACTTCTCTTTTATTTATTCACTTTTGTTGCTATTGAGCCTGTTTGATATACTGTGATTATTTGTTACTTTGAAGCTCTTATAAATTCTGAAAATCTTATCTACTAACAAATCTAACTACTTTCTTACTGCTATTCTCATTTTCTTATTGTATCTTATCGTTATAAATATATGACATCCTGTTTGGACTTGCCTCGTGTGTATGGTTACTTGACTTCCTGCCTTTGTGTGTTTTTTGCCAAACCAATTATTAGAGCTTTCCAGCTGTTGCTGTTACTAGCATGTATTCCTTCTTCTCTAACATGTAATGTTACGCTGCTGTGTAGGTGCTATACTGACTGACATCCTGTGTATGACCTCAGGCTCACAAGTGAAGACATCGATTCCGAACTTGTACGTAAGTGTAAGTATGAATCAATATGCTGGTTAATGATTTTGCTAAATATCTGAGCAGCATCTATTGTTTTTACACTGTCTGATCTCTGCAACAAACAAGTTAGCACATGTTCATGTTACATATGCACTTAATCTGTACAAACAGGCTCACGTCTATGATGTCTGGCTGCAGGAACTAAATCACACTATTACACAATCCTTGCTTTGGTATTTCACAGAAAGTCTAAACAGTTAGTGACATGATAAGTACAGTACGATAACAAACACAGGCCACCATCTTACTATGAGGTGAATCAGCAACTTGGTTCCAGTCCGTCATCATGAACTTTACTTCAGACACGGAAGACGGAAGAAACAACTACAGGATCTGTTGTGTTAACAGGAAGTAGTTCCCCCTGTTACAGAGTTCATGTAAAATATTGGGTACAAAATAATAATAATTAATTACAGAGGTGACACATTTTGACCCTTCCTGTCTGTGGTGGAAAAAGTATTTAATTAATTTACTTAGTAAAAGTAGCAACACTCAAAAAAATCCATACATTTAAAATGTTGGTGAGTACAAAGTACAAAGTACTCATTACAGAGCAGAGTAGATCATGTCATTGTTATAATATTACAAATTCATTATAGCAGATGCATTAATGTGTAAACTAGGGTTTATATTTACTACTTCATACAGTGTTGGGTAATTTCACCTGTAACGATGCATTGTATTTTATAAGCCCATCATATAGTATAACATTTCTATTAGATGTAGTGTACTAAAAGTAGAAAGTTGGACAAAATTAAAATACTTAAAAACCTCCAAACAGTTCTAAGAAGACTATCTGAGTTCTACTGAATCTACTTTTCCCTACACTGCTTGATGTTTCAGACGTGTGAAAGTGCAGAGGACTTTGCAGCAGCTAGGATTCACTACTTACAGGTGGTTATAATGAATGTGTTGTGAGCGACACCTGCTGGTGAAAAGTAGGTAGCACAGGAAAAATGACAGCCTGGAGCAGGACGACCTTCTGTAGGTGAGATATGACATGAATCATCCTGTGCTGCCTGTTCTCTGTCATCATGGACAACATATTGTGGTTGTACGGACATTGATGAAACTACAGCAGGAAAAAGAGAACATACTGTGTAAATGCACAAAATAATAAACAATAAAAGGGGGCGGTAAGCCAAAACAGTCAGTCAGTTCTGAAATAAGACTATGCTTTTCAAGGTAACTCACCAATGTGAAGCTGATGTTGCATTCATGTGCTCCTCAGATGGTCCTATCAGATGGTTGTATTTCCTGAGTTGGAAAGTTTGGAAGTTTTTTGTCTGAGTTTGATGTGTTCATGTGCTTTTACGTTGGAAGGTGGAGACAATATGGACATTAAAAAGAGGATGTGTGAACTCTACCTGGATGGGACATATCCTCACACCATCCATGTACCACCAACAGTTCTGCTGCACCCACACTGGAGTCATCTTCGATGATGTCATCCATACGGGCCTGGAGGAACCAGGTGATGTCCTTATTATTGCACAAGTGTGGAGAAAAACTGTCACAGATCAATCAATTAACAGACTGAATCTTAGGGAGGAGTTGAACAGGTTGATGGTCATGGGCAGGAATGATTCCCTGTGGCGCTCTGTGGTGCAACATGAGGAGATGAGACTGAATGTGCTTCTTCGGCTTCAGTTCATTATGGAGAGGGCGTGAAGGGTCGTCCAGTATAGTCCTTATCTTGGACAACATTCTGACAGCAGTATTAGAGAATCCAGCATCACAACATGGTGTGATGGGGGAGACTTTGTGGAAGAGCTTATTCAGTCTGTTGGCCACCTTCAGGTGAAGGTGACCAAGTACACCCCTAAGCACTTATAAGTACTTGTAAGGACACAAGGGGGGCATCCACCTGCATCGCTGTCAGTTTCTCACTTAGTAGAGCCGTCCTGATGATGTTGAATGCACTGGAGAAGTCAAAAAACATGACCCTCACAGTGCTCACCGGCTTGTCCAGGTGAGCATAGACACGGTTGAGCAGATAGATAATGGTGTCCTCAACTCTGAGTCTGGGCTGGTAGACGAACTGGAGGGGGTCCATTCGTCGTCTGACCATCGGTTGGAGCTGATGTAGGATGAGTCTCTCCAGGGTCTTCATGATGTGTGACGTCTGTCACAGGTCTGTTGTCCTTGGAGGCACTGTCACAGTATCAAATCTGTTAAAAACAGATTCAGTATTTGTAGTAGTAGTAGTAGTATTCTGTATGTCTCCTTGGCCTCCTTGATCTTTCCTCTCAGCTCCCTCTGGATCGTTCTCACCTCCTTACTGTTGCCAGCTCTGAAAGCCCTGTTCTTCTTGTTCAGGATGGCTTTGATGTCCTTTGTTACCAATGGCTTGTTGTTTGGATAGCAAAGGACAGTCTCTGGTGGGACGATGGTGTCAATGCAGAAGGTGATATAGTCTGTGATACACTCTGTGAGCCCATCAATGTCCCCTCCATGCAGCTCACAGAGTGTCTGCCAGTCTGTCACATAGCAGGGGCTGAGGTGAATCAGGTTGTGATCTTTCCCTTACGTCTACCATAAAGATGTGTTCAATGACATGTACACTATTTTAGACAACTACACTACGGATTTCTACGTATTTATACATTATTATGTACGGGTCATTATTTCCCTGTCAGTGGTCTTTTAATTTATCCTCAACTGTGACGTAACCTACTTGATAAAGCCTGTTTTTACATGAATGCTACAAATTAATAATTGTTTTGACATGTGACAAACTTTATGGATCATTTGTTTGATTAAAGTTGGGGTTGGGGTTTTCGAGATGCATCAGTTGCTTACAGTCTATACCTGCTCACAGGTTAGTTGTTGGTGCTGTGACAGTTTTCCTTTAACTGGAGTAAGCAAGCTGTAGTGTAAGCTATTTAGTAAAATGGATTTACCAAGATATCTCCATCACTGTTGATGGTGTGGATTTTATGGATTCATATCCATACTCTAATGATACTCTGTCACATTCTGTGTATCTGTTTCTTCTGACAGGTATCAAATAAATTACCAGGTCAGTGTGGCTGTGAACACCCCAGTGAACCAGGACTTGAACAAGCTCAGTGAGTTTTTTGCTGCTGCCAGCAATGTTACTGAGACATTAAAAATACTGTTGCCATTTAAAAATCATTTAAAAATCATTTAAAAATCCCAACAACAAGGGAGACTAAAGATTTAGTGGTCAATCAGTGAATCTGGTGAATTTAAAACAAAAAACATCTGCTTGGTTTATTTCATCTCCACATCTGTGTCTTAGTATCTTTGTTTCCAATGCTGGACTGTCGACAGTTAAAACAAAACAACACTGGAAATGTGACGGCTGAACCTAACAATTCAAATTTTGGTATTTATGTCATTTAACTAAACCAATTAAACACATATTTACTTCATTGCTTTCTGTTCTTCTGTAAACATTATCAAATCCTCTGCTCTGTGTAATTAAAGCTTGACTCAGCATTCATTCTGCTCTGTGTCAGTCATTTGGGATGGGAACCCATTAAAAACAGCACTCTTGTCTCCCCCTCTTTTATTTTTCTTCTTCTATTGTTTAATGGGTGACAAGCCAGACTCAACTTCCTGTAATTGGTCCGACGGTCCAAACCAAAATGTGGTCCAAAGCACCTTTCACACCTGCTATTTCAATGTGGACCAAACTAAAAAGTGATGGTCTGGCCCAACACTTTGCTTCAGTTCATTCAAACACTGGTGAGGATCACACCACCTCACTGATCAGGTCCACTTCTAAACAAACTCTGGGGTGAGAATCAAAGCAACAACTGGACTGTGTGAATGAACGACTGATTTGAAAAGCTCATCAACAAAGTCTTCTTTGTAATTAACAGTAAATTAACTGCATTTATAATTTCTTTAATCCAAAGTGCTTTACAGTGTGTAATATTCCTGTCATTGGTGGGTACGTGTAAATTTACTGTTTCACACTGTTCATGGTTCTCATGAATACATGGTGGGGCAAGATAAAAAAAAAAGGAAGATTTTGGTTTTGAGGTGACTCTGCAAGTCATTCACTGGGCAGAAGTCTTCATCTTATCTCTAACTCTTGATGACTAAGCTTTCTGAGAGTGTGACAGCAAACATGACTCAGTGTTTTTATTTGTATGTTGCTGCACCAAAGCACATTCTGACATACAGGCCACATCTGGCTTCACAGCCAATTTCATCTTACTGCAGGGTTTCAGGAATACAAGACACACTGACCTTATGTTTGGTTTACTATCAGACACTCAAGACAAAGAAATACAACTTAATTCCATTTTAATTATGTAGTGCCGAATCACAACAGAAGTTATCTCAAGGCATTTTTCATATAGAGCCGGTGTAGACCGTACTCTTTATATTATTACATTTACAACAGGAGACCCAACAGTTCCCACCATGAGCAGCACTAGGTGACAACTGAGTGGAGAAACTGGGTCCTGTCAGTGATCAGTAATGGTGCTGCAGCATTTTGGATCAACTGCAGAGTCTTCAGAGACTTGTTAGGGCAGCCTGATAATAATGAATTACAATAGTCCAGCCTGGAAGTGATTTTGCATCAATGCTAATAAAACAACATGAGCGTTTACCTGAAAGACTTCTTCAATTATAATTTACAAAGTTTTCTAATCTTCCTCCTCCTACTTTTTGATAGTTTAGGTCAAATAAGGTTACAATGCAACTGTGAGAGGGTTGGTCATGGTCTCTCTGTCCTCTATAAAAATAAAATCACTTCCTCCTGACAGTGTTCACTGCAGCTACACACTCCCCAAAGAACAAGAGGACTGACGGCTTCAACCCTTCAGACACCTGTCACCACCAGAGCAGGTACATGAAATAAAATTTTCAGTCCTCAGGGCAAAGACTTCGGCTGCAAGTAATGATTATTTTCATTATCAATTAATCTACTAAGGTTGTTACATGTTTCTAAAGCCAAGGTTTACATTCTGAAGTTGATTTTTTAAAGAAAATGTCAAATGTTGTTGTCGAGTCTTTGCTATTTATTTTCTGACAAATCAGCTTAACTCTAAAAAGATGTTCTGCTGGAGGAGCAAAGCTGAACATTTACCATGATATTACTTTCAATATTTAGGAATACATTTTAAGGAAATTACTCCTCAGCTCACTGCTGACACTTTACTTTGTGATTGGACTTTAAATAATAAACGGTAGAGATCTGAGAACTCGAGGGTGTAACATTAAACATCTAGAGAGTTTCAGAGTTGGTTTAACAACGTTTTTGGAAAGTTTCAAGCCTGTTTCACCTCTGATGCTGGGTTTTGTCAGGTGTGGTCAGAAATTAGCTCAGTGGCACCTGTTGCACCTGTAACCACACCCACCAGTGATGCACTCGTCAGGTATCATTTTGCTCAGTGTCACTGTCAACAGCTCAGCAATAACTACTTTAGTTTGCTTTTCAATGAAATAAATCTTAAGATAAGTAACATTTTATAGTGAAGAAACTTCAGAACTATAGAGTCCTGCACAAAAATGCTGCAAGGGTGCCACTTAGTGGTCAACTTATGTACCCGCACATTAGGCTCAAATAATTTGTTGAAACATTGATCATTCATAAGATTATCAGAGCTTTGTGGGCGGTCATCCACATTTTCACTTGAATGTCATTATCGTGACCAGCGCCTGGATTTGGTGTTTTTACTGACAACTCTTCCAGACTCTACAGCTGACAGTACTGCCTTACACATCCAGGTGTAAACAAGTTTTTATCAGCATCAGGAAATATAAAGTTAAATTTGTTGTCACTGTAGAGGGATTAGTGTAGTGCCCGTTCAAACTGTGCCTGTCAGCAGAGGCTGATTGCTTGGCCCTTGTTTATCCAACTTTCTTCATGCTCTGCCTTTACTTAAACCTTAGCATGTTCACGCTGTAAACTGTCCAGTAGCTGCACTGCTCTCGTAGTATAAGTCCACCTCCATAACTCCAAATGTCTCCTGGTTAACTGTTTACAGAAACACATCAGCCGCAAACTTGGGGATATGATGGTAGATGTCTTTGTTAATGTGTTCCACTGGTTTCCTGCACTGTTGATCAAACATTAATTGTCCTGAAAGGCTCTCAACATAAAACAATGCTGCAAATTAATACCTTGTGAAACTTAAATCACTCCTATTAAAAACTGAAATCCTTCTGCATCTCAGTGGAAATATTTTGTAACATGATATGTATTATTTATGTCATGTGTAATGCAGTCTGTATGATTTTGTTTACTTCCCCTTTTCCTCTGAGATCACAATCTTCAATCTGCAGCTCAGGAAGAGGAAACAGATTTCATGAAAATGTCAAAAGCACAAAACACTTCCTCAGAAACAAAGGACAAAGTTAGAAAATGTGCAGAATGTGATTTTTAAATCATGTTTTAATTGGTCTAGAGGCTGAGGGTCCAAACGTTCTTATCAGTGAACTAACAGTTTAAATTAAACACCGTTTGTAATTTCCATCTGTGGGTGTGGTGTCCTTTCTGTTTTAGATCAGAACCTGTTGGCAGCAGCAGTGAAGGTAAGTACTGCCATGATTCTGAACCTGTTGAAGTTGGACACAACTTTCTATTTCCAGTTTTTACAAAGGCAGGCCAAGTGTGGGACATAAATCTTTACTGGCGACTCCAGGAGCAAAGATTAATGTTAGTTATCAAATGTACTGGAATTAAGTGCAAAAGATTAGTCATTAAAAGTAAAAGTTTCAAAACATTTTAAAAATACCTTCAACTAATAAATTTAAAATTCATTTGCCACATTAAATTGTTGGCCATGCCAATAATGCGTGAGTAAATGGTGCAAGGACACCACTTAGTGGTCAACTCAGGTAACTGCATGCCAGGCTCCAATACTTTGTTGAAACATTGGTCATGAAAAGTTTCATTAATTCAGCTGCTGTTTCTCTGTGTTTTAGCCTTTACCATTATCAAATTATTACATCTGTGGCAACAACTCTGTTTCACAACAGTTCCATGCAGATGGTTAAACAGCTAGATTGAAGCTAAATTGAAACAATACAGGCACTTTTTCCTGTGGTGTTTCCAAACACTTCTGCAGATGCAAACACCTTTTAACAGCACCAGGAAATATTCAGTTAAGATTTGTTTGTTCTCATAGAGAGACTAGTGTAGTGCCTGTTCAAAATGTGTCTGTCAGCAGGGAGTGATTGCTTGGCGACTTGCGACTCCAGGAGCAAAGATTAGTGTTGATGATCAAATGTACTGGAACTAAGTGCAAAGGATTAGTCATTATTACAAGTTTTTACCACAAACTGTTGGCCTGCTTGTGCAGGGATGATCATGATGTTTTTTCTGTCATTAAGAAAATGTTTTAAAAACTATTTAATGGACTGTAATTAATTTTGATCCTAGATCAAAGAATCCTAATGACCTAATAACTGACACCACCAGCAGGTCAAAATTTCAAGTTGAATTCATGAGATGATACCTTAACAAGTAACGGCCTAAGTCTGCTGTACTCTGAGCAGGGTTCTAACAATTAGAAATGTCAACATGTTGACATGCTCACTCACAATATCAGGACGTTAATATGCTAAGTATCACATGTTGTATTGTTTTTGGGATCAGGCTCAAAGCACAGCTTCAGAGCTGATTTGATTTCAGTAGCACAGTCTTTCCGCTGGTACCACCCTCAGATCACACTGATAAATAAATCAGGTATATGGGTAGCTTGGTGTTATGTCCCTGTGTTAAACAGGTGCAAAAGACACCTACAGCAGCTGAATATATTTTTAAAATAATGTGTTGTCGATCTTGTGTTCAGATGACTGGATTCTCCTGGACGGCTCTGACTTTGTCTTTGTTGCTGTTTGCTGGAAACAGTTTTGCTGTGGACCAGAATGAACTCGCCAAAATTGTAGATGCGATCTGGGAGAAGTAAGTCCACTAGTTCTAAAACATTATATAATACTGTATACAAGGAACTCAAACTAGAGTGGACAGAGCATTTTTTTTTATCTAGTGTAGTATTGCAGTCATTGGCAGGTTTTCCTCTTGCTTAGTGAGCTGCTCACTGATCTTGATCACCCATCTACCATCACTCTCATTTAATATGTGCTTAGAGCTGTAATAAAGTCCACTACTAATAAGATAATCCTTTATTAGTCCCACAATGACACATTTCCCTCTCTGGTGTTTCGTATTGAGAACCCTTCACCAAAGAGCCCCTGGAAAGATTTTATTGTGAAGCAGTCTGTGAACACAGCCATAAATAAAAAGATGTAAGTAAAATAATAAAACCTTAGAATATCTGGATAAAATAATAAACAGCAAGGTACAGAGACCAAATAAAAACAAAGAAAAGATGGAATCATGTCTTAATGACAATTAACCAGGTACAGAAAAAAGACAGGTCCTTAGCCATCTTTTAAATATATCAGTGGAACAAGCTCTAATTGTTAGTGGCAAACTATTCCACTGTTTTGGGCCATGAAGGGAAAATGCTCGATCACCTTTGGAAGTGGAATAGCAGACGAGCAGTACAGAGATGTAACTAGTACAATTTTCCCTTAATCTACCTCACTAATTTCAGGTGGTGTAACGAGTCAGCAACAGGTCCCAGTACAAGATGGTTAAAGTGGGTCCTGCCCATCACAATATATCATAACCCAGAATTCCACTTTGGCACATTTTTGAAACTCAAACTGTCCATTACTCCTTATTTAGACATAATTTAGAAATGTAACAGAGAGGTATGAGTCAATAAGTACATGCTTGTATGTGTAAAACTATTACATGTGTTGGTGAATGAATGACATCAAGGACACTGTGGAGCAGATGACTTGGTTAACACATTATTATTCAATTCAATTCAATTCAATTTTATTTATATAGTGTCATATCACAACAACAGTCATCTCAAGGCACTTTTCATATAGAGCAGGTCTAGACCATACTCTTTAAAATAGGTATTTACAGAGAGAGACCCAACAGATCCACCATGAGCAGCACTAGGCGACAGTGGCAAGGAAAAACTTCCTTTAAGAGGCAGAAACCTCGAGCAGAACCGGACTCAGGGTGGGCGGCCATCTGCCTCGACCGGTTGGGTTAAGAAGGAGAGAGAGGGGGAGAGGGGGGAGAGGGGGTAGAGAATAGCGAAAGAAGAACATAGCATAACACAGGTTCCATATCAGATGTAAGATGAGGCCAGTAATACAGCAGTAGTAATGATAGTAGTGATAATTAAAGTATTAACTGCTAACACAGCAATACAACTAATAGCAGTATAAGTATAAATACTTACTGCTAACCATTTAAGTGCAGTTGCCTAATGTATACTGTACTCAGTGCTGGAGATGTTTGAGTTCTTTTGATATGGTCAATGCACCTGCATTAACTACATTTATGGTAGTTACGCCTCTGCAAGGAGGTGACATTTAATGTCCCTTAAACTGGTTCTTGCAGCCAGGCTTCAGCACATCATCGATATCGATGACTTGTTTGAGGCAGATGGCCGCCCACCCTGAGTCTGGTTCTGCTCGAGATTTCTGTTTTTCCTTGCCACAGTCTCCTAGTGCTGCTCATGGTGGATCTGTTGGATCTCTCTCTGTAAAGGTTTATAAGATAAAGAGTTCGGTCTAGACCTGCTCTATATGTACAGTGCCTCGAGATAACTTCTGTTGTGAATTGACGCTATATAAATAAAATTGACTTGACTTGACTTGGTTTCTGTGCATACATGCTCACCAGGTGGAGGTATGAAACTTAAAGAGTGCAGAGTCAATTTATAGTATGTAATGTAATTTCTTCAGATTCAAGAACACATTTCAAAGTTTGTGGTATAAATATGGGAGCAGAAGGTTGCTTCAATTTGGCAGGAAGAGGAAAAGTAAATGTTAACATTTGTATCATGCTGGTGTAACAGCTTTCTAAAGTAAAGTAAATTGTCATTGACTGTATATGAATCAACTCAATTGTCAGGTTATTCAGTACATTGAAGGCACAGTGGCAAAATACAAAACAAACGTATGTCATTAAATGGAGAGTATTACCCACTCTGCACACAATTGTTCCTCTTAGTACAAATTGTGACAGCACTGCTCCATCAACATCCCATGTAAACAAAAGCATGTGGACACAATTTACAATCATGTGTAAATGGCTGGGGAGACATCCCTACTAAAGAGTATACATTTTTGGATCTCGTATTTAGATTTTCTATTGACTGGACTTGTAGACAAGTCTCATGATCTCATTTCTGTTGCATTGATGTCATGCAACCTAGTAATACTCTGTGTATATTTCCTTTTACAGGTTCAATGCCAGGAGGATGTTCAGTATGGCAGTGAGCATCCCAGAGAAGGAGAACAAGCCAGGAAGTTATGATTTCAACCAAATCCTCACCACTGAGAACGGTGTCAGTGTTAATGAAACAATACGAGAGGGCAATGTGTATATGGTAGACAGGATAGTTGCAGCCAAATTTAAGCCAGGGAAAAAAGGAAATGATATTCATGCTGAGTATCGTGTACTACAAAACTTTAAAGACTGGGATGATCAAAACAATTTTGATCATGATCACGATTTGTTGCTTTTCTATGTCCTCGGATCCCCATGTTACCATAAATGTACAAGTGAAACACATCCCCAAAACATCCTTAGAAATCTAAGTCTCATTAAGAAATGGAAACATTATGCTTTTGTGTTTACTCTCATATCCATATCCAAGAATCCAAACATGTCCACTACTGAGGCGCAGAGAGCTGAAGCCCTTCAAAACCTTGTGAGTAAATCAGGTCTCGAACTTGAGAACATATTCCGTTGTAAAAAGCCAGATGATCAAACAAATAATCCAATGCAGTGCACCAGCTGCTCAACTAATGGACAAGTTACACCTTATTGTCTCTCAGATGATATACAACCTAGGCGCAACACCAGCCCATCCATAGCAGCCATTAACAGCAGGGGAAGAAGCAACAGAAGAAGCAACCAAAGAAGCAATCGAAGAAGCAACCAAAGAAGCAACCAAAGAAGCAACCAAAGAAGCAATCGAAGAAGCAACCAAAGAAGCAACCAAAGAGGAAACCTAAGAAGCAACCAAAGAAGCAACCAAAGAGGAAACCTAAGAAGCAACCAAAGAAGCAATCAAAGAAGCAACAGAAGAAGCAACCAAAGAGGAAACCTAAGAAGCAACCAAAGAAGCAATCAAAGAAGCAACCAAAGA
>BRZM01000336.1:9885-21605 GCA_033238685.1 Lates japonicus
ACACACTGTGGGTTATTTTGACTCAGCCCCACACACACCTTTAAATAGAATATTGGATGATGGAGGAGTTTTACCTGTTGGATTTCCTCTGCAGCTTGGAGCTCCCTCTGTGTCTGTGACAGTGTTGTCTCCAGTTCTTCTCCCTGCTGCAGGCGGTTGTGGAGCTCCTGCCTCAGAGGCCTCAGGGCCTCCTCCTGCTGCTGAGATGTTTGTCTCCGTGCTGTGAGCTGTATGTCCTGTGCTACATGTGCAGAACGGGCTTGGAGCTCCTGGATCTGATAACTGTGCTCATTCATTACTGAGTGTATCTGGTGTAGACGTCTGTGCAGATCTGTTGATAACAGTGATAACATGTCTTGCTTTAGAAATGTCAGAGGATGAAGACACTGTCAGAGGATGAAGAAGATGTAAACAGATTCAAACACATACCTTGTTCTCTGTCCATTTCTGCCTGTAACTGTTCCTCCCAGTGTTCACTGTGCATCAGCTCTGCCTCATTCTGCCTCAGCCGCTGCTCCAGTTCATCTGCAAGATGCAGGTTTAGACTTGGAACTGTAGCAGATGACCTCTCCTGCTCCCACACCTCTGTCTCCTTCTCCAGAGCTTGAAGCTGGATCTCCAGGTCTTGTAGCCTCTTCTGTTGCTGCAGAATCTGCCTAAACACCTCCTCTTTGGAGGAGTAAGAGGGAACAGCCTTCACAGAGCTGGGAGCATCTAAGAAAGAGACAGGGGAAGCTCGTGGTTCTGGGGAGGCTCTGGGTGATGGAGACCAGGCCCTGTTTGGTTTAGTCCTCTTGGGATGTGTTGAGGGACCCAGACTGAAGGACAGAGCCTTGTGTGTATCCCTGTGTTTAAGCGGCTCTGGTTCTGGTGGTCTGGGTAGGGGAAGACGTCTCTCTCTGGTTGGTGTGTTTTGACCTTCACTGAGGCTGGGACCTGTCCTCCGCAGAACGAACTGCACCTCTTGAGCCAGCTGTCCCAGCTTAGCCAGATGCTGCAGAGGACAGTCATCTGCAACTAGCGGCCTCTCATTCCCTCTTAACTTCAAGATAAGAATGTAACGACCCGTCTGACCTACAGGAAACAAAGATACAAGAAGGATTAATATTCAACAGTAGTATCACGTAAGAAAATTTGTGTTGTGGCAGTGCAGTAAAATAGCAGATTGTGCAAGGCACCCTGCAACACATAACCGTTGGACCAAGTGAACAACATACTGATGATGCTGCTATTAAAGAGCGTAAAGTGAGGATAAAAATATAAAGTTTATCCTAAGAGGAGTGCTGGAAAAAAAGCAGTAAAGTCATCAAATCAAAAATGATCCCATTGGGAGATGCTCCCAGGAAAGCTACTGTAATGTCCAAAATAGACAGTGTTCCTCCTCTGGTGAGCAAGAACGCTCTCAGTGAATTTTGTCATAAGCTGTGCCAGCAAAATATGCCAGTGTCCACAACGTAAAAGTAATAACAGTTATTTTGGAAAGATTTAAAGAGACAGTATGAAGGAAAACTGAGAAACTCACCAATCGCTTGTGCAAGAGCTATCACAACATCCTGACAGGAAGTGTTTAGTGATAGGCCGGAGACAACTCTGACCACACCCTCCACCCACACCTTCAGCTCCATCACTCACTCAGCAGCACAAGGCTCCACTAATGACCTGCAGGGAGACAGACATACACATCAATGAACTCTACTTTAACCTTGGTTAGCATTAAAACAAATGATCAATAAATAATTAAAGAAAAAATAAAGAAAAGAAACAAAACCATCGCTACAAGGACTAGATTTTTAGATGATATATACTCATAGGTAATATATATTTGTAAACTGATAGAAATGTACACCATGGTATCCTTTGTAGGTGATGTTGCAAATCAGTGGATGAGACTAAAAAATAACAATACTGGGTTAAAATATGATTTTTGCATAAGTGTCAGTGTCAGTTTACTTACTTAAGTAAACATGAAAATGTACTATTAAAAGAAAAATGTCCTGTATTCATAATTGCACTAAAATTGAACTCTTTTCCTTTACATCATTAGGTAAACAGATGTAACTGAGCAGTCAAAGGTAACAACCAGTATTTATCAGCTCTTAGAAAAGGTTGAAAAAAAAAAACGACCTTACTTTCCCACATTGCAAGGTATTTAACTCACTGCACTAGCAAATAACATTCATTCAGTCATTCCAGTCTGACTATAGCATTTTGTTCACAAACAGTCCCTCATAAACCAAGCAACGCACACACACGTTCTACAAAACGTGATTACTTTTGACCCGTTTATGATAGAGACGATCTTTTAATCGTGAACCGCCGAGTTACCCACTTTCCGAGGTAACTTGAACGGTGCCAGAACGACTACCGTGACCGATTTACGATGAGTGCAATAACGTGGTACGTGAACGGAAGGTTGTGGAGGTGAGTGGAAGTTTTGCGCGGTCAGTTGTTGCTCAACATTTCACTGCACTAGACAACTTGCCTGTTTCCCAATGAACTCTAATGAACAATACTTTTGTAAGAGCCGAAATCACCACAACATACTATTGTTGGTATATGATAATTGTTGACTAATTGTACTTTTCCTGCTGTCAGTTGCTGTTTAGTACCCTATACTATGGGTGTGTTACTAGGCCTTTCATGGTAGAGTGCGCCTCTCAGTGTCATAATCCATAAGTTACTGAGCTGTAACTCAACGAAGAAAACTTGTTTTTGCACCAAACCTTACATGGAGCTCTAAAACACCTTAATACAACCTTTCACGTTGAAAAACAATCCCTGCTTGACTACAGAGTTTTTCAACAATACACGTTTTTGCATGGTAGAGACTTTATACTGCACCAGAGAAAAAAAAGTGACAGGTTCCCTTAAATCATGTGATGTATGCCACGTGATACTGACTGATGGCCCAACTTCATTATTTCAAATACGCAATATTATTTTTTATTTTCTTCATATCATCCACTTCTACACACTAAGAGTTTTTAATCATGTTTTTATTTAGTTTAATTTAGGTATAAAATGTCTACTGCCTCTTTAAGAGTACAGCCGGTTACATTGTAGCGCCGCCTACTGGAGAGACAGAGAAAGGAAAAGAGAGATACGAGTTTATGGAAAGAATAGAATTGAAAAAAAAAAAAAGTTTTGCTAAATACAAAACTGTAAGAGTGATTTTGAGTCATCTTCTGTCTTTCCTGCTGAATTCTCTTTTTGGGGTCTAGTTATTAAAGAAGACGTGGTGAGTTTTTTTTTTTTTTTTAACTAATTGTTAACATTATAGTAGCCATGTTACTTTTTAAACGTGCAACCAGTGTTATCAGTAACTACAGTAAACTAAGAGGGCATAAGTAAGTTTCATTTTGTGAACTTTGTCAGTTTGTCGTAGTGTAAAGAGTGTTGTGAGTGTTGCTAGCTTTATGCAGGCAGTCAATTAATGAATGGTTCGTTGTGATGAAGGGAACTGCGCCGAAATTAGCAGGTGTGGCGCACTTTAAAATAACAGTCATCTTGCATGTAGATGTTTGTAGCCTTATGCCGTTCTCTCCTTATGTTTAAACTGTAATTTAAACATTAATTCAGTTGATTCAGTTAATTTAAAATGAGGTAATACTAAGCTCTATTTGTTTCTTATTTTACTTCTTCACAAGCATATGTTTCAAGAAAAAAACTATTGAAATAGTGTGAGCACAAGACCATCCATGGGAGTAACCATCTTGAAATATACCATGCTATACTCCCAAATTGTTAAAATGGGAAATTTTGCTGTACTTTCCTTCAATGTTAACATTTTGTGATTGCAGCAACACTCAGGTGTTTCACTGTCACCTCATGTGTTCGACTTCTGTCAGCCTTTTCCTTTTTCTGTGCACAGGAAATATTTCAGTTTGTGCCAAAAATTCCTACTCTGCTTCAACTGTTGTGTTGCAGGTCATTGTTTTTTTTGTGGTGAGAACTTATGTTTGGTGTTTGTGCACAGCTGCTGTGGGATCATGATCGCAAACAAGTAACCTGAAGGAGGACTCACATTGGATAAGCATCTACTTCCACAAGATTAACAAAAATCTGCAGGTAAGGACACTGCTCATACATCTGAATTCTGGTAAGACCTCTCTTTACAGTAATTTGCTACAGTGCATAATGGGGCACATACAGTATAACCCATTAAAAGCCTCAACAAAAATGGCTGGTTATACATTGTCATGTGAATTTGTTGTTGAGATTGTGTTGCAATAAAATCAAACTCAGTGTTTATAAAATGGCCTGTGGTGATGCAAACAGATAGGAGTAACTACCTTTCAATTAATACAAAAGAGAACTAAATCTGTAGAGTCATAAAGTCATCTAAAATATTTTGCATATCTGAATGATCTCTGTGACATGTAGGTGGAGTAGACACGTACTGTATGAGGAAGAAGAGACAAGTAAGAGACATAATGTGTGGGTGTCCCCTCATGAAGGCTAATAGTTTTTTGATGCCATGATAAACTTGTATGGTAATCTCTTTGCAGAGGAAGCCAAGTCATTGTTGTGACAAGTCACCTGCTCATGCATCATGTTACTGGTGTCATTTCAAATGTGTTTATTCATGAACCCAGTAACTTAAGGGCATCCATATCACTCACACATAAATTGTCAGACTGCTCCTACTACCTGATTATTATAACAGATGATTAATATATGTAAACATCTCAGAAATGTTGAAATTTGTATGGCTTTGTACTACTTTATTCTCATGCTGATCTGTTTTTTTTGTCTTGTGAAATCTCAGACAGTTTCCATTACACATTAACCCTGATACTCTAATGAGATCCCACAGGGGCACATGAAAAAAATGTTTGGATAAGATTTGGCTCAGCTGACCCCTTAAACACATTTAGTTGCCATGTGGAGATATTGTTTGAATAGCCAAATAAAAAATGTTGGCAGTAAACATTTTGAATGAATGTTCTCTGATAAGTTAAATAACACTAATTCAGGCAGCATTACATTTCCCCATAAAATAAATTTTGTTGTGGGTTATTTATGTCCTGACATTGTTGAATATAATAAATGAAAAACACCTGGAGCCTTTCAGATCAGTGTGACTTTCTCACCCTGCTGTTTCCATACAATACTGTAACCTTCCACCTGGGTGACGTATGAAAATTAAACCAGCCTGAGAGTGGAAACAAGTATAAAATATCATTCTGTCATGGTGTCAGTATCCAGACTGGTGGTTTCTGGAATTTTCTCACACACTCAGTGTTACAGGAAAAGAAGACAATCAGGCTTTTTTGCAAAAGAAAGAAATTAGCTAATATGTTTTTCTTACTTTCATTGTTGTCTCCCTTTTACATTCAGTTGCAGGAGCGATGATCAAATTGTTTCAAAGCATTTCTCTAATGCTTAAAGGCAAAGGTGGGGAGTAACTGAATACATTCCCTCAAGTACACACTCACAGGTAATTTACCATTTTAATCAAAATTTTTCTCTGCTCCATTAAAGAGAGAAATGTACTTTTAACAAACAAAAAATTAACCTGACAGCTGGAGTTCCTGGTTACTGCACATTCAACATTAGATACTGTGAAGTCATAAAATGTCACTATCTGTGGTTAGGAGAGCACACACTCTTTGAAAGACACACTGTTAAATCTCACTGTGCAGTTTCGGTAAACCAAACTCTAATCATTAACTAAGTTCATATGTCTTTCAGCTGAAGTCAACGGACACTAATAGTTACCTGAAAACCTAGGTTAATATAGTGAATTGAAACAGTAAATTTCTAACTGAGTATTGACTAAACTGATTGTATGAGACATTGTCAGGTTATTAGATGACTTCCCAGCATGCAGTTGCAATAAAGTATTAACTGTAGCCTGGTTGCACATCTCTGTTGGTGCATTGGTGAATTTGAAAATATAGGGAGGAGCTGTTAGTGAGATTGTTATTGCAGGTGGTGTAGGTATGATAAATATGATGATTAGATGATACATTATTACAGTGTTCAAGGTGGAAGACGTGTGTTTAATATCTCTGTGTATTCACATTCATATTTGTACTGCTGTAGCCTTTATGTTAATGTGACAGCAGACAGTTCAGAAATGTGCTGTGACTAGGTCCAAACTAGTGATACTACAGTGATGACGTGTATGGTTGCACATTTGTATAACGAGGTGCAAAACACCATACGTCAACATATTGTCTGACAGGACCAGATATCTTTCTGACTGAACTTATTCACTTCAGACACTAGCAGTAGCCTCAGGCAGGTTTGAGTTTTGCAGATGTTTGAAGTGTGTGAAGATTTGTGTCTGTGTACTTGTCTCATGTTTGCAAGAGGAGACGCACAGATTTGCTGCGGGTAGGAATGTGGCAGAACACGCTGACATTCCTGGAGGTCTCGGACTCCACCCACACATTCCTCCATTCTCTGTTTACTAACCTTACTGTTCAGAATAACTTTCAGTATCACCATCATTCAGAAAATACTCACTCACATACTCAAGAACTAAAAGTCCTCCAAATCCTGGAAACTGTAGCCACAAAAAACAATTTTCTTTTTGTGGATAAAAAATTAACTCCAGTTACTTTTGAAAATATGTTAGAATTAAAGCTGATGAAAATGCTTCTCTTTTTCCTGATAGAAAATGTGTTTTTGTACTTTAAGAAGTAGGCTTCCCCTTGAAGAAATATTTTATCATAATGAAAAAAAAACATCTTTCAAATGATGTAACTGTCAACCTACTCAGTTTCACTTGAAGATTGTTTTCTTGATTGAAGAATGAAAAAAATCATCTCATTAAATTTATTGTCTGTATTATAAATGAACTGTATTCTAAGCTCTAAAACTGAAGTTACCCAAATCACTATCGTAGCTCCAGTTTCTTTAGTCTATGACTTATAAACTACAGCTCAATGTAAATATGAATGCTTTCATAAATATATATTTTTTAGCTTGTCTTGTTTGCTCAGCTTTATATATATGTATATGTATATATATGTATGTATATATATATATCCAGTGCCATCGTGCACAATATGATATTGTTCATTTATTAAGATAAATGAATGGATTGATAAATGCCTCCTGAAAAACGACCTAATTTTTTACGTGATGATAATTAGTGTCTCTCCAACCATGTCATAAAGTAATTAAAGCTCAGAGAAAAATTTTAACAGACTCACCTGTTAGTTCAAGCTGCTCTCAGTTTCACTGACGGTCCTTGTTCTTTTCTCACTGTGTGTGTTCAGGCTGGTGGGTGGATGTGACCCAAACACTCACCTACAGACATGCTTCAGCCAGGGAGGAGGAGGAGTAAAACTGTGGAATGCAGCCCATCTGGGTGTTCAGCATGAGAAGTGATGTCACTCTGAAAATAGGAGGCAATTAAGTGCATCTACCCAGGTAGGGATTTTGAGTTTTGACCTTTCTTCCTCTTCTTTACTTTCAGTGCAAGGTAAGACCAAAATATATTGTAGAAATCTTCTTTTTCTTTGTTTTTTTTTTTGTTTTTTTTACTTTCCCTCATGAAATTCTATCAAAACTGGAAATATAAGATATCACCTGACATCCACACTAAACTCAACTGCTCTTCGCTCCTGTCAGTACTGTACATTTTACCAAGACTTGTTTAATTTCACTAACTCTCACAAGAAAAATTCTGAACATCAGACTTTAACTTGTATTACTTCTACTGCTGCCTCTGTCTCTAAACAGTGATGTCACTGTGACACTGACACTGGGCTCCTCCCACCATGTGTAACAGATAAAAAGTGAGAGGAGTGGCTCCTGCCGCCGCCCTGTTCTTTTTCAAAATCTCCAGCATTATCTCCAGCATTCCACTCTGCAAGTTATGTGTGTATGTTTATATCTGTGTGTATTTGTGCTGAAGATTAACAACTCTGCTTAGCTGGTTTTCCTCTGCCCTGCTTTATTACAACAGCAAATAAACACAAGCAGAGACTCACACAGAAAGTACTGGGTAGAAATGACGACCAGCGGCACGTCACTGTGCTTGAATGAAATTAATTGTTGCTTGTTTTCATTACCAGCAGTTTTATACATGTGAACTGCTCAGCCACCTGATTATTGTTACTACAGTAGATTATTACTTAGAGTTATTATTGTCAGAGCAAAATTATGCATTATATAATTTACAGTTGTGTTAAACTCAATTTCCTTGTCTGATAATCAAAAGTGCAGCAAGATTAGAAACACCAATGCTGAATGTGTTACAGCATTGATACAAGAGATAATCCACCGCCATTTGAATCAGTTTGTTTCTGTTTTTACTGGAGCATGTCTCTAAAGCATGTATCACAATATATACTGCTCCAGCTTTACTTGTAACTTCTTTCCTTAGCTGTTAGTGATATAGTTGGAAAATCAGAAAGCTGAACCAACACGTCCCTCTTGGTCATCAATCATTTTAGCTGTGGTTCAGCTGAGTGTATGCTCCTTTTATCACATCCAGCTGAGCACGCAGCCACGTTTTAACTCCTAAAAGTTAATTTTTTTAACCACAGCTAAGCTAGTCAGATAATATGTGACACAGCAACAACTAATTTACAAGCTCAAAACTAAATTTAAAGATGATTTCTCATGTCACTTTTTTGTGAAATTACTGTGCTCTGTTATACCTGCATTTGAAAGCCATTCATTTGGAAAGTATTTTGTATTTCTGACTGCTATTTGTTGTGAACTATATGTGGTTTGAATGCCCCCTTGTGGCCGAGTGATGAGTTGGTGAAAAATTTGTGTCCTACACAATATTTAGAACAGCTTAAGACACTGCATCTTAACATTTACTTTTCTCAAAACAACCAAATAAATCTACTATAAATCTATCATGTTTCTTTTATTGTAGTATATTTTGACTAGAAGTCCTCAAGAGCCTACCAGGTAACCACTCACCCTCTGGAAAAGTAACCAAAGTTAAACAAAGTTGAAGATCTAAAAGGATGAGCACTAGATTCTCTGTGCGGTGATTAGACAGACATGTGAGTCAGTAAGTGATAGAGACTTACAGGGAGGGAGCTGAGGAGCCAGTCAGTCTGCTGGGCATCAGTTAAGATGTTGAAGAAGAGACTGAGGGCTTAACAATACAAACACAAAACTTTTAACAGTGTATATTGTCATCCTGTGGGATCTGACACAGATAGGAGTCATTTCTCTCTTTGGAAAATTACCTCTTATTTTTCCATTTGGTATAAGAAGCTGCAGCACACTCAGGTGGTTGAAGGCTGAACTACACAGCGTTGTGTATCCCTGTGCTTCTGTCTTGCATTCACTGTTTGCTCTTCAGAGTAGTAGCACGGTAGTGAGTATTTACACTGTTTACAGCTTGTGGATTTTAACTGTAACACACTTCAATGACAAATTAATGGCATCTACTGGTATTTAATCAATGCTGTTATGTCTCAGTTTGTCAAAGGACCAGCTCACCCAAAATTGCAGGAAAACATTTTCTCAGTATTTACTTACTAGGAGAGAGTGTATACAGGTCTAAATTAAGAGTCTAGTCTAACCTGTGGTTTTATTGGAAGCTTGGTCAGTCTCAGTGATGTCTTCAGAGTTTTAGAATTGCCTTTAAAGTTGTTCATTTAAGTCCTCTGTTGAAATCACTATGCTGTTTATAAACAGATGACATGTACTTTGGATTTGAAACAGGAAAAAAGTCATCATCTTGGATACATTTCAGCTAATGCTGATTTATTCAATCTTCAGGCACACAGTAACAGTGTTAATAACAGGCAAATGTTGAGAAAAGAAAACATCTCATCAAATGATCTTTGTGCTTCACAGGCCTGTAGCATCATAATTTTCTTGCACGCTCAATAGTTTGATGAACATATTAAAACAATAAAACTGCACCAAATGTCATTTGTTTAAGTAAATAATGCCAAACTTAACAACAGTAACAGTTAATATTGTATCAATACATATTGATAAATATTTGTATCAGTCATTGTTAATGTTTTATGATGTATTTTGCAGGTAAACATTAAAACCAAACTGTAAAGCAAAAACCATGTTAACATATCCATTACAAAGCATCTCCTTTTTTCACATGATCTCTACAGTAAATCTTCATCGTCATCATCATCATCAACATCTTTCATACCAGTCCTTATGCACAGAGATGAAGAAATAAAAGTTGTAATCTTCAAAAAAAGATACATTACAAAACATGATCTCTTTTTTGGTAGAGTGGTGTAAGCACATCAATATCATTTTCATCTTCATCTTCAGCATCGTAATTGTTGCAAACCACGCACTGTTTACACAGGTATATTGTAACTTGAAAAGGGGAAGAAAAAAACACAAGCCAAAAAGATGAACATAGAAAAACTAAACTGTTTCATATGAATTTTGCCATCATTATCATTTTCTTTATCATTGTCATTGTCAACCTCATTACTTAATATTGAGGGGCTACTGATAATTTCTAAACAGTATTAATCTATCATTAATTTGACTGTTCTGCTGAATATCTTGACATGTTCAGTCTCTGTATTCTTTTCGGCTTCTCCAAAGTTTACATATGTTTATGAAAAGTTCTTGCATGTTTAAATGTTGTTTTGTTTAAAGATATTTGTTAGCATTGTGTGTTGTTCACTTCATGTTGAAGGCATCTTTCAGACCTTTCAGTGCTTGTTCCTTTGTGATTCTCCTCCAGGCCTCTGGAACATCAGCTGGCTCTGCCTTGTATCTTTTAGAAAATCTGTCATTGTATTGTACCAGGACATACTTCCAGTAGTCAGAGGCCTCTATGGTGGGGTCTGGAGGAATCAGCCAGTCTGGATAGTACTTTGTGTAGTACTTGTAAGGATGCCACTCCCATTTAGTGTCTGCATTTGAGAATCTGTTTTCACTATGAACATCAGTTGTACACAGTGTTTCAACTAGCTTTTTAGTGTCTAGATCCCTGCACCTACCAAGACCTTGTGGCCTATGAATAGCTGCATGATGTTGCTTATGTTCTTTGCCTCCGGCCTCACAGGGAACATTACAAAATGGACACTGATGTCCACAGCCAAACACCCGCTTGAACAGCTTGATAGAAAGCTTGTTTAATGTTTCAGTGATGTCCTCGGAGTTTGTGAATTCCCACTGAAGTTCTTTTTTTAAGTCATCTATTGAGATCTTGAGGCTTTTGATAAACGGATGGCATGGACTTTGGATTTGGAACAAGGTGGTTTTTTCAACCTCCACTGAAAGTGAGATGTCTTTAGTCAAATATTTGCGCATGTTGCTGACGAGCTCTGTGACGCTTTCCTTGTTATCTGGCAGCAGAACACCATCCTCTCCTTTTGAGGCCCATTCTATTGCCTCTGCTATTTTTTTAACTATGACCTTCAGATTCTTGTTCTTCAGTTTGCACAAAGTACTTGACAAAACTCTCAAAGTCTTCCTTTTTCAGCAGCTCTTTCTGGATGTTGTACTGGAAAAATGAACGTGAGCTGTACTCTGCTGAATGGCAACTTGTCCGAATTTCATCCACAATATCTACTCCCAGAGACCTACTGATGTACTCTTCTACAGCAGGTTTGATACACAACTGGACAAAAGCAGTTGCTTTTCGTTGGCAATCAGTTTGAGGATCATTCTCTGACAAGAATTTTTTGTGCATTTTGAGAAACTCTTGAGGCAATGCCACAAATGTGAAGTTTCAGCTCAATCTCAAACTGTGTATTTGTTTTGTAATGCCTATAGCTTTGTTGAAGGGATTCATCTAT
>BRZM01000336.1:30979-96935 GCA_033238685.1 Lates japonicus
ATAATTATGGCTGGAATTTTGTGCTTAAAGTTTTAAAATCCAGTTTTGTCAGTGTTATAGTCAACATTTGTTCCCATGACCATTCACTGTTATATTCTGTTACTTCTCTTTACCAGTAATTTTTTCATTGTTACAAGTATAGTTTATGTTTCCACTGGATTCAGGTGCCTTTGCATCCAAAGCAAAGGATAAGATATGACCCATGCGTTACTGCTCCTAATTTTATCTCGTGATATCAGCCTCATTTTGTATGTCTTAAGTAGGTCTTAGAGATTCTACAACAAAGGATATCTGTCGAATCTTAATAAAATGTGACCATGTATTGGTTTGAGAGACCGGAATGCAGCCTCGATAACCGCTACATTTCATTACAAAAGTAAAGGCTTAAAGATGGATTTAAAATACATATGGTTCACTTTTTCCCTAATAGCTGTCCTCTCAATCCTCCATCCATACCCATGAAAAGGCTCTGTGAAACTTAGAGCATTGTCAGATTGTACATTGAAATTTGTTGTGAGTTGCATTAAAGCAACTGTATAAGATAGGATAATTTATAATATTATAGGCAACTGAGGAGGGTACTCCATCTGTTATTGAATCTATAAATTTAATGTCATTCAGTCTTTTGTTTTTCATTTTGTCCTTTAGTTCTAGCAGTTTTGTCTTAATAATTTATGCCTTTCCTTGGAGTTTTCATTTCAAAACTCTGAGCTACCAAATATCGTAATCCCAAACCCCATGCATTTGTTGCAAACAATGTAAAAGCTTCTCAGAATGGAATTTCATCTTTAGATGACAC
The DNA here is from genome assembly GCA_033238685.1 of Lates japonicus. Taxonomy (NCBI): domain Eukaryota; kingdom Metazoa; phylum Chordata; class Actinopteri; family Centropomidae; genus Lates; species Lates japonicus. The sequence continues at coordinate 31,779 of BRZM01000336.1, forward strand.
ACAGATACACCAGTGTTGTCATTTTGTGGGGTTTCTGTCTCTACTGGACGTAGTAGAGAAAAAGAAGCGAACAGGAAAAACGTGAGAAGAGCAGCAAAGGTTATCAGCTGAAATCAAAGCAAAATGTTGCAGTTATGTAGCAAGTTCACTGACACTGCAAAACACTACGTTACTGGATGACACGTTAAAAACAAAACACACATTTCTAAGACAACTACAGTATGTGTTCAATAGAAAACATCATGATAAGTAGACCTTTTTATATTTCCAGTGTTCAGTACATAATGTAACAAGAGTATATAAAATCTTGTAGCAGGTAGTATGTAGTATTTTAGCTAATGCTCTAGAAATGGCTAGCTGTGACGAAAACAACACTATGAGAGCAGTGAGAGTAAACCAGAATAGTAAAGCTGTAGTCTGGACAAATATACAGTGAGCAAATTTTGTTAGCAAAGCTGAGGGAGCTTAGATTCAGCTGATAATTCTCTGTAGGTTCATCACTATTAGAGACTCAAAGACTTTTCTAATAATGTCATTGTTTTTTCACATCATTGTGATTTGATAAATTGTCGCCTAAAACATTTTCCCCATTGTCTTTGTGCATATATCATCACAACTATCCCGACTTGTCATTATACACATGACTTTTCCAAGTTAATTAACATCAACGGAAGGAAAAAGTCAAACACAGAAAATGCTAACAAATATGACAGTTTCCAGCTTTAACTTTGAACAACAATATTGCCGCTAAATCTATTACTCTGCCTGAAAAGATGCCACAGTGTTCTCTGCTGTTGGCTTGATTGGTGTGAGTTTAAACACCAAGCTGTAAAGTCAGTTACCTCCAACATATACTGAACATTTCTTATTCACTGAAGCTTCCTATCAAATATACGTTAAATTAAAAATAATTTATGTGTATCTGTAAAATAAAACAGTAAAATATTAATATTAATCTGAATATGAATAATAATGACATGAGAAAACATCTGTTTGACATGGCTGTGTACATCAACATCATCATCACCAACTCAACATCATTATCTTTACTACTTGGTGTTATGCATGGCACAATATAACAAGATGAATGAAAAACTTAAAAAACAATAAGTCCAAATAATAAAATTCTTTGATTTTGAAATGTAAATAGAGACACATTAAAAGTATTTCATCACGATGTTTGTACTTCATAGGATATCAAATGGCCTTAGGTATTTTATATCATCTGTCTGTTTCTGTCATTGAACTTCTTTGCAAAATAAAACAAGTCAGAGATTTTTGAAATAAGAAACCATAAAGTCATAACATTTACAAAACAACATACACTTAAAAAATAAAATCTTGTAATTCTGTCTTATTAAGATTATTTCGTACACAGATTTCAAGGTTTGAGGTTGCTTTTCATGTTGCTGAATTAGGCTGAGGACTTCTGGGTTTGTAAATAATAATGATGATGTTGTAATTTGTTTATGTGACTTCCATTTTATTATTATTCTGTTGAATGTCTGACATGCTCAGTCCCTGTATTTTGAATATTTTCTAAAGTTTACATTTATTATATGAAAAGATTCTTGCATGTTTTAAATATTGTTTTGTTTAAAGATATTTGTCAGGATTATGTGTTGTTCACTTTATATTTGAAGGCATCATTAAACGCACAAGGTGCGCCTTTGAGGTTCTCTCAGGCCTCTGGAACATCAGTAACAGCTGTATTCTTCAGAGCAAATCTGTCATTGTATTGTACTAGGACATATTTCCAGTAGTCAGATGCTTCTATGGTGGGGTCTGGAGGAATCAGCCAATCTGGATAGTACTTTGTGGTCCTTGTAAGGAAGCCTCCCTTTAGTGTGTGTGGCTGAATCTTGTTTCACTGAACATCAGTTGTACACAGTATTTCAACTAACTTGTCGAGTGGCTGTATCATACCCAATAAGACCTTGTGGGCGATGAATAGCTGCATGATGTATGTTCTTTGCCTCCGGCCTCACAGGGAACATTACAAAAATGGACACTGATGTCCACAGCCAAACACCAGCAGACAGCTCGTCCTGTGGTTTGACAGGAAGCTTGTTCAGAGTCTCAGTGATGTCGTCAGATTTGTAATTCCTTCTGAAGTTGTTCTTTGAAGTCCTCTATTGAGGTCATGAGGCTGTTTATAAATTGATGGCATGTACTGGATTTGAAACAAAGAGCTTTTTCAGCCTCCTCTGAAAGTGAGATGTCTTTAGTCAAATATTTGCGCATATTGCTGATGAGCTCTGTGATGCTTTCCTTGTTATCTGGCAGCAGAACACCATCCTCTCCTTTTGAGGCCTTCTGTGCCTCTATTATTTTTTTTTTTAACTATGACCTGCAGATTCTTGTTTTCACTTTGCAAAGTTTTGTCCTCTGACTTGTTTTTCAGGATGTGCTTCGAAATATCCAGTCTTTCACATATATTCCATACCTCAGAATGTGCTTGACAAAACTCTCAAAAGTCTCCTTTTCAGCAGCTCTTTCTGGATGTTGTACTGGAAAAATGAACGTAAGGCTGTACTCACTGAATAGCAACTTGTCAAAATTTCATCCACAATATCTGCTCCCGAGAGACCTACTGATGTACTCTTCTACAGCAGGTTTGATACACAACTGGACAAGCGCGGTTGCTTTTAGTTGGCAATCATCTTCTGTCTGTATAAGTCAAGAAAATCTGACAGTACTAGTCTTGTACTTTTCTAAGCTGAGTTAGGGTCATTCTCAGCAGAATTTTTGTGCATTTTGAGAAACTCCCTTGAGGCAATACCACAAATGTGAAACTTCAGATCAATCCAAACTGTGTATTTGTTTTGTAATGCCTTAGCTTTGTTGAAGGATTCATCTATTTTTTCAAAGATCAATTGTGGAAGGGGTGTGATAATAATCTCCATTTGCCCTTTGTTTTATCAAGAACTAGGCTTTGTGGGTATCAATCACGCAACCACAGCTCTGCAAATCACTAAATCGATAATGAAACCTCTTTATATAGGAGTCTACATGGTCTCTTGTGGACTGCAATTGATCCTTCCAATATCCGTTGGGTCCTCAATGTTCTGCAGTTCCTTATTGACATTCAGTTGAAATTCACCTCAGCTGATTGAGAACATGCTCAATATCTCGCTCTTTCGGTCCAGACACATTTACGGTGGCTCCATTCCACATCTTTTTAAACTCATGTTTCAGTTGTTCATCAGTCAGTGTGGACTCTTTTGATCACTCAGGAGCTTCATGACTAAACATAGTCACACCTCTGTATTACTCTCTCTGAATGTCCTGAACCTTTTTGAACTTATTTTTTGCTCAAAGACACAATCAGTTATTACTCACAGAGATATTTAATTTGTTTGCCAGACTGGTGATACTGTTGATGAAGTGCTTTGTATTCTCTATCAATTTACATGTCTGTGCTATACTGTAGTAGTTACTGAGTTTCTCCTTCATTTTTCTTTGTTGGTCTTTTGTTTGTCAACACCTCCGACTTTTTGATGCAACCAATCTGTTCCAGAGTTTCCATCTCAGCTTCACATTGTCAGCATTTAGTTTCTAACTCTGCTTTATTCTGCCGGATTAAGAATCTTTTCTAAGTCCCATTCCCACTGATTGAATTCTACTCCCAGAGACCTACGATGTACTCTTCACAGCAGGTTTGATACCTACAACTAAGACAAAGCGCAGTTGCTTTTTAGTTGACAATCATCTTCTTGTCTGTAAGTCAGAAAATCGACGGGTACTGAGTCTTGGCCTTTTCTGGCTGAGTTGGTCATTCTCTGACAAGAATTTTTGTGCATTTGAGAAACTCGCGAGACGTACCACAATCTTGAAGCTTCAGATCAATCTCAAACTGTGTATTTGTTTTTGTAATGCCTGCTTAGCTTTGTTGAAGGATTCATCTATTTTTTCAGAAGATCCATTGTGGAAGATCATGATAATCTCCATTTGCCTTTGTTTTTTATCAGAACAAACTTTGTGGAAGTGTCAATCACTGTCTGCAAAGCTCTGCAAATCTCCACTAAATCGATATTGAAACCTCTTTATATAGGAGTCTACATGGTCTCTTGTGGTTTTTAAATTGATCCTTCCCAATATCCAGTGGGTCCTCAATGTTCTGCAGTTCCATAATGACATTCAGATTTGAATTCTTTCTCAACTGATTGAGACACATGCTCAATATCTCGCTCTTTCAGTCCAGACACATTTACGAGTGGCTCCATTCCACATCTTTTTAAACTCATGTTTCAGTTGTTCATCAGTCAGTGGACTACACAGTCACTCAGGGCTTCATGACTAACTTTTCAATCTGCCTCTGTATTCTCTCTGAATGTCCTGAACCTTTTGAACTTATTTTGCACTCCAGAACACAATCCAGTTTACTCACAGAATGCCAATTTCATTTGCCAGACTGTTGATACTGTTGATGAAGTCAACATATTTCTATCAGATTTATGTCTGTCTTTCTTTCTGTGATAGTTATGAATTTCTCCTTCATTTCTTTGTTGGTCTTTTATTTTGTCTGACACCTCCGACTTTTTTGATGCAACCAATCTATTCCAAGTTTCCATCTCAGCTTCATTGTCAGCATTTAAGATTTCTAACTCTGCTTTATTCTGCCAGGACAGAATCTCTTTTCTAAAGTCCCATTCCCACTGATTGAATTCTTTGCACAAGTTGTCATAGGCATGAGCCACAAGGGTGTTTCTGAAACTAAAGATGAAGTTCTCATATTTGACTGCTTTCCAGAGACTTTTCATCCATTCTAGAAACTCTGGTATCTTTGAGACTTCATTACTTCTGTCACTTTTCACTGCATCCAAAAGATTTTGTTTGAAATCTGCCACAGCTTCACTGTAACCAATGTTCACTGGTGCCATTGGTGGGGTTCCATGCCAGAGTCCTGGGATGTTCCAGTTGTTCTTTTCTATGTCATAGTCCAGCACATCTGTGAATGCTTTTATAGAAGGCTGCCTTTCCATTTCAGCTGCAATTTGAGTCATTTCATTGAGTTGGTCCAAGAGATGTTTTCTTTCAGGCATGGTCTTTGCATGAGCTGAAACTCCAGCAACATTATGGTGAACAAAATGACAAACTGGCTTTTTACCAATTTGCTTCATTCTTAAGAATGCGTGAGCTGTGATTTGCAGGACATCTTTCATTTCAGTCGAGTTTTCCATTGCAATGTTAATAATGGTGACATCACTTAAGCCAATGACAAAGGTTGCCAGCTGGTTGTCATGTTCATAACTGTCCTCTAGTTGTGCAAGATCAGGAGACTTCAGACCCTCTGTGTCAATGAGGACAACAAAGTCACAATTTAAGTCACTTTTCAAATCCTCTCCAACTTTAAGGAAGAGCATATAAGCTCCTCTTGTGCATCTGCCGCTGCTGACAGGAAACTGCACACCAAACATGGTGTTGAGGAGTGTTGACTTCCCGGTACTTTGAACACCCAACACAGTCAGTACCAACAGTCTGCTCTGCTCCCCAACCTTCTTGTGAAGCTCCATCAGCACATCTGTCACCCATCTCTCTGAGACATTGGAAGCATCTCCATCCAAGAGCTCTAAAGGATATCCATCCAACAGCATTTCAGCAGCCACACCAGGGAGAAGAGACATTTTATCAGCAGTGTCTTGTGACTGCAAGGAAACCTCATAGATCAGTCCCATCTCTCTCATGTAATGCTCTATTCCTAAAGAGCTATCCAGCAAAGCTTTATCCAACTCTGCAGTGATTTGCGCATCCTTCTTCTTTTTGTTCTGGTGCTCTGTCAATTCACAATGCAGTAAAGACCTTTGAATGACAGACTGCGAATGTTTATAAAGCTTAAGTTTCATCCATTTTAGAAAAAAATTTCTTTTTTCTTTTTCAGTTTCAAATAAATGTTCAATAAAACTCTTCATAGCATTGGACAGTTTGTGTTTGCTAAGCTCCTGTTTAATCTGTTGTTTTTCTGCCTGTAGATGAGATTTATATTCTTCCAGTCCTAGTTCACCAGCTTTTTTTAGCCTACATTCCTCCATTTCTAAGTGTGATAACCTTTTCCAGTTAATACCTTGCAACGGAAGTTGTTTGCTTTTATAGCCTGATATACTCCGCACTCCAATTCCTTTCATGATCTCCTCAGCTGCTTTCTTTTGTTCACCACTTTTGCATTCATCCACAGACAGACCGAGTTCAACAGCTTTGTCAAGCATATTTTCAATGGTTATTGTGGGTGTCAGATTTGTCATTGATTTCTTGATGGCTGTGCAGATTTTCTGTGAGAATCCTGCAACACTTACCCTTTGGTCTTTGGCTTTAACACTGGCCTTTGGTAAATCTAATTCTGCCACTGTTGTCTTCACAGACATCATGTCCTCTGTAGCATTCTCCTTGCGATTAACAACCAAGAACAGTTTTGATCTCACATCTTGAAGAGAAGTCAGAATCTGCGCTCATTTTCTTCAACTTTGTCCAGAAATACAAACGTAGCAGTTGACACTTGAAAAAGAAAACTAAACTGTGTGAGTGACTGACCAATGTCTCCTCTCAGATTGCCAAAGGCAACTGGTTTTGGAAATATGTCAATATTTTCTGTACCACAAGGAAGGTACCAACAAACCTCGACCAATCCATTTGCAATTTTCCTCTGACACGCTCCTCCTTTCATATCTCTGTGTATGAACATATTGTGATTGTACTGGCCAAGACTGAGAACATGATTCATCACCTGGGACTTAGATAAACTGCAGTTCTTCAGCCTCACAAAGGAATAGAATGGAATATCTGCTTGGACAATGTTTTCTTCAACAAACCCTCTTGATTCAGACAGATCATGCGGACGCCACTCTTTGACAATGTCTCTCAGAGCCCACAGCATCAGAGTACACTGACTGTTATTGCTATGGGGCAACAGCAGTGGGACAGGAAACTGGCACATTGACATTTTGAGGGCCATTTCCTGTTGCAAGAAGCTGTCAGCACAAAGGAAGAGAGCTACCATGAGGTCGAGAGGGTTAATCTTATTATCCTCTGCAGAGTCATCTGCAGTGTGAAGGTCAAAGTCAAGCAGATTGCTGTTTTCTTCCTCCTCCTCATCATCATTGTTTGACAGTTGTGTACAGTTCCTGCATTCTGCGTTGATTTTAAACAGTTTTCTGAGAAAACACCATGGTATGTCCTCTATTGATTGAACAGTTTCATCAGATATGCTCTTTTTGTTGATCTCTAAGAGAGATCGAAGAGTGAGTTTGTTGGGATAAAATTTCTCCAGTCCAAGTTTGGAGAGAAAGTTCAAAAAGCCTAAAACAGACAAAGGAAAATAAAAATAAACCTTCAATAAAAAAAACTCAACAAACTCCATGTTCGGTGGCTTCATGCTATTTGTGCTCTGCATTTAGGTAAGTATTCTATATAACCACTGTATAGTAAACTGGTGTTTTTAGTTTCATTTGGCCAGCAGCTCAAGGATAAAACTGGGCTTTCCAAGTAGAATTCAAAAAGCTATGTGTAAAATCTTTTTTTTTATATTAATATATATGGTACTGTGAAAAAGTGGTTGTACCTTTGTTGTTTTAGAGAAGTTTTAATGACCATCCATATTTATTTTTCGGTCTCTTTATTATGATTCAAAGAGAAAATACAGGAAATATCTACTCAAATTTTATAAAACCCCCGTTTTCAGAACAAAATGGCTTCTACAGGCAAAAGTCAGTATTTAGTGTGACCTCCCTTGGTAATAGGCACATCTTGAACTCTTTTGGGGAGACTTTGGATCTGGGCTCTGTGGCAGCCTGTTCATGACTGTCAGTGTTTTATCAGCTGTTTTTCTCTCCAAATATGATTTCACTGCATTAGCAGTGTGCTTGGGATTTGTTATAATGCTGAAAAATAAAACTATTTCCAATCAGGCGCTTTCCAGAAGAAATGGCATGATGAGTTTTAACATACTTTAGCCTTTTCACCCTGTTTTCCTTCTGAAAACGGGACCTCTTCTGATTCTTCAAATTTATTATAACAGCTTAAATACCCCACTATCCAGTTTGTATGCTGATTTCTTTTTGAGAGTGCTGATGTAAAATTGTGATTTTATGTCTGTCAAATTCAGTGATCTTTGGCATTTCGAATGGAATAATGTGATATGAAGTTGGTCTTATACATATTACCAAGCTACCAATGAATCAAACTCATACAACATATGCATGTAATGCTCCTGCATGTCTTGCACAAATGTGGTGTAATAGACCTTTTTCACAGCAGTTATTTTGACATGAATAGTAGGACAAATGCAGGTGTTAGCAATGACATTAATTAGGGTTCCATTCCATTTAGGTTTAAGAGAGCCAGGTTCCTGCTATTCACTCAAGTGTAAGGGGAGGTCACACTAAATACTTGCCACTGTAGCCTATAGAAGCAGTTTTCTTCTGTTTTTTCAGTTTTTTAAAATACTGCATACACATTTCCTGTATTTTCTGGTTGCATTCTAATAAAGAGACTGAGATTAATTATATATGGTCATTATAGCATTGCTAAAACAACAAATCTAATGGTGGCCTGAGACTTTTGCACAGTACTGTATATTTTTATTGTTTTCATTTACATTCAGATGTTTCATGAAATAAATTCAAACGTTCTGAACCATTTGTGTAGTAGAATGTAGTTCTGGAGAAAAATGTCCCCAATGAGATCTCTGTATTGTCCAGAGTAAAGGGAAAGTTTCTAGAATCTCAAGCTACTGCCAAATATTCAAATGCAAATTTTCATTGATAAAAAAGCCACAGCTTGAGTTGGGTTAGGGTTAGGGTTGGATATGTCGGTATCTCTAGACAAATAAAACCAAGGCTCTATCCATGGCTTGACATAATTATATGTAAGTGAGAAATAATCTTTATTTTTATTTTGAAGTGTGCAACGAGGTGATACTTAATGTTGCTAGGCAGACAGCGGGTAAGATCTTCCACAAGAAGTGCATAATGCTTTACAGCACTTTACAGACACTCAGAGTGCAGTTAAGTAAACTTTCAACTGACCCAATTTAACTGATATTTAGTGATTTCTCAACAGGTGCATTTGTGACAAAGTACGCCACAAAGCAATGCTGCTATGATAATCCATGAGCCAAGTGAGTTAGTTAAATGTTCAAGCCTAAAAAATTGGAAGGCTTTTATTAATCATGTACCTGCAAACTCGGATCCTTCTGTGTTTATTGTAGCCATGGTCTGATTTTTCACTTAGCTCCACTGTGCTTCAAAACCTATAGGCAACAGTTGCTGTTAGTTTCACAGAAACAAAAATATTTAGTTTCAGACAGTTAAATCAGAGCAACCAAAACACTGCACATAGAGTGTGTCTAAGTTACAGTTACATCCACTTTCAGTGTAAATCACTTAACCAACTGTAGTCCCGTAATTTCAATATATTTGGATAAGAACTGAGACCAAGTGCAAAATGATTAAATGGTTCTTGCATACAAAGTTCACATGAAACAGAAAATCTAATAGGTTATTATGTACACATAATAATAAATGACCACAGTGTATGTTCTTCCATTCTTTAAACCAGTAGGAGTTTGGGATCAGGGTGTCTTAGAAAATGTACTGGCAACTAATTAAAGGTGGAAATCACAAATCACTTAGATGATTCAAAACACTTTGTTCACTTTAAAGATTCATTGTCTGATGTAGTTTCTTGACTTTTTTCACAAGCTAAGAAGTCACATCACTGTTCAAAGTCCCTTGAGTACATACAAGAGTAAGTGAACACATCACACAGCCCATTGTTGTGACAAGATCTCCTGGCACAAGTTCTTGCAATATTAAAACGTGACATTTCTTGTCAGGTGAAAAGCTGTCTCGTGAGACAATATCCAGCTGCAAGTTGGGATTTCTGAGTTCTTAGTCGTAAGTTTCAACTGGAACATCCCCTGAAGTAGGATTTCCAACACAGAAAGTCAGAGAAACCCCACCAACCCCTACATGAGAATTCAAGATGGCTGCTACTCTCATCAATAGTAGTGAACACTCTGCTAATTTTACTGTTTATAGCAGTTCAATCTTATTTGTTTCACATTAAGTCAGTCATACACATAGTACTGTTCAATTTTTATCTGTGGATATGTTGCTATGCTGTTTGTATGAGCAAAATACAATGCAAACTTGTATTACTAAGGGTCTAGCAATGGCAATGGGAAGTCCAAGATACATTTGAATTGGTTCTCTGTCATGGCTTAACATTATGTTTTTTACGAGCAGTTAAATTTGAGCAGCTGTTTGAGAATGTTTTGAAGTGTTTGCATTAAATTCTAATTTTAACAACTGAGGTTCCTCCAATGTAAGCATAGTGCACCATTAGCATTGAGGATGCCCCTGCCACTTTTAGATTGTTTGTGTGGCGACATTTTGGATACTCAGTAGAAAAAAAAATAAAAGGTGACAGAGTGAAAAACAAGGCACAAGCAATATGTAAGCACTGCAAGAGAACAGTGCCGTACACTGCCGCTAACACAAGCAGTATGCAAAGACACCTATTTTTGAAAAAGAACATGAACATATCTTTGGCTGTATAGTATCTTTGGCTGTATCTTTGGCTGTAACCTCTTAGCTCGCTATCATCCTTGAAGAAAAATTTGTTCAGTCTGTGTTTGCACAGTATTCAGTTGTATTTTGATTATTGTTTGCACTTGAAAGATTTGGTTAAGATAAATGACTAAGAAAAATGTTGTTTTATTTATTTTTGGTATTTTGTACTGTTACTGATTTTTTTTATGTTCCATTTGTGGAAAGGTGTTCAGTGAGAATGTCACACACAACTTCAATTAGAAGGTAGAAACTCATACATAGACATTTCAAAATGCACCGGCATTCTTTTGCATTTTGTGACTTTCAGTGAAATAAAAGACCATCTGTCCAGTCATATATTTCGTCACTGAAGTTGTCTTAAAAATAGTGTTAAAATCATGTCTCGTTTTTTTGGGAACTCAATATCGTGTATCGTCCCGTGTTGTGAGCTGACTGTATCGTCATACCCCAGATTCAGACTGTCTTCAGTTTCAATCTGTTGCTAATCCAATCTGTCACATTCAGTTGAGTTTATGATTGGGTTGTCAGATTGTGATCTCTGTCTCTGCAACTTTTACAGTTTTTCAACAGGCTTTTAACAAGGAAGTGCTGTATTGTCAGTGAGTGATGAATCTGTATCAGTTCACTTTGAAACTTTAGGGTCTGCTGAATGCAAAAGTCATGGTTGAGCCTTCCTGAAGCCTGTCCTGCACCACAGCATTACACATTTTATAAAGTTTGAATTTCAAGTCTGACTTTTCCCTGGACTTGCCTGGGATTCAAATCCTACAGGAAAAACTATACATTGTCTCTTTAGTTTCACATAACCAAACTTTGCATTTTTGGTGACAAATCAGTATTAGACAGTCAAATCAGATCAATCAAAACATGGCACATATGTAGGATGAAACCTTAGAACAGGTGTAAAACAGCAGAATGGTTCCACCATATAAAGCTTCAGTTAAGCTTACCTGACATCAGGTTGCAGGAGACTCTGGGGCTCTCTGTGTCAGCTCTGTTATTTATACTGCACTGAGAAGCATTCGATGCACTGGAACAGCAGGTTTCTATGACTTTTCTTGTTTTTCCTCCTCTGAGACTGTACAAGGATAAATGTTATTAGTAAACCAGTCTGGCTGAGTACAACCCCAAAAACTCTTACAGCTCTTCCAACCATACAGTTTTAACTTTAGACATTGAGATGCTCTTTTGTATATTTTTTCTTATTAATTTATTTGCTCAAAATATAACAAATACCATAAAAAACATCTACGAAACACTAGACACAGTTTTTAAATGGTTCAGGTCTTTTTTGACTGGTTGACAATTATATGTGGCCATGGATGACCACCTCTCCTAGACCTGATAAGTGGTTTCCAGCAGGATTCCATCTTAGGCCCAATTCTATATATATGTTACCACTCTGCAACATTATTAGAAATCGCAACATTTATTACTGTAATCATGTAGATGATACTCAGCTACCTGTCTGTGTAAACTCAAATGATTAGAGTTATATCAACGACTTGATTGCATACATCTCTGACATACATCTGAGAATGACTCAGAGCTTCTTACAGCTAAATGAAGACAAAACTAAGATCCTAGAATTTGGAGCAAAAGCCGAGAGAAAATTTGTCTAACCTGTCCTTGTCCACTTAAAACTACTTGCACTAATCACCAAGCAACAGGATCAAAACTTAAGTGTTGTCATTGACTCAGACCTAAATTTTGAACGTCACAGTAGAAGCATGACCCATGTGTCCTTCTGTCATCTAAGGAGTATTGCCAGAGTTATTTTTCTTCAAGGCAGACACAGAAAAGTTAATATATGTTTTTATCTCCAGCAGGCCTGACTATTGTAATGCTCTTCTGTCTGGTGCTTCTGTTCTGACAGAGAACCCACATTACTCCAATTTTAAAATCTTTACATTGGCTACCTGTATGTCATAGAACTATTTTCAAAGTTCTTTCATGGTTTTTAAATCACTGAATGGCTTTAGCCATCTTATCTGTGACATGGTTAAGACATATGTACCTGCTTTTTATATTCAGCACTTTGTGTTGCATTTAGTGCGTGAATTGTGCTTTCTAAATAAAGTTTTTTGTTATTATTAAAACCATGGCTCGCTGGACAGCTGTTGTGTAATAATGATGAAGCATCACTGACACAACTATATTTGCAGTATGTTTATGCCACATGTTTTGTCAAAATGGTGAGTGTGTTTCTTAATTTGCTTCCATTTTATGTATTTGCAGTTTTTTTTGAGTAGACATTTGTTGTCAAAGGGTCGCAGTCGTTTTCCTCGTTTCTTTTTATCTGTTTTCTCTCTGAAGCTGAAACATTAACATGAAACAGAAACATTACACACAACTGCAAACTTAAAATCTGTTTGAATTGGTGCGTGTAGGTATGTGTCTCTACAATGCCATTGCCAACAGCCTTCAGCTTGAGCAAGAGCAAAACCAACATCAGGTTCTGTTAAAATAATGTTGTCTAGCAGGTGTAAACACCCATGTGGATCACTGCCAACCTTTTGTAGACTTTAGAGATTGCTGTCATATTTCTTCACCACTTCCTTAAAGTTGACAGGAATCAAAGACCTTGACAGCACACTCTTATAAGGACAATGAATTGTTGCATTGGTGTTTTTCTGAAGAGCAGGTTTATCTTGTTTTATGTGTTATCATAAAAGTGTTGTAAATTACCTTTCCTACAGGTTTCTCTTTCGGTCTATATATGCAGTTTGCAACATCATTAGGAATTGCAACATTTTTTACTGTAATAATGTAGATGATACTCAGCTAGCTAGCTGTGTTGAGCACACCGAGATGATCTAGAGCTCATATTTTCATTGCAGTGATTTATGATGCAGTCAGTCAGTTGTAGCATTTCTCTGACAGGTGAGGGAGCAGCATGAGTCCCTGTGATGGGGTACAAAAACTTTTGTCTCACATGTAGTCCATCCATGCAAGGCATCTTTTTGTTTGTGGGTTAGTTATTGATGTAACTAAACTATTAAACTCAGCTTTACTCAAGTATTAGTTTCGTTTAGACTGTTTGCTTCTCCTCCTCTCAGAGGTACTCACTCCACTTTATTCCATGACATTATGCTGTATGAGGGCAGGAGAGTTTGCAGACTCAGTTTTACACTCAGTGGGAGCTTAAAAGAAAGAAAGAACAGAGAGAATATTGTATATGTTGTTCTGTCGTTCTCAAATCTCCAAAATTATACTCTTTTAAGTTATGTGTGCCTATTTGTGTGAGCGCATTTTTATTCAGTGTTATGCATTGTCAGTGAGGGTGTGTGTGTTTAACAATCAACATTCTGTTGCCTGTTCTACCAGTGACTCTGAGATGAAACACACTCTCATGAAATGACAGTAACTTTCCATTGGAACATTTTCTTGTTTTGTCTGCCAGGTTTTCAGAATCACATTAGTACTTGGAAAATACACAAAGTGTCTCACAAACAGACAGCCATATACTGAGTGACTAGACGACATTTGCTTTTCACTTAAAGAGCTCTTGTTCTTGAGTAAGATGGCAAGAATCTGTGAAAGAAAAAAATGAGTGAGCACTCCAGTCTGCCCCAAAACAAAAAAGACCTGAGGAACACTGAGAGGGAGAGTGCCCTTAACTGAAAGAGATAGAGCACCTTGAGAAGTTCAACAAAGCAAAGGGATGATATGCAAAAAGAAATCAACAGCACAACTTCATATAGATCAAGATCAAGAGGTAACTGAGGGAGTCTGAGAAGAAATCTGCAACCTCAAAGACCAGCTCTAAAGGATGCTGATTAATTTCTACCTAAACGCAAAGGCTTGGAGGAAGAAGGAGATTCAGAGAGTCAGATAGAACAATTTCACTAACAAGAGAACAGCTAACTGTACTGTATCTATGTTTCACAGAGTAACTTTTCATTTTCACTTTAGAAGTTTTTACTTATCAGATAATTATTGCCAAATTTCTTTTTGAAATAGTTTAACAAACCTACACATTATTCATATGGCGCCTTTTCAAAATACTGTAAATAATACTGCAAAATATATATTGAGATCTGCCGATACTGTAATTAAGTTTGAGCATCACAGAGAAATGTCTTGTGTTGCCTACAGTCACTATTTACTACTGGTGGTAAAGGATGAGCAGTGAAACCAGCCAGGGTGTTAAAATGCAAATGCTATTTTAATGCTGAAGGTCTTGTGATAAGTGTATCATTGCAGTGCATATATGTAAGTATTTAATGACACACAGGTAAAAATTCATTTATTGTACGTTGAGTACAGAAGAAGTGGCTGTGATTATTTTCACGATATTTGAATCACGGGGGAGGTTTAAATGTTTAAATGTTAAAAACAATATAATTAAGTTCTTAATTAATTTTTTACAGACATTAAGGAAGTCCTTGTACCTGTTCATGTCTCTTGACATGAATGCTATTTGGCAGTGGAACCACTGGATGGCAGCATCTTACAGTAAAGACCATATGTCCATTAATTAATTAGCTGTACGACAACATCCTGGCTGGATCACTTTCAGTCAGGTGAAACACAGAATTGCTTTTATTTTTACCACTTTAGGAGGGCATTTCCCAAAAATAAGTGGTGCCCAATGTTTCAAGATTAAGGCCTATGTCTGCAGAGCGTGTCTGGATTTGTTGTAGGGCAGTTGTATTAAACTGCAATTAGTTCTCAGTTAAGTTGGCTGAAGTGAAAATTTCCAGAAACTGAGATGACTTTAACTCTACTGTACTCTACGGTACTGTGAAAACTTGCTTTGTGAACTTAGTCTGTCCACTGACCGCTTCAGGTGGAGTTGTGTGATAGGACCATTTGAAGTGATTGCTACCTGCTGATTGGGCAAACAGCTGAAAATCCTCCATATTTTAACCCCGGCAGCAACATGCCTCCTGAGCTTTGTGTGGGCATGCAGAAGACACGCTGAGGACTTGGAGGTTAATGTCAAGCTGAGCCCAACAGTAGTTATTCCAGAGAGACACTGCTCAGATTTCCTGTATGCCTTAATATAAATACATTGAGCAGAGTAAAGTGGCTGATATTAGATTAATGTGTGACTGAAGCTGAGAATCCATCGATGTGTTCGCAACAGGAAACTGCTGGGTGACAATCCAGTAGACAGTAATGATATCGATCTGCCTGCAGTGACAGAAATATGAGACATTTGTTTGGGGGACAAAAGCACTCTAAGAGGCGGCAGCATTGCAGCCCAAACACGTCATGACGTCAAACATCAAATCAGTCTGCAGCACATCAAGCTATGGAGCTAAAGTAGTGCATATATCGTTAAAACAGTTTCATGAAGTCAAAAGAAAAACGTGCACACATGTATCTCAATATTTGTGCACAACAAACTAAATTCACATGTATATTTCTGCGCACAAGTTCACACTATTTGACCTCTCAAGTTAAAAAGTGATGACTCTCGCTCATTGTTTGCACTGGGTCCCAGTAGCATGTTCATACAGCCCTGTATGACATGTTTTATACTATAATAGGCACGTTAGTCATTTGTTATTTAACTAATGATTGATCTCCATTCTTTCCCCACCAGTCACCCTCTGAATGTGATAGCACCTCCCTCAGGAGGATGCTTCAGGTCCAGGCTGTGTGATCCAGCAGATAAAGGCAGGTGTGCTGCGGCAGCAGGAACACGGTGTCGTCACCACAGTTGGCTGGTCAGAGTAATCAGGATGAATGTCCTGATGGTGTTTCAGTGGTGCAACGACGAGTCTCCACCTGAACTGAACAACCCTCTGAACAGCAGCCTGAAACCTGAGGCCAACAGCTGCTGCTCAGATTGTAATAATAAATTAGCTTTTGTTTTCCACTGTAATACAGCATGATAATAATCAGGCCATCTGCAGTCATTTCCCCTCTTATATCTAAACCTACATTAATCTAGGTGTTTTACAGCTACACTAACTTAAATGATTGTGTAATATTTACATTCTAAATATAAAGTCCTCCACCCAAGAAGGACCGAAGGTTTCCCAGCAGAACTAATGTTGTGGCTAATTGGTGTATGTTCTGTATTCAGTGTGAGCATCCTCTTCTTTCCTGTGAGGAAAGTTAATGGTACATGAGATGAGCTAATGTTTTGGATCTGATGGTTTTTAGCTGCAGACTGTGGAGCAGTTTTTGTTCTCTCAGCTCAGTGTTTGATACAGGGCAGGACAGATCTCATCACCTGAACCTGTGTCAGTCCTCTTTGATAAGAAGCGTCATGGAGCGTTGAGCAACAGAAAAACCTTTTATTTGATTCTAGCCAGAAAAGATTTTGTCTTGAATGAGTGAACGCCGTTATATCAAGTTTGTTGGAGGCAGGAAAAAGTTTATCAAAGCCAAACTTTACAGGTGAGATGACAGAGAGCCCTTCCATCAACTGAGCTACAGTTTACTATGATTGTCATTATGCACCAGAACGTGTCACTATACCAGACGTAGAAAGTAACCACAGCTAGAAGCAATTTACAACATGCACTTCATGAAGAAAGATTGCATAGCTCTTTACTGTTTTGCCCTTTAAAAGTGTGCTTTTTAAAAAGAATCCTGTCAGTGGATCTAGCCTTTCTGCAAAGCACTGAAGTCAGAAAAGCCCTGTTCTCTGCAGCATCGTCCTCCCAGTGTCTCCACATGTGTCTCAGTAGAGAAAAAATGTCCAGAGCAGACATCAGCCCTGGTGCAGAGAAGCTCTCTTGGTATAAAATTAGCCCCATCTTGGTCTGTCCACCTCCAAACATTCAGGATTAATTAAAAGAGAAAGGTTTCATGCACTAACAACTTTCTCTGTGAAATGTCCCCGCTGTCTGTTGTAAGATTCAGAGTTGGCAAGAGTTGCCTGTGCTTCTGTGAGTTCAGATGAGACTTGGTGTCAGGTCTCAGGTTCTGCTGGAGAAGAAGACACTCCACAGGTGATAGAAAGGACAGGCACTGAGTCAAGGTGGGTCTGAGGTTCAGGTGGAGGTGTTTGGGGAGCAGAGGAGGTGAAGTCAGGAGGGTAAAGACCAGTTGGATCAGGGAACGGTATCAAAGTGACACATCTCTGCAGGATCTCAGCTGTGAAGGCAGTCTCATATTCGTATGTGGAAGTTACTGCAGACAGAAGACAAACAATATGAGTTTTATATTGTCTATCACTGCAAATTTTCTGCTATCACTTTTGTCTCTGGGTTCAGAGGGAGACTGGTTTGGGATCAGTGTTGAGGTGGGACGAGGGTTTGTTGCGTTTACAATACATGAATGACTCAGCTACAGCAGACAGGAGACCAGAACCTGCAGCGTCCTCATATTAATCCATGTCCTCAGTCTGAGTCAGGCTATCAGCCTAACACCCTGTTATGACAGTTTATCTCACCTGGTTGCTATGGCAACAAGGACCCCAAACCTCATTTCCACCTAATCTGTAACTGGCGGTCTGGTGTGATAGACAGATTTATGACTAGAAATCACTGAGCGGATAAATCAGCCCTCTCTCTCCTGGCTTCCTCTTCTTTTTTTTTTTTTTTTTTTCCAGCCGTGTTCTTTCTGCTTGGTTTGGGTGGAGAATGAAACACATGATGATGGATCATCAGCAGTTAAAGGGTTTGATCGAGCTGCACTGGCCAGTTTATTAGGGTTTTGTAATGCTTGAGTGTGTGGACTAGGGCTCAGCTTTATGTAAGAGCAGCAGAGATTCAGTTGCCGTCTGAACTAAAGGCTCGAGCTGCTGAATCAGAATCAACAACATCACCACTCCTTCTTAACCACTTGATCTCTGGAAAACATCCAGAGGTGGTGAAATAATGAAAGACAACTTCCAGAGCTCAAAAATAAATGAACATAGACGAAACATGCAGGATAAATGACTGAATAAAAAACAACTGTCTGCTCCTGAGGTATGTTGTTGCATATTTTGTGAAGAACTGAGGCCCAGCAATTAAAGAGACTGACGATCACGTTTCTGTCTCAGTTCAGTTGTACATTTAATCCATCAGATGTTGGTCCTGGGTGATTTAACTAGAAGATAAGCACTGCAGGTTTACTCTGGGTCAGCAGCTGGAAAAAAACATTCTATCTGCAGACAAGAAGTCTGAATATTTGAATATTCTGCAAACATGGATAACATTCAGAGCGAGATAAATTTGAAATAACCATCGTACCTCAGAAAGTCAGGAGCCTTAGAGATCATGTTCTCGAAGTCAGCGAAGGAGGTTGTTTGTCTCCGATGAGGTCTGCCTCCTCGATGGCATCACAGACCAAGCGTGACCTCCTCTGGAGTCAGCTCTCCCTTTAGTCAGCTTATTCAGAGTCTTCTCCATGTCTTTCCTTACAGATAGAAGTTGTCCCTGTTAAAGTCTGGACCAGAACAGAACATCACCTGCTGAGAACCTTTCACAGTAAGTGACAGAGAGGAGCAGAGTCAGGCGACACAAACTTATTTCCATAGATCTTGAGGCGTGGTGGTCTTAGAGCTCTCTGGGTGCAGAAGTCTCACAGAGAGCAGAAAACATGTCGACAAAGGTCGTTGAAGCTCAGGGTTCCCTTGTCCGTCTCTGAGAATGTCTCCACGATTCTATTTCTGAACGGGTTCTCTCCTGTCGGGACAAATGTACAAAACAACTCCTGACATGAACACGGAGTTATCACCAGGTGGGAGATGAGGACTGATTGTTGGCTCTACCTTCAGCTCAGGCATGGTGATGATGAGCGTCCAGAGGGACTTGATGTCGGGGTTGTTGGTGTAGTCCGTGACGCAAATGTGGAGCCAGCTCACGATATCTGCCAGCAACCTACAACACGCTTGAAGACGGTGATCAGGATTAACATAGGACAGAAAAAACAGCAACATGTCTGTTGGATTAAACTGAAGCCATCTCAGCTATTACTGGTTCTTACTTGGTTCAGATGTTCGTGACTGGGTTGGATTTTTTCCCCTCTGCTGCTCTTTGTCATCTCAGCATGAAATTTGACTTTATGAACATTATAAAATATATATTTCTGCCTGATCATGTGATGTGAGACACATCAACACTGTATACAGGTCTATTTAGGAACCAACATGATGACAGAAAAATTAAAACCATAGGGAGAGAGACTTCCTGCAAAACTTATTAATGGTCTGTTGTAATGCTGCAACTGGGTTGGTACTGTTGTTCCTTGATATCTGTTTCCATTCAGTCAAACGCTTCCAACCCTCAAAGAAGCCAATCAGATGTGATCAGCTTCTGTTTGCAGTGTATCCATAGATGTACAAGAACTGTCACTGGATTACTGTGATACTAAGAAAACCAAAAACATTCTGAATTGACTTCTGCGGCCTCTTTTTCTCTGATTTGTGGTGGTTCTTGGAGGTTTATTCTGGATGAACATCAGAGATAATGACATCCTCAGGAAGTGAAAGTCACGCAGAATCATATCAACATCTGTTTCATGTCTGTGTGTTGACTCTGAGAAGGGAGGATGGGGTCTGTCTTCGTGAGGTTGTGAATGAAGTGTGTTTCCTTTAAATTGTCCTGAGTTTGATTGTTCAGTTGCACAGATAGCAGGCTTCTGCCTCACTGTGCTTAATCATCTTCAGTGATTACCCTAATCAATAAATGATTGTACACAAACATTTGGTCGATAAATGAAGAGGTACCTGAAGCAGCAGCTCTCACAGCCAGTGTTATAAAACCATGGGCGTTAATAACAGTGTAGTCGACCCAGTCGCAGCAGGCGGCAAGTAGCTTTGACCTACTGTGTGCTTCAACTTCCGTAACGACCACAGAACAAATACCCAACAGCCCAACAGGGTTTTAATTGTAACATAGAGATTTCAGCCTGTAAATCATCACCAGGGAACTGATGGACTTTAGTGCTCAAACTCAGCAGGTCCTGGACCAAAACCAGGGGACAGAGACAGGGGAGGCTGAAATCCAGGAATCACCGATTATTGATTCAAATCACTTAGATTCAGTTCAAACACGTGTTGTCACTGATCTGTGGTTGTTCACTTTTTTCCTAAGTTCACATGGTTGCATTGTGTTCAAATGCGCACATAGCATTTATATCTGTAAGTGAGCATCACCGCTCACCAGACCTTCATCTCTGGTTAAGACTGTCCTCAGGTCTGTAGCATGACCTCTGTTGTCTGTTGAAGGTAACCTGTTAACTTTCATTAAAGTAACCTGGTGTTGTAGACCAAGTACACACCCCGGCAACAAGGCCTCCCAACGGGACAGTGCTCCACCACACCACAAAAAACTGTGCTCAGAAATGTCTCAAGGAGCAGCGACAAAGGAAGCCCAAGGTGTTGACCTGGCCTCCAAACTCCCAGATCAAGCAGTCCAGCATCAATGGGTCCTGCCCCTAATGTGTGTGAGGTCCCACCTCATTGCCCACCCAGAACAGCTCCTGATCACGTCAGGCACTGGACACAGGACCTCTGGTGGTGTCTTATTGCTGTTTGGATCCTTTTGGTCCTCTGGGTTGCTGGTGAGGCCTCCATGCATCTGGTTGTCTGGAATCACCCACAGATGCTGGATCAGATTGGGACCTGATCGGTGTGCGACTGCACCCTCCACTAACATGAGAGATGTAGTGAGCCCAGCAGTCGACTCTGTGATGTGTGAATTTTGATAACTCACACGCCCAGGATTTACTCGGGTGAAAGAAGGTGCAGTCCTAGTAAACAAACAAACAAACAAACAGATAAACATGATGATGATATTATTGATGATGATGATGGAGCTGGGTGTTGACTGAGTGAGTCAGGCTGCTGATCTCAGGGGAGGATCTGCTTTCACCATCAGTCAACAAGACAGCAGCAGCATCACATCCAGCAACAGGATGCAGAGAGGCTAGGGGCTCAACTGATCAGCAGCAACGGAGGCATCTGTCCTGTCTATTCTATTCTGTTCTGTTCTGTTCTGTTCTGTTCTGACCAGAGAAAAGCAGGTTATCTTAGTAAATGTGATGTTTCTCCCATTCATCCTAGAAAATCCAGCACAATCATTGACTGTGATTGTGTTTGCAGAATAAACCGTGTTACGCGGTGTAAGCATGGGACGATTGCCAACTTCACCTGACCACCAGCTGTCAGTGAAAGTTGTCTGCTTGTATCACCTCGGCCGATTCTCCCATCCACAGCTGCATCACACTGGGAGTTGCACACTGATTTCACAGATCGGCTTTAAATCCCTCAAGGCCGACATGTTCCGGTCCAGCAGCTGGTCTCACATCCGGTAGAGGCATCCGCTTAGATCCAGGTTGGTTCTCCTCCCAGTCACCGCGGGCTCTGAGCTGCAGAGGGAAAGGTGGTTGACTTGCCTCCCAGCGGTGAAGAGGCGGTTGCGGGTAACCAGCCTGCCTTGGGTGCTGCTCATGCGCACAGCTGGTGCGGGGAAGTTACATTTAAGTGTCTCTGATTGGAAACGGATAAAGAGCAAAGTTACAGAACACCGAAGATCATCTGGCAGCAGCAAGCTGTGCCCTGAGAAGTCCACCTGTGTAAACTGTAAAATAAGATACGGTAACGTTGATAATCACATGAAGCTAAATACCTTAATACTATCGAAAATAGTTTTTAATACTTCATTAAATGATTTCACAGTTGTTTAAGTTTATTGGCTAAAATATCATAGTACAAAACTTCAAAATAACTCTCAAAGTCAAAATACAAACATGACAATGTAAACTCTAAAAACAAGTTAAAACACACGTCTTCAGTAGAAACGTACATTTTTCGTGTGCTGGTGTCATGAAGGTTCTCATTTCTGATCGCTCCTGAAGGCAAACAGGGTTTGAGGAATAAGTCATTCTTTATCTAAACGTTTTGGTTCTATTTTCTGTGCATTTAACCTCCTACACAGTTATTAACGTAAATACTGTTTCAGTAATTATCTACTATCAAGATCTCAACACAGAGTGGCTTTATTTTATTTATTTAATCATTATCATTCATTTGTTTGTACCACAATTAGTTTTGGTTTCATCAAACAGAGTTTATTCTTTTATACTCAAATGTTAATATCATAAACTTTGAAACAAAGACCATCTATAAAAGCAAAACAAAATGTAACTTTTTACTGTAGGCTGCCATATCAGTTTCTCGTTAATTTACGAGGTTTACAGAAAATCCAAAAAAAAAAAAAAAAAAAAAAAAACGTCGTTTAAACTTGTTTCTGATTTTGTAGAAAATAAATTATGCATTGAGAAAATAAGTGACATACGTCCGTTCGCAACTTAAAATATTTTCATGTACTTTTTAATGGTGCATTTTCTTTTTCTTTTTTTTTTTTGCAAGTAAAATCTTCAAAAATCTTCAAATCAGCAACCCGGATTATCTACGCCGCCCTGACGTCGCCTGCTCGATTAAGACCACTTCCTCTTTTCCACCAAAAGATCGTCTCTTTATTAGTGATGAATTACTACATTATTTGTTAACCTCAAACAGACATCTTAATGTAAAATATACATTTCCACACACTATTGGGATCTAACCGAGATTTTGGAATATGGAGGATCTGCTAAACTTCTTTGACAACTATTCTTAAAATAGCCAATATTTCAATAACTCAACCAACTGTAACTTAATAAGTTAATATTTTATATATTAATACACCAGTGGTAATATAATTATTTATTAGATAACACGTACAGGAGACATTTCTCTGCGCTGAATACTCCTCATGTTTTGTACTTTTTCTGATGACACTGACATCTGTTTATCGTCTGTCTGTCTGAGTTTGAGTTCTGAGTGAGTGCTCTTTATACACATAGGATCTTTGTCTCAGGTCCAGAATAGCGAGCAACGTGAGTCAATGGTGAAAAAAAGATGCTATGGACGGATTAAAACACCTAATTTAGTATTTCATAGTTATGAGCTAGTTGTGTGTGTGAGCCGAAGTGTTGGTGTTACTGTAGTGTTGTGTAGTTTCTTCGAATGTGTTTTATTCACTGCCGTTAAAGCGGTTAGTTAACATGTTAGCTGCTCGTGTGTGTCCTTCAGCGTGATGACAGTCTGTGTGGACAGCAGTGATAACTTCTTTACCTGGGCAGCTCTCCGGCTTTTAGTCACGACTTTGCCCATATGTTTTGTTCACTATCGCGATACCGTCTACGAGCAGTAAACCCGGCAGTGGGCTCTCGGTTCTGGATAGGCTGCTGGAGTGAATACAATCACTTCAGGTTTCTTTGCATTTGGGCTATATTCATACCCCACAGATAACAACTGATTAACACCGAACCCTAGCCGGAGTGCCCTCAGGTGGGTTCGGCTTATAGTTTACCATACAATTAGTAACCACAATCAAAATGTAGTTGAATTGGTGGAGACTTCATAGATCACATTTTCACAATAGTTCAGCAGTTACAAAACCAGGAAAATAACCGCAAACAACATGAACAGCATGTAAAATGCATACGATTTATCATTTAAACTTTAAATAAGATTTCAAGGTCCAATGCTCCCGTTCAAAGCAAAGAAAAAAATACGTGAAAAAGTCAACGGTATTGTTCCTGTGCCCTGAAGCACCGTCTTGGTTTCTTTGGA
This sequence comes from Lates japonicus, assembly GCA_033238685.1. Lineage (NCBI taxonomy): Eukaryota > Metazoa > Chordata > Actinopteri > Centropomidae > Lates > Lates japonicus. The sequence goes on from BRZM01000336.1 coordinate 55,860, forward strand.
TGTTTACAGACTCAGAGCTATTTTTAAAGAACTTGTCCACCAACAGTAAGAACAGTACTTACACACACGTTAAATGAATACACCAATAAAACTGGTTGTATTTTCGCTTCAGACATGAAAAAAAATATTTAAGTTTAAGCTTTTGGCCATGTTTACTGAGAATGGTTCAGTTAAACATGGTTTCTCTGCTGTTCATAATCACTGGTGTAAGGACTCTTAGGTTTGATTTGTAGAAACAGCTTGCGGGCATTAGCGCTAGGTTTTTGGTCAGCATTGAGTGTGTGCATTGACATGACTATGTTGTCTCCAGCTGTCCCAGGTGGTGGGTGGGAGGTGAGAGACCGCTCTGTCTTCAGCTTCCTTTTCAGAGGGTGATAGTTCAGGGTTCCTCAACCTGACACCAACACCCACTGCAACACTTTCATGCACACTTTAAACTCTGCACAGCGGTGACATACTTTTACTACATGAGGTGACAGATGAAGCTCCTGCAGTCCATCCACTGGGTGGATTTCTCGGGATTGTTTCTGTAATGGTGTTGTTGTTGATGTTGTCATTTACAGAAAAAACATGGATTCTGAAACAATATTGATTAGTCAGTGGATGTAAAATCTGTTTGGTGTTATTTAGATGTTTAGAGGTTTTGCGAGTTGGAGCCTTTTTTCATGTTGCAGATTTAATTAGATTGAGCTTGAACAGGAGACAAGTTCTGAGACTTCAGTCTTTCTTTTCTGCTGGACTCTTCATCTCTGTTCACACATGACCTTACATTACAGCTTTCAAAGTTGTAAACAGATGTCACATTTTATTCATTCATTTCTGATGTTTTCAGCATAAACGATCAAACATTTCCAGAGCTTTGATGTTTATCATTACAATGATCCAGGTTATTTTTGATAACACACAAACAATGACTGATCTGTTTGTCTGAAACTAATTTATAAATCTAGAAAAAAATACAACCTTTCACTAACAAGCAACAGGTAATAGATATTGGGCTGCAGTGATTAGTTGATTAATCAATCAGTCAATCAAAACTAAAGGTTACTATTTTTGATAAATAATTGATAATTTTTCAGTCAGTGATTGTGGACTGTGAGAAACTAAAATCGAAGGTGAGTCTCCACTGTGAAGAAATACTGTGTGCCATATTTTAAACATCGATATTTATTCTATTCTTTCATTTACTTTATAAAACAGAAAGTATCTCACAGACACACTGAGCAATCAGTATTCACTATTAAAATATTTACGCGCTTTTATTCTTAAGCTTCAGTGCGGCGAAACCTTAGTAAGAACTAAATCTGTGCCAGTGAACCTTAGTGCAAGGAGATCAGTTTAAGAAGTGTTAGTTGGGCATGTTAGAGATGGGGTGTTAGGAGAGGATGTGCTGTCTGAAGAGATGACTCTTTTTTCATTCATTCATTTATTGAAGCTTTATTTTACTCCTGGTAATACATTGAGGGCAGCCATCGTTTCATATATATATATATATATATATATATATATATATATATATATATATATATATATATATATATATATATAAGAGACGGTAAAATACAAACAGGACTCAAATAAAATCAGTTAAACAGTGACAAGATTAGTTACAACAGCTATAAGTTGAGACAGGGAGGTTTGTGATCGTGGTTTTAATTTGCTCATAAGTTATTAGGGGATTGATTTTTACTGTGTGTTGAAGATTGTTCCAAGATTTTGGAGCATTAAAAGAAATGGCTGACTCTTCTAATTTGCTTTGTACTCCAGAGACCTTGAGCATAAACCAGTCATTTTAGCGAAGATAGATAGGGATGTGCCTGCTTTGATAGTATAGGGGCAGATGAGCAGCTGATGCCAGATCTGTCTCTCTGTCTGATTATAAACCTGAGCAGATATTTGGTAAAGTCCAGGTAAAGGTGACACATGCAGCAGGTGTCAGTCTGCACACCACGACACGTTTCTACCTCTTAAAGTTACAGAGTCACACGTAAGGTCAGTGAGTTCATGTGGGCACCTGTATGTACACAACACAGGTAAGTTTGTGTAACCGTCCTCCCGTGAAGCTGACTTCTGTGTGTCTGTTCTCAGATGCAGACAGTCACACTGATCCCTGGTGATGGGATCGGACCAGAGATCTCCGCTGCTGTCATGAAGATCTTTGAGGCTGCAAAAGTGAGTGTGATCAGAGGATTTGATGGAGGAGGATGTTTCTCCTGTAGAAATACCCAGGTAGAGAATAAGCTGTGTTTTTAAATTGTGTCCTTCAGGCTCCCATCAGATGGGAGGAGAGGAATGTGACAGCGATAAAAGGACCCGGCGGGCGGTGGATGATCCCTCCTGATGCTAAAGAGTCCATGGACAGGAGCAAGATCGGACTGAAAGGTGAGTGGACGCTGTGTGTCAGACTCTCAGGTAGTTTTCTCTAAGTTCACCCCTCATCAGCAGAAACTCTGTGTCCTGCAGGACCCCTGAAGACACCCATCGCTGCAGGTCACCCCTCCATGAACCTGCTGCTCAGGAAGACCTTTGACCTCTATGCCAACGTGCGCCCCTGCGTCTCCATTGAGGGCTACAAGACCCCGTACACTGACGTCAACCTGGTGACAATCCGAGAGAACACAGAGGGCGAGTACAGCGGCATCGAACATGTGGTGAGTGGAGAGGACGCAGGGCTGTATGATGAGAGGTCAGACGCATTTAAACAAAATCAGACAAGAGAAGGCAACAGTTAAAGGGCCAGTTCACCCAAAGTAAACCAACATGTTGGTTATTATGTTACTATTATTAATACATTCAGTGTCCTCCTGCAGTTTATTAGTTCAGCTGGGAAAAACTAAACTTTCCAAAACTACTAAAACAAAAAAAGAATGGCTGTGATGAAACACTGAGGCCCTGTAGGTAAATGGAGTGTGTTGAAGTTGTGTGAGCTGTAGTGATGATGGTGTACCTGCCCTCCTCACCTGTGTTCCTGTAGGTCAGCTAAGCTGCTGCAGACAGGACACTCTGCTTCTGTTCGTCTACAGGGTAAGAAGGAGGAAGCAGCTCAGTCATACAAATCGATCCACTGAAGCTTCCTGAACCTTACCCGTTCACCCTGCACAGTCCTGGTGTGGATCAGTCTGTGTCCCAGGTTCACTGTCAGCTCAGATCTGAGGGTTTTAATCCACAGGAATATTTTAGGGCTGCTGAGTCCAGATTAAGGAACAGTAAAACTTTTGGCTGGAGAGCGGTACAGGGTTAGCCTAGCTTAGCACAAAGACTGGAATCGGAGGGAAACTGTTAGCCGGGCTCCATCCATAGAGAGCAGTCTAACATGTTTAGTAAATGAAGTAAATGTTGACCAAAGCCTCAGCAGAGATCTTTCAGCTGGCAGTCGACGACCCAGTGTGTGTGTGTGCACAATCCCTCTCACACTGATCCATAATGAGCTTCAGTCCATTTTTCCTTCTGTTTGGTTTTGTTGTGTGTATTTCCCTACCTTCTTTTCACTGATCACTCCTCACCTCAGTCATGGAAAATTCATAACATTGACCTCCTGAAAAACAAGTAGCCTCACTCACACGTTTTTTTCATTTTTTCTCCTAAATTTGTGAGTGAAAGCAGAAAAACATTTGACATCAGATTCCTGAAACCTACCTAAAGCTGAGACATTAACATGGCAGTAAACACATGGTGCTGACAGCCCTCTCATATCATTGGCTGAAACTGTTGGCTGTCACAGTGAGAATAATGTAGAATTAACCAGGTTACTGATGCTTCACTCAAACATTATAATGCCACTGTCGCCTGGTGCTGCTCATGGTGGGAATTGTTGGGGCTCTCTTTGTAAGTATAATAATATAAAGAGTACAGTCTAGACCTGCGCTATATGAACTCAGAGCTGGACACAGGTAATGTTATATGTGCAGGTGTGTCCTCGGCTCCCAAACAAAGATCTAGAGCAGCGAGACGATGTCTGTGTCTGCCTTGAGGTGAACCTCACCTGTGAGCTTCAGTGTTCTAAAGTACTTTCTGTCTAAATCCTGTAAGTATCCAGGTTTAGTGAGTTTAACTCCCAAGAACCAAGAAAACAGTTTGAAGACTTGAGGTTCAGTAAAATCTCCCCAGAGACTGACCCACCGCTTCCACAGCATTCATGACTGAGTCTCTGTGTGGGAACCCTGATCTCGGTCTGTGATCTGAGTTGATCTGAGTTGTTTTCTCGTCATGTTCCTTGCTCCCCTGTCTCCTCCCTGTCACAGATCGTGGACGGCGTTGTTCAGAGCATTAAACTGATCACAGAAGAAGCCAGCAGACGCATCGCTGAGTACGCCTTCGAGTACGCCAGAAACAACCAAAGAACCAGTGTGACAGCCGTCCACAAAGCCAACATCATGTGGGTACCACAGCAGAGTTTTGCATATTGTCTTGAATATTCTAATTCAACTTAAATTTCCACAAAACACAAAGACATCTTTTTTTAAATACTTCCAATCTAATATTTTGATATATTAGAAGTATTTTTGAAAAACTGTCGCTGTTTTATATTTTCTAATTGATCATTTTTTGATTGAATTTCTCAGTATTTTTAAGATATTTATGATTATATTCATCCAGTCAGACATTCACACAAAATCACATCTTCCATCCTATAAAAGTAGGTAGTATGTATGTAGCAGTAAGTATGACACACAGGCAGAAAACATAAAGTAACCCCACCAGGTGTACACAGGATGTCTGAATAATAAAAAGAATAGAATAAAATGAATAGAGTATAAAAGGTTATAAAGGTTCCTCACACATGAAGGAGCATGTTTAGAAACAACATGTCAGGACAGGACATAAACCAACCAGTTATACATGATGGTAATTTTTCACACTGTCCACCAAGGTGACGTTTCTCTTGCTTCTCTCCAACATGAGTTTTGTAAAAACACTGTAAAGATGTGCTCGTTGACCTGTTGTTGATCATGTGGCTCAGTAGCAAACCTCACTGTTTGTTCTGAGGCAGGTTTGTTCAAGACAACTTGTGCTTTAAGTATTATGATTTGAAATATTTTTCTTTGTTTCTCTCTCTCCGTCTCGCTGTTGTCTGTCTGTCTCTCTCTCTCTTTGTCTCTGTCTGTCTTTCTTTCTGTCTCTCTCCCTGTCTGTTTCTGTCTCTCTGTCTGTCTGTCTGTCTGTCCGTCCATCCAGGCGAATGTCAGACGGCCTGTTTCTGAGAAAATGTCGTGAAGTGGCAGAAAACTACAAAGACATCAAGTTCACTGAGATGTACCTGGACACTGTTTGCCTCAATGTAAGTTCAGAGTGATGAAAATATCTGCAGGAATAAATGTCACCAACCAGACTTAATCAGTGTCTTTTTAGAAATGGACTACAGTTAGTTTTTCATTTCCTGATGTGTTTTTTTCAGATGGTTCAGGATCCAACCCAGTTTGACGTCCTGGTCATGCCCAACCTGTATGGAGACATTCTGAGGTTAGTTTTTTACTCGGTGGACAAAAGTTTTGCAGATACAGTGGTTACCCTGAGGCCGTCAGAGGGAGTGACTTGTTGACTCTTAATGTGGAGATGATGGTTTGTGTTTTAGCGATCTGTGTGCCGGTCTGATCGGAGGACTCGGAGTCACTCCCAGTGGGAACATCGGAGCAAATGGAGTTGCCATATTTGAATCGGTTTGTTTTTCTTCTCTTCTCACTCCTTATAAAAGTAGATAACGTTGTTGCAGCAGCATCTCAGATTTTGTTCAAACCTTGTCTCTCTCATGAATGAGTCCTAAACTAAGACCCGTGAAGGTTGACAAACATGATCTCAGTTTGACTGAACCATTAGAAGTTTGTATTACAGCCAATTAATTTTCTATTAGGCCCTAGATTTGAAAAACAGTGAAAATCTCTAAACCAGAGTGATGTTGAAGACATTATAAACCCATATTTTGTGCCCGTATGATATCAATACAATATGTAAATACAATTACAATCTCTTAACTTTGCGCCAATATTTGAGGTCTCTCTAGTATGAACATGTGAATATATGTTAATAGCTTAATGTTTGCTCATTTAGTCCTTCCATAGTGAGTCCCTGAGAAATAAATACACATCGTTAAAGTGTTGTTTTATATGGAAGCCCATTCATGCCACCAGGATATTTAAAAAAATTATGTAATAATGTAATTATAATGAGAAACTGTCTCAGTATAATGACATAAAAGTAATGAAACACTAACTCAGATTTAAACTCAGGTTTGTCAGACTCCTCCACTGACAGAGAATGATCCTAAAAGTGCCAATAAATCAGTAAAAGCCAGTGAAAGTTCAGCTTCTGTTGGGTGTATACTGGGCAGTGGCAGAGTCCTAAGTTCTGATGAATCTCTCCAGTCCTTAAAATCACTTGTTTCCAAAAAGGAGAAACGACAGAACAGTCACAGCCAAATGAAGTGAAGCTGCTTCCATCTGCAGATATAACAGCCTCAGTCAGTTCAGACCCAGAGAAACACTGAGATTTTCAGTTGAACTTTGTCTAAAATCTTAGTGTGCGTTTTTGTGTGTTTGTCGTGCAGGTGCATGGCACCGCCCCTGACATTGCTGGCATGGATCTGGCGAATCCCACCGCCCTGCTGCTCAGCGCCGTCATGATGCTGCGTCACATGGGTCTGCACGACCATGGCAACAAGATCCAGGTGGCCTGTTTCGACACCATCAGAGACAAGAAGGTGAGACTGTGAAACCATACCTACCTCTACTGCCACCTAGTGTTTTGGTGGTATAATTGCAGAGGAACGCAGACACACCAATTGTTTTTGTTGTTGATGTAAAGCCCAGCTCACGTGTGTTTGTGTCCCAGGTGCTGACAAAGGACCTGGGAGGAAACTCCAAGTGTTCGAGTTTACAGATGAGATTTGCCGTCGCGTCAAGGATCTGGAATGAGGCTGCGGTGACGGAGCTGCTGTGGGAGCCCGAGTCTCCACCAATCTGAACCACTTCCATCACAGTCCCCTCGCCTACTCCCCGCACCCCTGTCTCTCCCCGCTGACTGGTTGTATCTCTCTGGAGCTGCAGGGTGACGGTCTGCTGGGAGCTGCAGTTTAGTTTTTTATTTCACCTGTATTTACCTGTGTTTGAAGCTGTCTTTGCTGTAATGAGATGATGATGTGGAGGGGGCGGGGCCTTTGCAGCAGCTACCTGTGTGTAAGTCAGATGATGAAACATTCTCAGAAAACACACGCACAACTTTGACATGACCAAGGTGGAATGAAATGATTTCAGGAGTGTTTCTTACTGAAAACATCATTATATTAATAATAGTAATAGTCCACCTGTGTTGTCTGGACGGTTCAGATATTTGCTATTTTTTTAACGGTGGTCCATTGTAACCGTAACTTATTTATTGTTTCTACTTCCTGTTACTGTCTCATGCTGCTCTCTTCAGTTTCACAGATGCAGAAATATAAGAAGGTTTATATAAAGAGCATTAGAGCCAGACCTCCGCTCCCGTCTCTCTACTGTCTTTAATACATTTCTATTAACAACACAGACACAAACATGCAGCTTCTCTGGCTTTATCTTATCAAGTGCTTTAATATAATATTCATCATCCATTAAAAAGGGCTTTTGAAAAGATAAAACATGAGTTTCTGATCTGCTGAATGTGATGTTTCCTTAACAGTGAAAATAAATTTGGCGAGTGTCAGATTGGAAGATTAAAGAAACTGCTGGATGTATATTATGTCATTCTACTTTTAATATTTCAGGTTGATTTTCTTCCAGACATTACTTGCAGACATTATTCAGGGGTTGGAAAAAAATGCTAAAACTATTTTTCTGGCTAAAGAAATTTATATTTTTATTTTTATCCTCAAACATCAGTTTGCCATGAACAGTTTTTATTCATCAGTTAATTTTGACCAAAGTGCAGTAAAAAGAAAAACCTAAATCAGATCAGTACTTTCCTTTAAATCAACACTAGTTCTCCTCTGTGCACCTGCACATAGTTTTCAAAAGGTTAATTAACAAAACAAATCAAAGCCCACAGCTGGTCCTGATAAAGGTGACCAACTGAGGGCAGACAGTTATTGTATTAATGTGACTTTATTCTCCAGGCATTCATTTCTCTCCCTGGTTTGTTTGAATTGTTTCAGAATCAGAATCCTTTTATTTATCCTTTATAATCCTTTTATTTATTTATTTTAATGTTTATCTAGATTTATAGATTTTATATTTGTTTAACTCCCACCCGCCCTGTGAGTTGCCTCCACAGGACCAGTACGGGACTGATTCCTGGATTTGGTTCCTTCGAACTGGCAACCCTCAATTAAAGACCCCCACCACCGCCATCACCCACCCCAGAAAACACACCCGGAGGTCGACGTCACAGGCCCACGCCCCCTTTCTCTGGCCACACTCAAGTTTCCAGGAGACAGACCGGAATTACAGCGGGCTCACCTTCAAAATAAAAGCCCAAATAAAAGTCAAGCTTTTTCCTCATCCGGTACTTCAGGCAGGAAGTCTGAAGGGCCCAGTGCAGCCCTGTTGTGAACATCTATATGGACAGAGGAGAAAAACAAGAGAGTAGGATAACAAAAATTCAAACGTTCTATAAGAAAATGTAATGAAAGGGCTTTTAGACTAGTAAAAGTATGCTTTATGTGTGTGGAGTTGCTGTCAATTGATTAAGCTGTGGTCATGGCCATTTGTTTTTTTCAGAGGTACAAGTTTTAATCCTTAGATGTGAAAGCTTGAATAAGCATGTATAATACAGACACACTGACGCAGGTAAGAGCAGAGAAATGAGTTCTGAAAATTAGAATGGTTTCGTTTGTAAGCGTTTTATTGTGGAAAGCCCACACCGGATGTGTGTTGCGGTATATTCCGGTTAGCTTGAAGCTGAACCGTTTCCTGCTCCTGTCGGTTCTCTTGCAGTGGAAACCAGTACGGAACCAGAGCTCCCAGTACACCCAGTGAGTCCAGCAGAGTGTCGGCGTGCCGCGGAGAGCGTGAGGAGGCCGGACGTTCCGTTAAATTATCGGGAACACCGGGACAAACGGCGGGAAAATGGCGAAGACGTACGACTATCTGTTCAAACTGCTGCTCATCGGTGACAGCGGCGTCGGTAAAACCTGCCTCCTGTTCCGGTTCAGCGAGGACGCCTTCAACACCACCTTCATCTCCACCATCGGTAAGTCCGGTCCCCACGTTAAACCAACGATTAGCCGTTAACGGGACTGAGGAGGGGAGGGGAGAAGTAGTAGCTACAGAGCTAACGGTCGCTACGGGAAAGTGAAACCGTTCGGTGGAGGTTGACGGTACAGATGTTTCAGCTTCAACTCAGAGTCTGTGACCTTTGACCCCACTGATCAGTACGTGACCAACACCAGCTGAACTCAGATCAATTCTAACCTGCTGAGGTGATCTGCTCATCAATAGCTGATCGATAATCAGTTAAAGGATTACTGACACACAAACATCCGTTAACTCTGGTTGTCTGCAGGTCCTTGAAAAGTCTTGAAAAGTCTTGAAAGGCATTGAATTTATCATCGTCACAGACACCAGAATCTGTAAAGGCGTTTCTCACAGCTGTAGACAGTAATGTTATAAATGTTGTTGATACAAATGTTTGTTAAATGTTAGTGTTATGTGGTGTTTGTTGTCATTTTGTGATGTTGTCATGGTTACTATGGTTGTTATAGTTATTATGGTTGTAATGGTTGAGTTAGTTGTGATGATTGTATTTGTTGTGATGGTTGTCATGGAGTAATCACACCGTTATGATCATGCAACAGACATCAAGCTCTTGTATTTGATGAACGCTGGAGAAGCCTTGGTATTTGTTATGGAAAGAACAATTAATCCACAGCTGTTCTGATAATTGATTAGGCTGAATGCTGATACTAGTTTATTATAATGTGAGTCTTTAGATGTTATCTGACCCTTAGCAAACAAACCGATCAAGCAGTTAACAGAGACAGTAATTGATAGGTTTATTGATAATGATACTAATCATCAGTTGGAGTCTGTCAGTCTGCATGAAGCTCTACAAAGTCCAGCTCGGCTTGAGACTGTTTTCAGAGTTGGAATTTGAAAGCCACGGACATTTAACGGATAGGGATGGTCAAATGAAAGATGCCATTGAGATGCATTATAGGAAATGTGGGACCCAGTGTTTTTGGAGTTTAGGGTTTGGTTATCTCGGCCTCTGCTGATCAGATTTGGACCATTCAACACAATCAAAATAACTGCTGATTCATTTCTGTCGATTGACTTATTGATCAGCTGAGTAATTGTTGCAGCTCTAGTGAAACTGTCAGAAATGTCCTCACTACCAGGGTTTAAAACTGACACTGGTCCTCATAAAGATAGATGTATAGGTATGCACATACACACACATTCTGTGTTTCCGGTGTGTCATGGCGAGCAGAGTGTGTCGCTCTTCTGTCTTTCTGGTGGAAACAGGAAGTGGGAACTGTCGTCTTCTGTCTACAGTGATACAGTGCCGCCCTGTGTGTGCATGTGTGTGTGTAGGGGGGTTGTATTACTATCTTTGTGAGGACCAGTGTCAGTTTTAAACCATTGTAGTGACGGACATTGCTGCATTGCATTATGAAGACAGTTTGATCAGTCCTATGTTTGAAAAGACTGTTTGAAGGTTCAAATCTGATTTTAGGGTTCAGGTAAGGATCTGGATCAATAAGAGTCTTCACATGTATAGAAAGACAGATGTGTGGTGTGTGTGGTACATTGTTGTGTGCAGCTCAGCCTGACTCCGTGGCTCAGTTTTAGATTCAGGTTTGAAGACACACTAAAGTGACAGGAAGATTAAACTTGACTTTTGATGAATCAGAGAGAGTGAGAGGAAAACTACAGAGCCCACAAAGGCCTATCTATCTATCTATCTATCTATCTATCTATCTATCTATCTATCTATCTATCTATCTATATCTAACTGGGACTTGCAATGTTGCTGTTTCTTTGTTTAGTGAAGTGAGTGTGGAGGAAGTGGAGCAGATATTATTGTTGCTGATTTTCTCTGACATTTACATGAACATGAGGCAGTGTACTGATCTCTAACTCTGTGTATAGAGCTGAAGTCCAGACGTCACATCCTGTCTAACCTCTGCTCCACTACTTTCTGTTGCTCAGTGCAATCTCTTATTCAGCACTTTTACAGAAACTCTGTTCCTTACAACACTTAGTATTAGAAGTTGAAAACTTTGTATTTATGAATGTAAAGTTTCTTTTATTGATAGTTGGCTATGTTAATGGGTGTGGGTTCAAAAATCTATTTTCATTTTAATTGTGATTTTTTTTTTGCTGAGTGAACATGTTCCTCTGTGACAATGAGCTGCATGATACGTAAACTGTATGTATGTTTGTGGAAATTGAGTTATTACAACTTCTTCACTGGATGGCAACATGGTGCATTTGTTTTATTTATGTAGCCCTTCTCAGGTCATGTGATACCACAGAATTTCATCCTGATACCTAAAGTTTTTAAAGAAAATAATGTGTAACTCTTGTTACACCCGATCGTGGGGAAACCTGAGCGTAGCATAAAAGTGAAAGTCCAAAAACACATCTGATTTATTCATCTACACATGTTTCAAAACATTTACAGACATGAACTAACCACAAACACTCACTCATGGCCTCACCTGTTCTTTTAGGCTGAGGTGTTTAGCCTGCAGACCTCTTTGGCTGATGGCAAATGATGTTCATTAATCGCTGAATGGATTAGATCATTACTGTTCAGTTATTTAGTTATTACTGTAGTTACAGGCATCAGTGAGATTCTAAATGAGGTTTTCTGCAAACAACCTGTCCTGCCATCCTCACCTGTGTCACCTGTGTCACCCGTGTCACCTGTGTAAGTGTAGGTCCACACATTAAGAGTCTCAGCTGGTCTCTGACCTGGCTTCATAAATGGAGTAAGCAGCAATTTGTGTGATGACACATCAGCATCACTTCTTTTCATTTCTCTGCTGGTTTTCTCCCAGTTCAGCTGCTGGTCTGCACGAATGTTAAATGAGCTCCCACAATCCTCTGCTGCTGTGGTCAGACAGAGGATGCACTGTCATCGGGCTGCCAGGGGTCTCATGAGAGTCAGCTGACCTCTGAGAGTGTGTGTGTGTGTGTGTGTGTGTGTGTGTGTGTGTGTGTGTGTGTGTGTGTGTGTGTGTGTGTGTGTGTTTGTGTTTGTGTGTGTTGTGAACATGTGAAAGTGGGAAATGCCCATTCACTTCACTTGTATGAAGAGTATGTCAGTGATGTTGTGGATTAATAACAGACTGATCTGAATACAAAGACACACATTGTATGAGCACAGTAACACAACAGTACAGAGTGAGTCTGTTGTTACTGTGAACACTACTGTTTGCATTGAAAGTTAATGTATAGACTAGGGCTGAATGTGAAGACATCATATTGATGTTCTTTTTGACAGATATTGTGATATGAGTCATGATTTTAGTGGGAATTATTGAATTTCATTTCCTTGAAAATCTAAAATCTAAAAATGACAACGATTAATTTTTGCTTAGGTCTGTACCTAACAAACATGTTCTCTTACATCTGGAGACTAAGAGTTGAGGCTGGGACATCTCTGCTTCATTTATAATGGTGTGTTTTGATAAAAACTACATTTCTGTTTGTCTTTTAGATGCTGTAAACAAAAATTGCGCAGTGCAGATATAACCTACAGTAAATAACTGAGGTTACTGACAGTGACAAGAATCAATAATCAAACTGTGGGAAACGCTTAAATAATCATGATCAGGAGATTATGTAAAAACTGTGACAGGACATGTTGTGACACATCTCAAGCAGTTTGGATATTCCACTTGGCCATAATGTGATTTCAATCATATTTCCATTACTGGTTCAGTAGTATTGACCCAGTGTCTGTTTGATGTGAGCTGATACCATTGATGAGCTGGATGGACTCAGAGATGGTGCCTTTAAAACCCAGAGTCATAACTGAGCCTGTTTGCAGTTGGAGACGTCTTTTTTATAGAGAGCTGCAGGAATGAGTCCTAAAACCAGGAAGTAAGTTAGCATATTAGCACTTCCTGTTCCCTTGTCCCAAAGTCAATGGGTTTTTGGTTAAATGCCTGAAATAAAGTCTGTGGTTTTAACACAAGCTCAAGACATTTTCATGTTTTATTCTACAACATAAAATCCATCAGTAAATCCCCCACTCCTGATATTTGAAGCTTTTACGTGTCTTAAAAAAGGCGGTTGCTAACGAGTGTCTAAATGAGACTACAGAGGTTGTCGGGGACGTTAACATGAAAACTGATCTACTCACCAGTCCACCTTTACGTGTTTATACTCACACTCTTTCAAACTATCACTAACTTTCTAAGAAGAAAGGCTTTTGTAGAAGAGATCAGAGCTAAATTAAATGACAAGTTGGAAGCTTAGTGGAGACGTTGACGTCATGTGACCGTGGTGTAGTTGGTTTATAGCCTAACATTAGCTTTTTACTTCTGGAGATTGTATTTAGGCTTCAAACATCAGAACAGTGGTGTTCATCTGTGAAGATTATCTGATGAACTAAACCTGTGAGGATCAGAGACTTTAGTTGGTCACAGTTTATTTTCTGTAATAATCCAAAACTCAATGAAAAAATCCCATTGGCTTTTTGTGGAGGAAACCAGGCTGATGCTAACTTCAGGGTTGGACTACAAAAATCCATCATCCCTGGCAGTATACGGCCTCACATCTATTAATACATCAGTTACATCAGGTACTGATCAGGTATATCAGATCAGATCAGATCATCAGTATTGATAATGTGTTGGAGGTTTCATCTGAACGGAATATTCTGCTGTCTGTTTCAGTGTTATATCAGGAAATTAACTTTTGGACAGACATCAGCTTGGCCTTGTGTTGGACATTTTTTTCACTACAACTACAGCCTGACTGATACTGGACCTTTGAGGCCGATACTGACATTGATATTTGAGAGTTACGGTGATGTACTCTGGAACGATAGTATCAGATTTGTTTCTTAATTGTGGCCCAGATGCAAACTGAGGAGGACATTTCAGTGTAAAAATCATCTCTGGTGGACAAATGAGCTCGAACCGTCTCTTGTGTTTCTGTTTTTGTGTCAGCTGGGGCACAGAACGCAGTGTCGCCGCTGAACTGGTATTTTCCTGTGGTGCACTGAGGTCATTTCCTCGACTGTGTCGGTTTAGTTGCCCCGGTGGGAGGAAAGGTACAGTGGAGGGTGTGGTGATAACAGGGCAGCGATCTCGGTGCCATGAATGAGTGCGTCTTGTGGTGTCTGCTGCTGCCTGCTCAGGGCAGGATATTTAAAACTGTACATCCCAGACAACAAGAAGTTTCCTCTGAAAACTCTCCACAGGATTCAACCTGTCAGGACGTCATCATGACGGGGGAAGAGCCCTGAGTTAAAGGGGATGAAATGTGATCAGCCATGATTTTCATAGCCGTTGTGTTTGGCACCGCCATGTTCATGAAAATAGATCCCTCAGCCAACATGAGCTCTGACACTGATCTGCAGTACGCTGATAAATTGGCCTGGACAGTTTAACAGTCTCACTCAAACTGAACAATTACTTGATTAATAGAGACCGTAATTGATGGATTAATTGATAATGAAAATAACAATTAGCTGAAAAATGTCCTGACATCTGAGCAGCTGTAGAGATAACAGACTGGCTGACTTTACCTTCAAGTAGAGATATGAGTAATTTTTCTACCTCTGCTGTAGTGTGTGTGTGTGTGTGTGTGTTTTCCTGTCTTTGCTTCAGTCTAAATGTCACAGTGAGCTGCTGCAGCTCTCTCAGCTCAGTTTGTAAACCTGAGTCAGGTAACTGATCAATCAGTTCATCGCTCCTGTGATTGTGTTTTTTTTTTTTTTTTCAGTGTTTCAAGCTCAGGTGTGAATATGTGCTGCTTTTCTTTGAGGTGTCTGAGGGTAAATTTAAAACTTGGTGGATTAGTCGTTAGTCGAGGACATAACTGGCAGATTAATCAGCAACGAAAACAGCTGTAATTTACAGACAGAAACGTAACATGTAAACTCAGATGTTAGAGAGAGTGAGGAGACGCATTCAGAGGCTGTGAACATGTGATGAAATAATGTTTAACTTTATGTCACAGCAATCTGTACATAAGTCACTCTGTTTGATGGGCGGAGGAGGAGGTCACAGAGAGAGAGGTGGAGCTGGTGAAGAATGGAAGGAAGAGGTGAGGTTCAGTTTGGGTCGTAGAAAAGACTGAAACAATAAAAGAGAAACAGAGAGGGAGGTACACTTTAAGAGGAAATTTTAGTTATAAAAAAATATGTGTACATACCACTCTACAGTATGTGTATTTGGTATTTTGGGGTGAATTTGTGGCATGGGTTAGATGAAGAACTTAAGAAAAGTATAAATCAATTCAAAACAGGTACAAAAATTCATTTTTATAAGAGGTCGGGGATGAGGAGGGGGCACTTCTTTGTGGTGGAAGCTGTGATTGTTGTATTTATTGTTATTGATCACCAGATAGAAAAATTCTGATGTGTCATAAACATTAAGTATATTATTTAGGTGGGTGGGTGGGGGTGGGGGGGTCAGTGTGACTAGGGAGCCCCCACCCCACAGCCTCGCCTCAGAGCAGGAAGGGCCGGAGGAAACAGAGCTGTCAGGCTTCTTCTTCTTCTTGGAAACAGATTTTCTCTCTTCAGAGCAGGAAGGAACATTTGGTCACATTTGTTTGGTAAAAATATCTTTGACTTCCTTTTTAACCACCAGAGACACACCCAACACCCCCACCTCCACCCCCGTCAGCTGACAGATTTAACTCACAGAGCAGGGAAACAAACACACCTCACACACATCACTCTGCCAAGTGGTCAACCTATAGACTGTATATAAAGAGAGTCAGACACGGGACAAACTTTTGTACATCAGGAAGCTGCACTGAAAACACATTTAGCAGGAAGTCAAACTAAACTGAAACTGTGCATGTAAAATAATCAGGAAACTTCAGGCACCACGGTGTTTGGAAGCAGCTGTGGTATAAATGTCAGACCTGAATGTGATGGCGATGTGTTTCTGACAGTTGTTTCTGTCTCTTCTCTAGGAATCGACTTTAAAATCAGGACGATAGAGCTGGACGGCAAGAAAATCAAACTTCAGATCTGGTGAGTCTGGATAATGGACACAGACTGTGATTTCAGCGACACGTGAAATACACCTTCCCATCCATGTCTGTGTGAAACAGGGAAGCACAGTAGCTTCTGGTCGAGAACTATGGAAAACTCAACCTTCCATTACAATAAATAAATAAATGAAATAATAATGTTAGAAATAAAAGCCTCAATTTTACATTTATTTTTGTATTTCTTCACCCATATGTTATGGAGTTATATGTCTTGTTGTTACTTTATTGATTTAATTATTTGTCTATTTTTATTTTCCATTTCAAATTAACCTGAACATTTATTTGATAATTGAGACTTTTATTTCTAAATCTCTTTCTTTATTATTTCATTTATTTATTTCACAGCAAAAGGAGAGAAGCTGACTAGTTGTTGCTGTTGGACAGAAAACACTTAATAATTTGCAACTGTGTGGACTGCTGCTGTTCACCTGCTAACAGTGTGTGTGCCAACCAGTGACTGTATACAAAGATGGCCAACACATCTCCTCTTCCTCCCACTGTACAAAAATAAAGCCAAAATTTCACAGATATGAGTGCTGCCATCTTTGTGCTAGTGACATCATTTGGAGTCTGCGCAGTAGTGATTGGCGGGTGGAGCGGCGGAGTCGAGGTCCCGCCCATACTAGACTTACAAGAAAAACACAAAACGTCGTCCATCTTTTTATACAGTCATTGGTGCCAACCCTCACTATTTCCTGCTGAGTCAGCGTCAACACTTTAACCTTGGACTAAGCACAGTCTGCTTCCTGTTCCTGCAGGGACACGGCGGGTCAGGAAAAGGTTCAGGACCATCACAACAGCCTATTACAGAGGAGCCATGGTAAGATACAGGTTGATACTAAAAGACAAAACGAACTGAAGCTGGTTTGTTCGGTTTGTGTTGATGTGAGCGTCAGTGGAGCTGACAGTTGAGATTTAAACATCTTGTTGTTTGTCTTTAAGTTCAGGAGGAGCTGAATGTCACTGACTGGTCAGGCACTTCCTGTGCTGATGCCACAGTTTATGTCACTTCCTGTCTCATGTGTTTCAGGGCATCATGCTGGTATATGACATCACCAACGAGAAGTCCTTCGACAACATCAGGAACTGGATACGAAACATAGAGGAGGTACGACACGCCCCTGTGACACATCACATCTTAAATGGTCCCATTTCTCTGCTCAAGGCTCTGAAGTCATCAGCCTCTCTGTTGTGTTTGATTTCAGTGAATTCTGTTTGTCTAAACTCCCACTGCCTTTTAAACATATTACATCAAATACACAAGTTATTACTACAGCTCAGGATTAAAATTTGACAAATAAAGCTGTTCTCTAACAGCACATCAGCTGACTGACCGTAATATTAGCATCAGGTTTTTCACACCTCGTTAACCTTGTACTAATTTTGCCACTTGCACAGTGTGATGTATTTACATACGTCTGTTTACTTCTGGTCAACCTGCTGTCAACTCTACAGTTAGTTTTGTACATACTGTTAATAGTATTTTCCATTGGTTTTTGTACAGTGATAATCACCTCAATGTCTGTGTCAGTGAAAACTGTCTGTGACTTAAACATTTACTAACATTGTCCCGTTAACTTTAGCTGCCTCGGGCAAATTAGATCTTGGTGACTTTCAGTTTGAATCTTTCATGTAACGTTACACTCATGTTATTTTGTGTCTGAAGCAAAAATGCTGTCAGGGAAGTCAGTGTGAGGGCTTGATGCTACTTTTTTGTTGTTGAATGTTTAAATTACGACTAGCTAATTTTGTTAACAGTTATCTAAGACACTGAGATGATTATCAGGATGATCAAAAAAGCTAAAATGCACTTTGTGAAATGGAAATACTTCACACTGCATTGCTCAAGTGGAAAATTTACTGATATAATTCTAATGTTAGATACAGACATCTTTCTAACAGATTTTTATTTCACTCAGAGCAGATGTTTTACAGGGGAAAGTGTCACTGTCTCATTCTGAGAGGTAAATGAGGTAAATGAACAGCGACCGCTTGATGTATCTCATGTGGTTCACAGACCTGAAGGTCTCTAGACCTGAGGTCCAAAGTCTGACCGTCCTGCTACAGCATCAGACCTGAACAACCCAACATGAGAAACAGCAGCAGCTACTGTCCCTGTCAGTGCTGCCATCATGTGGTTTAAAACCATCTGCACAGTCTGAAGCTTCTTTTATATTATCACATGGAAACACACACTGAAACCTGAAACGTCCTGCTCTCTTTTCTCTGTCAACAGTGAAGTCAGTTTTATTTATATAAAGCTAAAACATAACAGGGATTTCCTGACTGAGTGTAAAACAGTAAAATCCTCCCTGTTTGTGTGTTGTCAGCATGCATCCTCAGATGTGGAGAGAATGGTTCTGGGAAACAAATGTGACATGAACGACAAGAGACAAGTGTCCAAGGAGAGGGGAGAGAAGGTACGATCTGTTTATCCTGCAGCTGGGTCGTTGGACTGAAATCTGTCAGCTGCAGATACTCCTCTTAATCAATGAGCATGACTCATTTATGGCAACAGTAATAATAATAATAATAATAATAATAATGATAATCTTTATTTCCACAGCATTTTATAAAGACAGTGTTTTGACAGTTTCTCAGCTGATTGTACTGTATATGAAAATATTCTGTATCACAGTGTAGAAATATTCCAGCTTGATCAAGGATTTGACGTTTATTAAACCGAACTGACCCAACCCCAACAACTGAAGATTTAAATCAGAAAATATCTGACTCTGTCAGTTTCCTCCTGTAACGTCGCCTCGTGTTGTTGTTCAGTTGGCGATAGATTATGGGATCAAGTTTCTGGAAACCAGTGCAAAGTCCAGCATCAACGTGGAGGAGGTAAGTCCTGGTCCTGCAGTGATCAAACCTTCACACAAACAGATGATACCTCGCTTTACCTCATACAGTCAGAAATGAGCAACGCAGACAGAATAAATAAGTTTAATGTTCATTTGTTGTTTTTTTCCCTCCACAGGCCTTTTTCACACTCGCCAGAGACATCATGACCAGACTCAACAGAAAAATGGTGAGTTCATTACAGAGCTGGTAAAAACCTGCAGCAGTCCACAGTAACACTGGGTACAGATCGACAGCAACCAACACATCTGTTCACATCAGCACCTCAACAGAAAATCAGTTTTTAACGAGAGATTTAAGTTTAAAACCAAATCTGAATCAGCAGCAGCAGTGGAGGAGGTACTATTACCACACAGTGAAAGCAAATGTGTATTCAGAATTTCAATGAAGTAAAAATACAGTGTTATCAGCAAAAGATACCTCAAGTGTTAAAAGTAAAACCCATCAGATGATCTGGAGACAGGTCTGACTCATCAGACACGGAGTCCTGATTTTTATGTGAAGCCCTGAAACACAAGTGAGAACATGTTTTTCCAGGATCGTTTTTCTAAGTTTTTATTTCCCATTGGTGAAAACAGATGAATTTCTTTCACCTGCCATCCCTGAGAGGGAAGTGGAAAAAATCAGGAGTCAGGATTTTTTGTGTTTGTTCTTGTAATACTCATTTTGGCCACAAGAGGCTGAGCTGCACCATCAGTATCCCAGTCTAGATAGGACTAAAGATATTAATGTTTTTCTCCATGAGCTCTAAACACAAGGCTCATATGTTGTGTGTTAGCAGTTTAGGTAATATGACTGTCACGTCTTCCTTTTGACTAGAAATATATTTTAATTTTGATCATCTCCTCCTCCTTCCTCCAGAACGACAATAACCCGTCAGGTGGAGGTGGTCCGGTTAAAATCACAGAGTCTCGCTCTAAAAAGAGCTTCTTCAGGTGTACGCTGCTGTAGGTGGAGCCTCCGCTCACACCTGCACCTCCTCCTCCTCCTCCTGCTGCTGCAGAGCTGAACCTCCTCCTCCTGATGGAGGAACAACAGACCTGTGGAAACATGAAGAACCAAACATGTTCATTGAATCTGCTCTTCCTCCGCTCTGATCTGCCTCTTCACCTCCTGCACGCTGCCTCCTCCGCCCTCCTCTTCCTCTTGTTTTTATTCTCACTGCCGTCAGCTCGGCAGCTGAAGGAGACTCAGAGTCTGAACTCAAAATGTTTCGAAAGAAAGAAAATGTAAGTGATGATGATGATGATGAAGACTTGAATGTCAGAGATGAAGAGCAGAGTGGATGTTTGGAGTCGTCTCTGTCACTTCTCATGTTTTTATATTTCTGAACTTAAATGAACTGAACATGTGGGAGATGAAGAGTTCTGTCGTCTGAAGTCTGGAAAAAAAGAAAAAACTAAAAGATCGAAGCCTTAAAGGAGCAAACCGTCTGTTTTAAAGAAAATACTGACGACATGTAGCATGACACAGATTTCTGACTCAGTCTGATCAAACTATGGAGGCTTCAGTTTTACAGACTGTTACAGTCATTGATCAGTAATCAGCTGAGCTATTCTAAATAGACTGATTAACTTCATGATCAGACCTCTTTCCTCTGTCCTGATGAGGAAGAAAACTGATTATAAGAAGGCTGTAGGTTGGAGTTTAACTGTTTGTCTTTAAAGTAAAGCAAAACTAATAACAGACACATCAATAAATTTAAAGGCATGTGAAAATACAAAGATCAAACATCAATAAGCCAGAGTTTAATGATAAAACAGAGGTTGAATAGTCATGTTTATGTCTTAAAATGTTCAACGAATCCATTTTTAAATGGTTTCAAACAGTATTTGTTTTATCCTCATTTTATGTTTCTTTAGTTTTTTTAATTGTATTATTCAAATCAAAGATATTCATTTATAAAATGTTTCTGTAATTCTTAATAATTAAACACTTAAATTTCTCCTCTGGTACAAACATGTACCAGCACTAAGAATAATACTGATATTAACTAATATTGTACCAATATTATTTAAAAAATAACACAGATATCCATTAATAATCCCTGATCCAGAGAAGATTCCAGATGTTTTATCTGACCGATGTTTTCTTCCAGCTTCAGACTGAGATGTTTAGTTTTTCTTTTAAAGCAGAAGCTTGTTTTTCTGTTCGGTCGCAGATACACTCTAAAAAAAATGCTCGTCTGTGTTTTTGTATTTTGTCTTGTTTCTTTAAAACCACTCGATGCTCATGTTTTTATTTTATTTTGCATTTCAGAGGAATTTTATCTGTATGTTGTTTGAATTCTTATTTTTGTATGAATCTGAAAGATTTCAGTCTTAACAGTTACGTTCACATGCAGCTGTTCAGAGTCACAGCTCAGACCTGAACTCAGTTTAAGATTCATTAGAAAAAATGATTTAATGATACATTTATAAACTCAGAATAACCATAAATTAACTAAGTAATAACAAGTCACCCAGCTCAGACTGGAGCTGATCAGTGATCAGCAGATACTGAAGGAAACCTGTTTCATCCTGTGAACAGCTGCATATGAATGTAACTGACATGTTGAACTGTGTGTTTGTTTACAGACTCACTGTAGCAGTATTATTATTATTATTATTATTATTATTATTATTTGATATTTCTCACCTCCTGCTGCACTTTGTGTTTGTGCTTCTTCTGATAAAAGGTGCTTTAACAATCAATCAATCAATCAACCGATCTGGAAACGTTTACTCTCGGAGTAGAACTTTAGGTCATTTTAATTGAAACGTCAGAGATCTATCAACCTGATCAATACTGATATCTACCAGTTTATACTTATTCCCTTTCAGTAATTATTCACCAGTTCTTTTTGATTATTGGATGGATAATAACAGCTGCTTTTATCTGCTCATGTTCGCGGTCGTTTGTCGGAGTCTTATTTTGAAAGAAAAAACACATTTTACTTTATTTCTCCGTGGTTTCTTTCTCTTCACGTTTAAAAATGTCTCTTTAACGTGTGATGAGAACGACTGAATAACAGAACGACACTGAGGTTAAAACAGCTGCAGTTTGTTCTGTGGAGGAAAACGTTTCCTGTTCTGAATGTTTGAACATGAATCAGCATAAATCAAATAATCAGCTGATCAGTATCAGTGAGGAGATAATCAGTCATTTAAAGACAGTTAAAGTGTTCCTTCACCTTTTGTTGTTTTCCAGTCTGGTTTGTAAGTTTCTGTTTAAACTCTTTTATACATGTTGTTTTTTTTATTTTCAGCACTTTGTAACTTTGCTAAAACTCTGCTATGCAAACATACAGTCTTATTATTATAATGATTATTATTATTATTATTGTGAGTCTTTGTTACAGAGGAGGGTCAGAGCTGCAGACTGAAGGAACATGTGAGAAAAATATTAAAGTTTTTTATTTTTCATATTAAATCAGATTTTCAACATTTTTACACATAAAACTTTATTTCAAATAAACATTTTATATTTGTGACTGTTCATTTTCTGTTCAGCAGATTTAAAAGAATTAACAGAAACACGTTTGTTAAGTAAGATCATTGACTATTTGATTATTGATCTCTGCTGATCACTGATTAGAATTTTATTTTAGTTTTTTTACATTAGAGGACGTAAACAGAGAAGAAATAAAAGTGAATGAAAACAGATGAAGGATCTGATGAAGAGCTGGATGTTTGCACCTTTTAGATTTTTTCTGCTGTGAATCGTTGATGGAAAAAAATTAACAACCCTGATTTTTATGAGAAAACGTCATGTGTGTAGAGTTTTCCTGGAGAATGATCAAAAAAGACAGATGCTCTTATTGTGAAATGATTGACTCGCTCTGATCGTCAGAAAACTGCAGTGACCTTTGACCTCTCGTCCTTCAGTTTCAGGTTGGTCTTCCTGCTCTGTGATGTCTGAGCTGCAGCTGATTGTAAAATAAAATACCCTTTTCTATTGATTTTCAGTCTCCCTTCATTTGTATCCTCAGACACAAACAACGAAAAGACTCGATGAAATAAAATGGAATGATCCTTCTGTCTTCTTTTCACTGTACTTAACATTAAGACACCAGCTTAATTTGACCTGATCTGAAGGTTGTACTCAGACTCACCAGCAGGTGGCGGTGTTGTTGAGGCATCTCAGTTTCTCTCTGCAGGTCTCACAGGAGGTGGATGTGGATGTGTCTGCTGTCCTAGCCGCTCCGGGATGGGCGGGGCCACACACCTGGTTCGGGTCTCTGCAGGTCAGTGAGTGAATGAGCCTCAGTTTTCTCCAGATTAAAACCACATTCTTTTCAACAGCTCAAATTCAAAAAGCACTAGATCCTACATGTCCCATAATGCAACTGGACAGCCTCCAGGTGGTAACTCAGGCTCATGTTACACATTACACACGTGAACCTTCTAACAAGCTCCGCTGATCAAAATTATGTCGGCCAATCAGAAGTAGTTGTTTGCAGCCGACCAATCAGCGTTTGCCTGCCAATGTTCTGGTGTGTGTCGTCATTGAACGTGATCTACGGAGCGGAGAGCGGGGGCGAAGTCGGAAAAACTAGTAAAAACAAGAGTAAAACCAACATTTGAGTGGTGGCTTTGTCGCTTGGTTTGTCAGCTGTTAGGTTTGTTAGTGAAAAACGTAATTACTGAGGAAGTTTGGATGCTTAGACAAGCTTTGGAGCTGTTTTTGTCGAACAAGATTGAGGCTGGACGCCTAACACACCTGCGGAGCGAAGGTAAGCTAACGAGCAAACTAATTAGTGGCGAGCATTAGCACTCTCTCTTGATAAATGATATGTTTTGGCCTTATTTCAATTTCCAGTCGATTTTTATTTCTTGCGTTTGTGTTTCTGTGACTAAATCATCCTTGATATGAATTTAAGGCTCCTAACGTGGACTGATGATAACGAGCTAGCGAAGTTGCAGCGAGCATTAGCATTAGCATAGAGTATAAGCATTGGCGGCGTCAGCATTAGCCCTCTCTTAATTATCCTTTAGCCTTATAGTAGAAGTGTGTTCGTGTTTCTACAGCGTCCCTGAAATGAGATATGGGCTCCTAACGTAAACGGACGACAACACCGAGGACTTGTCTCGCTCTGTTTGCATTTCCTTGTAGACATTTTGCGCCTCCTTGTAATTTTGTGGCACATCCCTGTTTATGATCTTTTTGTTCCTTTGTTGCAGTTTTGCGTCTCTGTGGTCGTTCTGCATCATCTTGCGTCTCTACTTATCTATCTGTTAATAACTTTCTTTCTCTTTGTGGCAGTTTAACAAATATCCATGGTTAGCTGTCTCTTTGTAGTTGTTTTGAGTCATTTTATGTGTCAGATTTTGTCTCTTTGTGGTCATTTTGCATCTTATTATGTCTCTGTGTTTTGTGGTTATTAGTAATGAGTAATTTATTTGTGGTGACTTGACACTTGATGGAGCAGTTTTGTGTTAAAGGTTTGAAAATATGATTTTAATTCTGCTTCTTTCCAATGTCTAAAGTGAGATAACTAAGAGATCATAACATTAAATGTTGAATGTAAGCTTTGAAAGTAAAAATTATGGTTTCATTAAAAAAATGAAAGTCTTACTTTAATAATTTATTCACCTTGAATCTCAGTGTGAGTTTCTCATTGTTAACTCAAGGTTTTAGGTTTTAGTCTTTAGTTTTCAATGTTGTCTTCTCTGTCACTGTTCAAGTTTTGATGGTGAAAAGTCTGTTACTATTTTTTAAAATTAGTTTGAGTTTTTCAAGTGAAGTGTTGTTCTTGTGTTTTCCAGGTCTACTTGTTGATCTGCTGCAGCTGGAGGGAAACACCAGCTCTCACCTCACAGACCAAACAGGTATGTGTCCTGAAGATCTATTGTCTGAAAAAAAAGGGTTTATCTACATAAAAACTGCTGCTAAAACTTTTGTAAATCCAACTGAATACATAGTTTAATTTGCACAAATAAATACTATAAAATCAGTTTGATCACACAGTTCTATACCTAAAATCAGTTCAATAGCTAATAAAATATGTTGATCAAGCAGACAGGTTTGTATTAGCTGTGACTGGAATGATAGTGGTTGATCCAATTAATTACTAATGTAAGCAGGTAAACAAACACTAAATCAGTTTTTTAATGGTTTTAATACATTGACAAAGACATTAATTAAGTATGTGTTAATATAAAAGAGGAAGGTCCTTAAGACTCCCTGTCACATATGACTGAGAGTATAATTAATATAGTAGGGGTCAGAGTAGTGGATGTGATGAAGGCTTGGTGAAAGATGAGCTGCATGCAGGTTCTGCTGATGTGAGAGGTGGTGTTTGAAGGAGAGGTGGTGGTTGTTGTTGTAACATGAGCTCATTAACATGATATAAAGGACTTTAGCTTCTCTGTGGCTCATTGGTTCCTACTGAACTGAGAACCTCACAGATAGAACAACACCTTTACCTTCACATTAATTGTTTGTTGACAGTTTGAACGATACCCAGAATCCCTCTGTGTTTTACTCTGATGGTTTAAACAGTTGCAGCTTTTACATTAATGTTTGTTGTGTTTTTCTCCTCAGGACTCAAGTTGAAGCAGGAAACAGTTGGAGCTGACAGAAGAGACAGGCGTGAAAGTTTCCTGAGGTCAGTGTGAGTTTGTTCTTTTCAGTCTGACTCTGTCATTATCTCAGCTGAACTTTGACTCTTTAAAACCTCTGAAACTAACATCAAGTTAAAGCTGCTTTGACTTAATCAGTATTAATTTGTATTTTTCCAGTGTAGCTGCAAAAAATAAATAAGTTTCAAATTCAGTTTAAAATAAATTTTTAGTTTTAAAAATTAGTATAAAAATAAAAATAAAAGCTTTAAAATGTGTAAGTGTATGAACTAAGATTAAAAAAGTATAGAATGTGTTAGAAATGAGTATAAAGCTTTTTAAAAAGTTTAAAACCATTAAATGTATGATAGGTTATTAAACAGATATTTCTGTTTCAGATAAAATACTTTATTAGTCCCACAATGGGGAAATTTAGGATTTTAATCTAATTCTAATTTAATTTAACCTTCTAAGTGAGATATTTTGCTTAATAAAAGTGATTTGTGTGACATGATTTTAATAGAAAATCATGAAAAAGTTTAATCGAAACATTTAATGATTTAGATTTCAGACATTAACAAACCACAGTGAAGATAATGACAGAAGTTTGACTGAGACACTTTGTTTTATTCTCTGAGCCTGAACACACATCATGTAGCTGTGATCACACAGGACAGAACATGTCTGTGTTTAACTGCTTCTAACCCAACAGTTGTGTTATAAACAGTTTAACACAAGAACATGTTGATCACAACTACGATATAGGAGGAGATAAAACAAAGTGTCTCCACTGTAACAACATGAGGAGCAGAGCGGAGGTTTTCACTCTGTTCATGCTCATTAACTTATCTTCATATGTTGTTTTCTTTCCACTTCAGCTCCAGGACTTCAGCTGCTGACGACGACTCCTCCTGCAGAGACATAACAACATGTTAGTAACAGGACATTGTTACTATTTAAAAGTTACTGATCATGACTACTTACGACCAATATTTAATTTCTAATTGGCTATATTACTATCAATACTACTGACTACTACTATTACATACCAGTTACGAATTATTGCTCTTAATTATTACTGTTTAATTAACAGTTCCTAAAAATAGATTATTATAGTGATGACTAATAATATTAACAAGTAACTACAGCACTACTACTTTTGTTTCTCTGTGTGAGAGCTAATTAAACTGCCTGTTTTCTAATTCTATTAATGTTTTAATATGCTGTTTAAAGTTTAAAGACTATTTTTTTTAAAGAAATAAAAATCTGTTCTTACCTTCACTTTTAGTGGATTCATTGGTTTCTGTGAGTTCCCCTGAAAAACACAAAACATTTATTTAAAACTAAAATACACATTAATTAAAAATAACTACTTCTAACAAGACATGAGTGGTTGTTAAATTAACTGAATCTTAGACAGAATATTAGTCAATACTTTGCACATATACAGTTTAATGTTTCTGAGTTACCTGGATGGACACCTCTCTGTCTTGGATCTGATCTGATTTTGTTTAGTCTGGTCTCTGGACTCATAGATGAAGTGGTGACACCAGGTGGAAATAAAAAAAGTCCTCATCACCCATTTAACCTAAAAACATTATTATATACTTTACATTATAGCTAAATCACAACATTTCCCAAAGATTACACACATTTAAAAAAAAAAAAAAAGAATCTTATGTTACTGTGCTGTACTATTGGAGTACTACTTCTGCCACAGACAGAAACAAATTAAAGGTTTGAAGACCTGCACACACCGTTTACAAATTAGAAATTGTTCAGACTTCAAATCAATTACGGAACATATTCATATACACTACATACAGAGTGTTAATGTAAAGCTGAATTACCTGGATGGACGTGTGTCTGTTGTGGATCTGGTCTTGTCTCTGGACTCATGGACGAAGTGGTGGCACTGCAAATAAAAGAGAAATATACACAGGAAAATTAAAGATCCACAATTACCTAATCCTCATCAACAACTTCACCCTGAACTATAAATATTCTACATAATATCTGAACCACATTTTCCAAGGATCAGATCAGAGAGGGAGTTTGAGCTGAGCAGTTTGCGAAAAAACATAAGATCCACATCCCCAAAGCAGAAGGCCAACCATGTCTTGTCGCTGTTTCAGTGTCCTATCAACTCATTCCACCAGTCAGTCAAAACATTAACTGGAACATTAGAGCATGAAGAGTTTAAAAGTCTTAGTCATTTTATTTTAATGTAAAGAACTGCCCTTTCTTTGTATTTAGTTAATATTAATCTCTCTTTCCTGTTGTTTTTGTTTTTACTTTGATAATTAAAGGCTCAATAGTTGTTCCATTACTCATTTTAATTTAAATGGATGATGAGCTCAGTGCTGATGACAACAAGTCTAGAGTTTAATAAACTTTTCATTTCATATTAAACTGATGAACTTTCTCTATTTGTTATAAATTTCCTTACATAGTATCTTCATTATTGTTCAATATTGATAAGTACGGTGTTGTTTGCTACTGCATTGAAATTCTGATAATGTAAAATCAAACTGAAGTAAAGACATTTGACTACTTTGACTGAAACCTAACAAAAAAACAAGTTTAAACCATATTTGTCCCATGAGGTTTAAAGAGTCAAAAGTTCAGCTGAGATAATGACAGAGTCAGACTGAAAGAATTAAACCACACACTGACCTTGTGGAAATCTTCACGTCTGTCTCTTCTGTCAGCTCAACTGTTTCCTGCTTCAACTCTGAGTCCTGAGGAGAAAAACACAACAAACATTAATGTAAAGCTGCAACTGTTTAAACCATCAGAGTAAAAACACAGAGGGATTCTGGGTATCGAAGTTCAAACTGTCAACAAACAATTAAATGTGAAGGTAAAGGCTGTGTTGTTCTATCTGTGAGGTTCTCAGTTCAGTAGGAACCAATGAGCCACAGAGAGAGTTGGGAAGTCCTTTATATCATGTTAACATGAGCTCATGTTACAACAACAACCACCACCTCTCCTTCAAACACCACCTCCCTCACATCAGCAGAACCTGCAATACAGCTCATCTTCACCTGCCTTCATCACATCCATTGACTGACCTCTACTTATATTAATTATACCTCAGTCATATGTGACAGAGTTTTAAGGGACCTTCCTCTTTTTATTAACACATACTTAATTAATCGGTCTTTGTTTAATGTATTAAAACCAATAAAAACTGATTTAGTGTTTGTTTACTCTTATTTACATTAGTAATTTAATTGGATCAACCAATTACTGGCTCCAGTCACAGCTTAATAAACTGTCTGCTTGATCACATATGATGGGACATATCAGTTATTGAACTGATTTTAGGTATAGAACTGTGTGATCAAACTGATTTTATAGTATTTAAGCAACTGCTTACACCATCAGAGTAAAACACAGGAATTTTGGGTACTGAAGTACAAACTGGTGAAGGTAAAAGCTGTGGTCTTCTGTGTGTGAGGTTCTCAGTTCAAACATCTGAAAGTCAGACCAAACTATCTTTGTTAAAGAGCACGTGGTCTGGTGTCAGTGACGAAACATTGGTATTTAATACAAAACACTGCTCAGTCAAGTATCAGGTCACCACAAATAAATTACTAATCACTAATCTACACAACAGATTATTACCACAGACCCAACAGGCCTGAAATATATCCCGAAAACAGAGACCAAGAGAGGCTCATTGTGTTATTATCAGTCCACGTTAGGGGCCTTTCACTCGTGTCAGGGACGCTTTAGTCACAGAAACACAAACACAAGGAATAAAAATCGACTGAAATTTGAAATAAGGCCAAAATGCTAATGCTAACGCTAACCGTTCAATGCTAATGCTCGCCACTAATTAGTTAGCTCGTTAGCTTACCTTCACTCGGCAGGTGTGTTAGGCGTCCAGCCTCAATCTTGTTCGACAAAAACAGCTCCGA
This sequence comes from Lates japonicus, assembly GCA_033238685.1. Classification (NCBI taxonomy): domain Eukaryota; kingdom Metazoa; phylum Chordata; class Actinopteri; family Centropomidae; genus Lates; species Lates japonicus. Next base: position 85,344 of record BRZM01000336.1, read on the forward strand.
AGCTTGTCTAAACATCCAGACTTCCTGAGTTCTTCACTAACAAACCTAACAGCTGACAAAGCGATGACTCAAACGTTGGTTTTACTCTTATTTTTACTGGTTTTTCCGATGTCGTTTCGTTGTCTCTCCTCTCCACTCCGCAGATCACGTTCAATGACGACACACGCCAGCCAACATCAGCAGACAAACGCTGATTGGTCGGCTGCCAGCAACCGCTTCTGATTGGTCGAAATAATTTTAATCAGCGGAAGTTCGAAAGTTCGCATTTATATGCAGTATAAATGTGTAATTTATTCATAGTTTACAATTACCATCAAAGCACATCATGATGGTTAGCTATTTTTAATAATATTTTTCTTTTCAATCTTCAAAATTTAAGTCTCATACAGATTGTATGAAACCTGCACACATTCATTTTCTCTTACAATCTTGCTTTTAATATGAATCAACGTGTTTTCATAGTATTTATGTTACAGTTGGTGATGTAATTATTAAGGAGACAAGATCACTCACATTTTTAAGTGTCAGTTTTTAGTAGGGATTTAGTTAAAAAAAAAAATTTATACAGAAATCTACCTGCCTACCTACCTATATATCTAAAGTAAAATTAAACTTCAAAAACAATTTAAAAAACCCAGACGAGCACATCATTCATAGTTTATTTATTGAAACTAAAAAAAGAACGAGCAGGTAATGATGTGACTCAAGCAAACAGAGGTACAGATAAAAATAATGCATTTGAAAAGGTCACTTTTTATTATAAAACCCCAAAGATGAATTCAATGAAAGCCCTCACACACACACACTCACACACAAACACACTTGTTTAAGCTACACTACTGCGATAGTGTTAATTATTGTTAAGAGAATACACCAAAGCCACTTCCCTTGTATTTTTTGTATTGTACTCTTGTATTTTTGAATCTCAGCCTAATCTTCCAGTGTTTGAGTGTAAATAATTGGTAGGGACAAGGTTGCAGCATTGATCAAGAACAGTGCACCTGGCCACTGTGAACAGTTGCTGCAACTTATTATTTTTGTCTCTCTAAATCACTTACAACAAAAACATGACAAAATAAGGCCCAGATTAAAAAACAACAGACTTATCCTTTAACAACAGCCTGATATATTTCTGCAGGTCGTTTCCACTGCTGATAAATCACACTCTTTTTAAAAGGTCACTCACTCTTGAGGTTGGCAAACACTGTTTGGTCATGATGAGGGATGTTAGCTGTGCCGTCACCACGCCTCACACGTGTATCTAAATGCATTATGACACAAAAACCCAGAGCATCCACAGCACCAAGACACAAATACACAAGTCTCATCCACATCCAAAGAAAAACACAGTGACAGGGAGCAAAAATATGTTTTCAAATCTATTATCTCTCAAAGCATCATAACTCTTGATCTCTCTGTACACGATTCTAAGCAAAAATTAACCTGTATAATGTATGAAGATGATTAAAATAATACTATGAACTATAGTGTTTTTGTTCAGCTTGTAATATGGCCCTGTGATTCTGTCTGTTCAAACATCAGTAAAGGAGGAAGCCTCGTTCTTGATCATATATATAATCAACCCTATGACTGATGCAAGTGTTCAGAAAGAAGAGCATGTATTCGTACTATATGAAGCTCTAAATAAATCTTAGTTTCCCATCAAGAATCAACAAGTGCAGCTTCAATCTGAAGGGGGATTTAAACTCCTGTGCAACACAGCAAACTTTACACACACAGACCAAGAAGCAAAAAGGGGTTTATCAGCTTTTTGGTCCATAGTTGATATATTGGACAGTATATAGCCATCAATATACATAATAATCCAAACTGGAGTTTGTTTTTTTTTTTTACTTTTAACAACTGCTCCTGCTTACATTAAGGTTGAGCTTCTGAGCAGTGAGCACCTTGAGTCGTGCGCACAAGACTCATTTGAGACATTTCGAGTTTGTTTCTGTTGTTAATCTGGTCTTTGGTGAGACTCAAATTTCATCTGTAACATGAGGAATCAACAAAACCTCTAACACGGTATCTGGTAAAATACTTAAAGCTGCAGAATGTGACTTCTGGAGGTAAAGAAGTAGACAGTCAAAGAACTGAGTCGCATCCTGCAGCTTTTACTATTCCAAAACAGAGGTGCAGAGCAAATCTTTGTGCCTTTTTAAGCCCAGATAATGAGTTTCTATATGGTCTCTTAGTGTTGAGTCATTCAGAGATAACTCGTCCTCCCTGTCTGCTGCTGCACAGAGAGAAAAAAAGTGATCTGAAAATGGAAAAGGAAGAGGAGGAGGTGGAAAAGAAAAGCCAGACAGGAGACCTGAGGACGTCTCACACAGTGTCGAAGCACTAAGATGAGGTGAAGAGAGAAAAGGAGGGAAAAGGAAAGGGGATTTGAAAATGTCTCCTTCCTCATTTTCTTTTTTTTGTTGTTGTTGTTGTTGCAGGACAGGGAGACAGGTCATCTTGGCGGATGAGGTGTGGGGGAGGGTCATCATTGCCGAACCTCCACATAGTTGGCTGGGAACAGACCGTAAGCTCCTCTGCAGACGCCTCGCCACCAGCCCTCGTCAATCATCTCAATGTTGGTGATGATGTCGTCAGGGTCAAAGGAGATCTCGTCGTCACCGGCTGAAATGAGAAAACACAGATAAGTGACATATATGTATATAGATACAATAATTAGACATTAATCTCTGGAATGAATATCATAAAATAACTGAGCATCTTCCGCTTCACCATCTACCTGACTGAACTGCTGCAGCTAACACACAGCTTAGCATAAGAAACTACAACAAGAGCTGTGCAATATCACGAAACATGATCATCATGACAAAATAAAAACGTCTATCGTTCCATATGATGGTTTGCGATCTTACACGCCACCACATGGATGCAGGCACAAACATGAATACAAACATGGAGAGTGAAGGTGAGACAAAACCGGGTCGAACAGAAGGAGGATCAGCTGAGACAAATCCAGGAGCTCGTTCCTAAACGAGGAGCTACCTCTGTAGCATGGACGTGGTTTGGTTACGAAAAGTCAGCCACAGACCAGAAAACTGACTCAAGCAATAGTCCTTTCCATGTGTTCATTATATATAATGACGTATATCAGCATATGATATTTTGGTTGTATATCACAGCCCTAACTACAATGTGTCACAACTGCACCAGGCTCTCCTAAAAAACCCTCAGCTCTGCTTAGATGGTTTTCAACTGGTCACCAGCGCAAACTTCAGTCTTACCTGCTTGGTAGTCGTACAGGGCCACCGCTGTCACCCCGAGGTCCTCACCGTACTCATACTGCTGCCCGTCTGCAAGACAACAAAGGTTTGTTACTCTAAGTGAAGAGACTAAAGACCTGCTCTGGTTGGTTCTACAGGACGACTCTAGTCTCATGAATCTTGTGTTTTGTATTTTATTACTTGAAGTATTTGTACTGCCAATGTTCTTATGTGTTGTATGTTAATGTGTGTTTTAATGAACCAAAAATAAAAGTTTTAATCTGCTCTAACTGCTCAGACTTTTCATGGCTTTATACTTTCAACATGTGGCATCTCAAATCACAAGTAATTTATTGAGCATAAATACCAAACATTTGCTTGTTTCCCTGAACCAATCAGGTATTAAAATAAGGGGTAAAGAGTCACCACCAACAGTAATAAAACCAGAGCTTCACCTCCTGCTGCGGTCTCCTCTGGGGTCTGGTACAGGTCCTCCTCCTGGGCGTACTGGTTCTGTGGCTCGGTTTCATACAGCTGTTCTCCGTTCTCCTCGTTGGCATCGTAGGAAGTTTCCTCTGTGTTCTAATGAGGCAAATATAATGTGTCAGGCTTCAGGCTGCAAAGCTCACGTTGGAAAGTATTTGAAAACAGGTTAAGTGAGATTTCACTATGCAGAGTGTACTGCTACAGGCTATAAAATACTTCAGTTTATTACGAGCTTCTACTACTGCCAATACACACATAACTGTACGTCTGCATTAAGTTCAACCTCAAAATATCAACTCATCCCACTGTAAAAAACTAAAGGCTACAAAATGTGCAGCAGAGAGAAGATCTGACACCACCAATGATCAGTCACAGGAGACATTAAATACTTTTACCATTAATACTTTAAATAATTTTTTTTGACAATACTTAGATACGGTTACTGGCCGTATGCCCTGAAATACAGAGGTCCATTACTTTGGAAAATCATTAGATTAAGCCCCCATGGGTTTCTTAATCTCCTGCACAATATCTGCTATGTTTGTTTATTTATATATACTTGGTTTTATCACTTGTGTAATAAATAGTAAAAAATATAAAGTAAATAAATAATTTTTAATGCAGGACTTTTACTTGTAACAAAGTATTTTCATAGAACTTTTACCTTTGTAAAGGACGTGAATACTTCCCCCATCATTGCTTTAACATGCTTTTGTTATATTACATGTTATATTTACATCATGTTTATGATTCTGTTAATTCTTTAGGGTCAAGCTGAAATACTGGGAGACTGCGATATTTTCTGAGACTTGAAAATCTCATACTGTTGTAACCCTCATGTGCTCCACCTGCAACAATCCTCCAGTAAAGTTAGCTTTTTGTTTGCACCATCATATCCACTGTATGTTTATAATAACAACTGACAGATCAGCCTGACATGCAAACATTTACATAATGAGGTTCATATCTGAAATCAGCTGTACAGTCTATTTTAAGGCACCTGCGACCTGCTCCTCTTTGTATAACCAGTTTATCTCTGGCTGCGTCTTTTCATCATTTTTGTAATATAATCACTAACTCACGTGGTATGTCGGTGCTGCAGCCGACTGGACGGGCGGGGTCGGACTGGGAGTGGGACTGGGACTGGCGGCGGGGGCGGGGACGGGAGATGGTGCCTTGGGCGCTTCCTCGATTTTACGGCGTGCCTCCTCCTGCTCCTGCCTCTCCTTGGCCTGTCGACGCGCTCGCTCCTCCTCGGCTCTCTTCCTGTCCTCCTCCTCTTTCTGCTTGGCGATGTTCTCGAAGCGGGCCTTGATGCTTCCTGTGCTGCTGCCGGCTGAAATGACAAAGTGATGATGATGAGTTCAACACATCGCCAGAGTTTTCTGACTCAAATAACAGCTGATGTTGATGAAAGCTCACCAGCCTCCACAGGTTTGGTTTTCTGGTAAGACGAAGTCGGCTTCTCCACCTCGTCAAATGTCCCTGCGCTCTGTTCACCAGAGAGATAGAGAAATAAGACAGTGCCCTCTACACACAACTATATACGCTGACAGTCAATGAAAAACATCACCAACAGATCAGTGTTATGAGAGCTGCTCCAGTGTTACCATTTTATTTTTGTTCATTACAAAGTAAAAAAAGTCGAGCTGTCTCTGTAACAGTCAATTTTCAAAGCAAGATCATGTTTCTTCTTTTTTTCAGAAGACATATGGTAAAATATTTTCAAATCTTCAAGGTGATGCGTTTTCATTGTCAGTGTTCTTAGGACAACCCCCTGAGATGAACTCTTCAAGGTGCTTCTTAACACAAATATTCTGACAATGCAACATAACACAAAACAGCACAGATACAATCAAACGTGCATAAGCTCTCCCAGGCCTCACCACTCGTATACACACTGATTCCACTTATTATGCCACAGTACAATAAGAAAGTACATTTGAGGATGAATAAAAAGAGATGCCTTAAAGACATGGAAAGCAGTAACAGATCTAAGTGAGCTGGGCAGGATGTTCCAATCAGATGGGGCTTTGAATTTAAAAATGCATGTCGACCCATTTCTTTAGAAATTCTGGGAACAAAGAAGAAAGGATATTCTCTATGTTTTAGATTATATGATGATCTATATGGAAATAAAAATTGTTAAAAGTAAGAAGGATAGTTAAAGAAAATGCATTTGAAAATAAACTACAACCAGTGGTGATTCCTTCTAGATTTAGCAGCTAATCAGTTTGGCGACTTGTACATAAAACAGTGATGTGGTTGATGAGACCGGGAGGATGAAGAATTGTTTCTGAGGTATTCTGACAAATAATATTTGCATAATCTTCATAATTTGTTATCGTAATCACAGAGTTAATATGAGACTTAGAAGAGAGCTGAGAATCAAGCTAGAGTTTCTCAAGTGGTGTCCCATCAAGAAAATTAACTGATCACACACTCACCTTATCCATCCGATCATTCTGGACACCAAATTTCCCGCCGAACCCTTTAGAATAATCTGGTAACAGAGAGGAGATAAATAAAGGTCATTTCCTGTTTCACTTTAATGATTCAACCACAGTCAGCATCATCAGAACTTGTTCTCCAGAGCAGTCCTGAGCCTCGTCATCATACTCTATTAAAAGCATAAAGTAGGAGCTCAGTGTGAAACGCTCTCTGGTCTGCAGGAGTTCAGATGAAGCAGACTGTGGACTGATAAACAGCAGAACTGCTGGAGTCAGAGGAGAGGCTGATGAGCTCATGCAAACCTGTAGAGAGGAAGACCAAAAAAATAAAACTGAGTGCAGAGAGTGACAGCAGAAGGACTGAGATAAGCCAGATGATTGTGGGGGTCAAGCAGCCATCTTGGTTCAGTCTCTGTGCTTAAGATCAGCCATGTCTCTGTGGGGGTCGCAGCCAGAGGCCTCAATAAGATGCACTGTGGCTGTCATGCACATACCATGGATGGATACATACAATGGATGCACAAGCAAACAAACAGCATCACAGCAGCAGCAGAGGTGGTGACTGGGGAGGGGGAAGGCCGAGGTGATATACTGCTGTATAAATATGAAAGTAGACACCACATTAAGCTCTGGACGTCTGTTACTTCCTGTTTGAACACTAGAAACTAAAGGTCTTCATATAATAACAGGAAGACCATGACATTTTAAAACTGTATCTAGCAGGTTTGTGTGTTTTATTTGTAGGATATTCATAAAAAATAACAATACTTGACATCACCTGGCCCATAAATATAGTGGGGCGCAAACACGTTTGTCATTCAAGTGCTGGCAAAAAAAAGATAAAAATAGCAACAAAAAATTGCTAAGGACTTGGGAGAAACATACCACACCTGAGCAGCAGACCTGACAGAAACTGACTAACTTTAACAGAAGAATTCAAGATTACTATGTCATTTTCTCCAAAAAAACAGACCTGAAGACAAAATGCCTGATTTATTTCAAATTAAATCCCCAAAAATTATAGTTGCACACATATCATAGTGACATGTAGGAGAGTTTCAGTTTTCTTTGCAGATGTTTTGAGAAATCTGACGTAGTTTCAAACTGGGAGAGCATCAGATATCTTAAACCCTGGAAAATGATTTCATCAGTTCGTGCTGCAGAGGTGGGAGGGTATGTAACAGCGTGGGGATGAGGTGAGGGCGTGGTGGTCGTGGGGGTTATCTGACAGAAGACGTGTGTCTGTCAGGAAAGGAAGATGTGTCCATCACTCGAAAGAAAACAGCTGTTACTGAGGAGGAGGAGGAGGACGGAGCCAGGGAAGGAGTACTAAGCTAAGAGGAAGGTTTTTTTGGGGGGGTGAGGATCAAGAGGGGTTTCTGGGGTTGGGAGGGTGTCGTGTTCAGGGGGAGTATCTGTGCCTTTCTGGGATTCGTGCGTGGCCAGGCTCTCCTTGTGCTCATATCCCAGAGGCACACTGGTCCTGCCTCTCCTTCTCTACCCCATACTGCCCTCCAAACCCACGCTTATAGTCTGTAACACAATACACACACATATATGACAGACAGACAGACACCAGCACACATTACAAACACACAGATATTAAAAGACAAACATATAGAGACAATGATACACCTGACAGGCTTTTAAAGACACATGCTTAGTGACATGAAGGACATGAGGACCTATAGGATCCTTCTCCGTGATGCTGATGATAAATTCATGTGTTTGAAATCATTGCTAAGCTCTTTCTAAACACGATCAAGCCATCAGCTGTTCTGCGTGGCTGCGAAAACCTTTCTACACTTGTCAGGTCTTAGCGGTTTCTGGCTCAGTTCTTTACCGGACGCCTCTCAGGAGAAACAAATGTTTGTGACATTTACTGACTGGGTGTTTTACTGTTGACATGTGGTCTTTCAAAACAAACTCAGCTCAATCTGAGCACTTACCTTTCTAAGCAAAGGCTGTATAAACATCTAACTACACATCACACTGGGCTAAATTCCTTTCTGAAAACCAGAATCTAAGCATAGTATCATGTAGTAATTTATGCCTCTTGCCACAGGGAGACCTTTACATTTTACAACTAAAATCAAACGGTTCTTTCTGCTTGTATTGTAGAATATTTACCTGAAACTGACTGACATCACCTGGACTAAACTAAAGGCTGCTGCAGCAGGGAAAGGTTCAGCACACACAGTTTCACTGAAATACACCTGAAGTAAACTACTGCATCAGCTTGGAGCACTCAAGTACCTGCATTAGCTGTTGTGTCTAATAACAGAGTGGTGGTGAAGGGAGTAGCTCTTATCTGCCCCAGCCGATGTTCACAACTCTCAATTTAGCCTTCTCTGCCAGTTGCAGAAGTGAATCTGGGCATTTTTATCTTTTTGAAAAGTTAGAAAGTTGTGGATCAATGCCAGCCTCACTGTTTGACCTTCTGAAAGAGACTAAAGTGTTTATTTAGAAGAGAGTAAAAAAGCTTTTAACTTTATTTCACTGCTGCTCTTATTCTAATTTTCTCTGTGGGAGAGCATCAGCTTAGGGTCAGACATGCAAATCTAAAAATCTGATCTCTGGTTCCACTTCCCCTTTCTGAGCCTTTTCTAACCACAGATTGAGGAAGTTGTCAACCTTTGAAAAGACCACATCCAAAGCTGCAATCAAACCACATCAGGGCCGAGAGGGAAGAGAGGGTTTTACAGTGAAAACACATTGTGTGCCTAACTCAAAGCAGACTGCTTGTAAAGACCGAGGTTTGGTGGAAACGTCCCCCTGTTCAAAGTTCTAAAAGTCAAATGGAGGATTTGACGTGAAACAAGAGAAATGTGTATGGCCATCAGGGGTTTTTTCTTCTGTAGAAAGCATGACATTTGTTTTAAGACTTTCAATTTTCTGTCGAGCTGAACACAACCTGTGTATCTTTTGGACAATATGTCTCCTCAAACCCACAGAAACCAGATCAGATCCAGTACCTTTCTGAGACTCATGGAGCTGTAGTTTCTCCTGGTGGTCCCATCCCAGCGCTGATTTATCCTGCCTGTCCGTCTGCACGCCAAACTTACCGCCAAAGCCCTTCACATAGTCTGCAGACACAGACAAGAGGCACAAAGAGAGGGCGACGTTAATGCAAAAAAAGTTACTGTGGTCAGTTCTGGAACCTATTTTTGTCCTCTGACTTTACTATGGATGAAATCAGGGTTTATGAAGTTTATAATCCAAGTATAACATTCATTGTAATGCTGTAAATTTCCTGTTATTTCTATTGAGAGACTAGCCAAAGATAAAATAGCTTAACTTGATAAATACCTGATACATCAAGGGATGTTATCACATTCATACAAACTCACTTTAAAGCAAACACTGCCATAAAACAATACTGTTCACAGCCTCAGTCGTAGAGTTGTAACAAAACCTCATTTCACAGTAAATATCATGATGTGTCCAAACCTTAACCGGACACAAATGTTTCAATATTGTGCAGAACTCTCAATAAATTTAATTTTGGTAATTTAATACTGTGTCATCAAATGGAAATAACCACTGATGTCTGCTTTGACACAGATGTAGTAAAATTACTGGCCCTGTTATCAGAGCATGTGACCCAGTTATCACAGCTTGCACCACATATGCAAACAGGCAGCAGCAGCAACACACAGCCCCAGTGCATTGTGGGGAATTCTTGAGGGCGTCTACACCTTCGACGACAGGCTGCTGTTGGCCAACCAGGCGGTAAAGTCTGTGCAGGTGTGTCAGACAAGAGGCTACAGGTAGAGCTGCTCTGTCCAGACAAGTCAGGACAGACCCAGGGGTGTGGCTCATTTATCGCCTCTGGACACAGAAACCAACTGATAATATATCAGCAGCTGAGTTTTATATGATCAAAACAAACTGCAGGTAAATACCCTGATGACTTAGAAACAAACCACTGAGTTTATTGGTTGGTGGGTTGTTTTTCATCATTTTAAGACTTCAGGAAATGCCCACATACATGCCAGTACTGGTATATCTGGTGACTATTGTTGTTGTCCCGGCTGATTACCTGGTCTACTGTTTAAATTATTTGGCTGTATTATTCATTTTACATTGTACTTATTTACACTGACAGAGTCAAAGAAGCTTCTACTTGAAATCAAAGAGGTGCAGAAGCCAAGCACTTTTAGACCAAAGGTCTAATGGTGACCAATGGTTAACACTTCAAAGAAAGTAGGAATATTCACTTTTTCAGTTATATCTCCTTTCTTAACACAATAAACCAGCTGTAACTTCACCATGGATAACATGGAAAGAAGTGCAGCTGTATTTAGCATCATAACTGTGGCAATGTCTTCATAATTGTGTATGCCTTTGTATCTGTCCTCTGTTACTTTGTTGGTGAAAAATATCATGTATGAACATTTCACCGCAGAATTAACAAATATAGTATATGGTATATGGATTGCTGAAGAGACACTAGTTTAATCCTGGAAAATGCTGAACAACCTGTTGACGCATTTTATTCTAGTTTGACTAAATTTCAGAGGCTCATCAGCTGTCACATTTAAAGTAATTAAACTGTAATTAATGAGAATGAATTACTAATAATATTACTGAAATTATTATTAATATTACACATAATTAACAGGGCCGTTCTTGTCATGATACAAACCTTTCTGGGACTCGTGCCTCTCCGTTTTGCCCTGGTACTCGAAGCCCACAGCGCTCTTGTCCACCTTGTCGGTCTCAACGCCAAACTTGCCACCAAAGCCCTTGGCATAATCTGCCAACGGGAGGAGGAGATGGTGGGTGGGTGGGGGGAGAAAATTTAGACAAAGTTAAGAAAGTGAAAGTTAAGGAATTGGTGAGCAGAGTTAACTCACGGCGCACAAAACCTTCACCAATCAAGTTTCTCATCATGCATCATCTTTATCGGCATAAAATGAAGTTTGACTTTGGTGTGAATCAAAAATATTTCCTCCAAAGATGCCACTCTCATGTGTGTTGATTTGGACTCATGTTGACAAGTTTTAGCCAAATAAAATACAGAGAAAGTGTTCTGAGCATATTCAGTTGTATATATGCCTTTTTAAGAGGAAAAAGAATAAGTGAGCTGGAAGAAAACCGATACCTTCACAACAAAGAGCATGTTTAAAAAGAAAAAAATAATAATAACAATTAACATATCCCCAGAAAACCAGCTGGGTCAGGCCCAAACCATAAACCAGCTAGAGACAAGAAGACGCTGGCGGGTCTGAGCCAATCACCTGAAACTTGAGATAAGGAGGGAGCAGATTAAAGGAGACGACATTTCAGAATGGAAATGGCCACCAACATCCAAAAAGACTCCCAGAGTACTTTAAGTCCTCTGAGGCAGATGTGTGTGTCTGTACCATATCGTGCAAACATTTTAATAGGGGTGTACTATTTGACACTGGGGAAAACAAACTTCACAC
>BRZM01000337.1:0-26455 GCA_033238685.1 Lates japonicus
CCTGGAAGCTTAGTGTAGCTACGTAGCGTATATTCCCATAATCCCCAGCCTCTGGAGGATACGGGGAACTACAGAGCTCTAGGAGAGGGAGAGGGAGGGAGAGAGAGAGAGAGAGAGAGAGAGAGGAAGAGAGAAAGAAAAGACAGTGAACACTGGAGCATCAACAACAAGCTCCCCTAAGCCCTCTGCGTCTCCCTCATCTCCTCGCCGTCTATCAGCCCATTTTCTCCTCCTCTGCGACTCTTGACACTCTATTCTCTCTGTGGTGGTAGGCACAGTTGATATAACGCTGATGCTCTTTCCCTGTTGTGTTGGAATAAGTGCTCTGCGGTGCAACGAGGTGTGGAGCGTTGCCATAATGACAGAAACTGCAGCTGGAGAGCCTCTTCAGTCGCTCAACCCACCGGCTGGCTGCTGCAATGCATCAATGCTTTAATAGCCCCGCTATGTGTGAGTCCAGATTGGCTGGAAACACAATGTAAAGGATGCACAGAACTCCTATCACATTTGTAATTGCATCGGCTAATCATACCAATGGCTGTTTCCACTGTGGGAGTGCGTGTCACAGTTCAGATTAATGCCTGCCGCCATTTGTTAAAGTTTGGATCTGATACAAAAAAGAAAATCCATCCATTTTCTCAATTCAGACGATAACAGATCAGCTCACATATGTGCCTAACATCTGATTGGATACATGTCTGAAGAATTATTAATAATTATTATATAATTACCACCAGTGCACACATGTGCAGGCCTCTCTATTTGTTGGGGTTTTACCTAATATTCAGTCATATAAGAAGGTCTTTATACATTTTTATTTTCAAATTAAGCCCAAATTGAAACTTTACCTGGGCCACCATTATTCACTTGTCATTTTGGCACGTATATCTTTGACTAAAAGAGGTACATTTAGTCTACCAACTATAAAAGACAGCCACATACAGAGAGATATTGTAAAGTGCCAAGGAAAACTCTCTTTTTGCATAATGCTTCAGTGTTTTGGAAGGATTACGTTGGGCCTCTAAGGCAAGTAAGTTCACTTACAAATTTGCCTCGGTGGCTTTCTAACTCATAGTCGCCCTGGTAGTCAGAAATTATTACCTCTTTTAAACAAACTTTTCTTCTTAAAATTTGTATGTTCTTGCCTATTATATATGTATTTTACTGAATTTCTAAGGACCCTTAATCTAGGGCTTTTAAAGCTGGTTGATACTTGCTGTGCCTCCTAATGATCATGTGCATTGCCAATTCTGTCGCAACCTGTAACCACACCCACACTGTGAGGTCACAGTGTACCGGCCATAACCTGGAGTACACTACCACAGCACTATGGCAAGGTGTCACTTTAAACCAAGGAATTTTCTGCTGCTGTTAAGTTGGTGTTCACATTTTTACCAGTCACGGTATCTTAAACCCATGTTTCCTGGTTGTAGCGTTGTGTCTGATTCTTGTTACACTAACCCACTGCTAAATTCTGATTAGTCTCTAGACAGCAGAGACAGAACAGAGTTTGTAAAAATCAACATGGCAAAAACTTTCATGACAGGCAACTGAAGACACAAAACAGAAATCTACACAAGTGTTTTGGGAGTGAATTTGTATGTGGGTGCTTTGGGCAACTCTTTGCTTCACTGAATGTGTTTGTTTTCTTCTTCCCTCCTCAGTTAGCTCAGCTCCTCATTTACCTCTACCTGCCTCTACCTCATTCATCTTCTTCAGTCTGAAGATAGTGTGACTGATGAAACAGACTATTAGTACTTCAACTTTATGATGAAACTTCACAGTTTGATTGTATTTTGGATTATTCCTTATTCCCCTGTGCCTCATTAGAATCACACATTGTCACTCATGCAGCAGTGGTCCACAGCTTGATTGAGCATATGGTCATACCGCTGTAATTTTATTCCACAGTGCTTTATAGCTTCCTGGGGCAGAATGTCGGTGGCATTTCATTTGTAAGTGGGAATAAAGACTTTATGTCCATTAAGAAAGCTAGAGGCACTAATGTACCAACTCCAGAGGAAATTAACTCCAGAGAAAATTACTGAAACCACCTATGGTAACTTCTGATAAAAGCCTAATGAGTCTTAATGCTTCATAAAAATATAATATCTCAGTTCCTTTTTCTTATTTGTGGTAAGGGAGAGAGGGTTGTTTGCCTCAATTTCAATTTATGTTCATTATTGACACAGGTAAGGATACAAACAAAGGTCATACAAAGACACAAATCTCAGAAAGGATTAGTTTTGTTACTTATATTTGAAACAGAGACATTGACACAGAGGAAAGAGAATGGAAAAATGGGTGGAAGAGTTATTAATTTATTAATTGATCTGTCGCATTGATACTGCATAAATCTGATGATTTTAAATTGTAAAAAATATTTTAAGAGAACAGAATGTAGGCCTTTATAACACATTTTTGATTGTGAAAAAGACCTTAATAGTATGTTAAAATAGTTCGTCTCTTGCATGATATCAGACAGTACCTGAAGTTGAGCTACTGCAGAAGATTATTACAAACTCCAATATACTGCATCTCATTAGTAATCCCTTGGTGTCATTTCAGAGCACTCAGCTGCTTGCCAGAGCATACTGTCATCACCATTTCAGTCCTAAGTGGCTGTGAAGCTCCTTGTCCATTAAAACACACACATACATTATTTTGTATAAGCATGCTCACTCATGCCTGCCCCCCCCCCCACCCCCCCCACCCCCACCCACACACACACACACACACTTTGGAGGTTAATTTATACAAACAGTTCACCGATGAAAAATGACTCTCATTAGAAAGAGGATTTTAGATCAGATACTTAAACACACTTACTGTGTCTATAGTAATACATAATATCCCCCACTGTGGTGTTGAATCCCCTCTGACTGTTGATGTAAAGCAAGGAGAGGAGGGGGAGTGGGACATTTGATTCATACGATTTTATTTTGAGGGATGAGATTAATTTAGTTCAATTCTTCTGGATGCATGACAAAGTGACACACACAAAGAACACAATATGTTAGGAACACCATGCTATTACTGAGGTGAACCCATAGCTCCTCTGAAAATCAGAACTGGGCATATGTATCAGAGAAAGATAAGAGTTTACACCTGAACCCACGAGTTTGTGGCTAGACAGTGCAGACACTGTTGCGCTTCATAACATGGTACCTAAGAGACGTTTAACGTTGGCCATACATTCTAGAAACAGCCATCTGGTGGTTTTAGAAAATCTAGCTTGGGTTAACAGAACTACATTTTTTGCACGACAATGGAAAATTATAAATGAAAGCATCACAATGGAAGCAGCAGACTCAGACTACTCTATGCATTTTTCTTGCTTGTCAAAACCTGATGTTACATTGCAGTGCAAACAATGAAACTGAATATGTAGTCATGCTATGCTAATAAGCGGCTGACGAGCCTCAAGCAGAGTTGAAGAGAGAGCTGCAGAGGTCTGTTAAGCTCAGTTATTTCTAACTCCACACTACCATTTTTTTCAAACCTAGCCTGTAACCCCCAGTCTACGAAAATCCACAAAATCTGATTAATAACCTAAAGCAACATCATTTCAGGCAATTTTTGCAGAGCTCCCTCTGAGGACAAAAAAGGTTTTGAACAACTTTTAAGACAACCACAAGGCTGATATAAGCTGTAGCCTTCTCATCTCATGTATGCTGGAGCTAATTTTGAAAAACCATTTAAATTTAGTGGATGGATTGTCACATATCTAACAATGCTAGAGAGGGGAAATCCAACAGTCAGTGCACGGGCTTTCAAAAAATCACGTAGAAATGAATAAGAGTCAAGACGTAGTTTGTTAAAATTAGTTTGAATGTGTTTATATTCGATGCAAGGGGTTAACAGCAGTCCTGAACTACTGCATGTTGTGGAGTTGAACGCTGTTTTATTCATCCATGGTGGCTCAGCTACCTTACTTCACCTCCATCTCACTAACATTACTGTAAGAGGGCTGCATTTTAAAAGTCAACAAAGAGCCTCACATTTATTCAAGATTCCTTCCATCTTTGGCACTGAATCCAAAATATCTTTGTGGAACAGTTTGACATGATTTTCCAATTGACATTAGCAAAGAAAACATTAATAGCCAAGTTTACTAAAGGGTAACTAGGCATGCAGTGAGAGGAACAGTACATGTTGGGAAAGCCACCCCTGCTAGAACACAAGGCAGGGCCTGTTGTGCTTACCCACTTTGAACTGGAACAGCTTATTACAGACTGAATACAATTTTCCCCCCCTTTACATTTGAATAGTAGTTTGAGTTTCTTGAGAATGTGGAGATGTGAAGAACTTGAAGGAGATGCTTTGCAATGATATGCAAGATATTCTAGCGCTCACCGGGAGTAGGCAGGACAATATGAAGCAAAGGGATTTTGGGGTTGTTGTTTATTAATACAATTTATTCGACAGATCTATGCAAAAGAAAGCATAACACAAAACAAAAATATGAGAGACCACTTATTGGCTTTTTGGTTACCGTAAGAGTTGGGACTCTTAAATAATAAATAAGGAACCACCAGTATCAGACTGCTTGATCAAACATCCAGTGGATGTGAAGAGTTTGTGGCTAATGACTATTTTCTGTCTGATTGTGAAGATAATTTATAGAAAACGAGAGCTTCCGCTATCATCCCATCAAGCCTGCATTCCTGTTTACTATTCACGGTGTAATGAATTATTGAGTGCTGTTCACAGAGGACTTCACAGTCTGTGCCAGCCACAGAGGGGTCCTGGCTGTTTGTTTGCAAAAGTAATGGGTTGCTACCTGGGGTACTATGTACACATGTTACGTGTATAATGGTCTCATAACCACACAAGCCTGTATTAGCTCTGTGTGGATAATGATTTGATGGCTGTGAACCTGTGTTATTATGGTCTGTGGACAGGAGGTATGTTGGTAAATTGGTTTTGCAGGACAGAAGCACATCAGGGCGTAAACACACATGCACACTCACACGCATTATGCAGATAAGATCAGAAAGCACAGTCTAGCCTAGAGACACATTGTTTACTCTAGATTAACCTGGCCAAAGCTTGGGAGGGATTAGTAAGCAGCATGTTTCTCTCTAAGTCAAAATAACCAAACACCCACAGTCCAATCTGCAGAGCTGCAGAGCTGCAATATGTTGTCTGGCGAGCTCGTGAATTGAAAGTCCGATGATCTTTGGAACAGGGGAGGCCTCGTTTGTACATGAACACGCTTGTGTGTGTTGGGATGAGAAACAAGCAAATGGAGCAAGACAATTATGAACATCCATCACTTCTGAAACTCATTTAGCCAATTACAGCCGTTACAAACTGACATTTAGGTGTAACGATGCCCTTTCATCATTAAGGTTCTCTCTGTCACATGCACACACACAATACACTTGAATGTGTTAAAATGGAGGTATCAGAGCAATAATGTAGTCGTATCATGATATAATGACATGTCCTTCTTGAAGAGCAAATCTCATTCATCTTGATTAGGACGCTGCGTGTGTTGCATGTTTTTGAGTGTGTGTGTGAGGTGGAATAGAGGTCACTGGCCTTTTCAGATCTCACTCCCCTGTTTTCATGCAACACCCAATAACAAATGTCCTTTGCCTTCATCCTCAGACATCCTCACCCTCTGGAAGCTCTTGCCCCTCTCTCTCTCTTCTCTCTTCCGCCCTCAGCTTCCTCCTATTTCGTGTCTTCCCACAGTTCACATTCCTCTCATGAATATACTATTAGCTATGCTTTGTTTTGTTTTGTTTTTTGTTGTTGTTGTTGTTGTTGGGTTTTTTTTGGTTGTCTTCAGCAGAAGATCAGAGATGTGCCAGATTGTGCAGGCAAACAAACCAAAAATAGACTCAAAAACAGACAAAGTCAAAGAAAAATCTGCATATTGAGTTAGTCAACCAATGAGCAAGACTAAAGATTCAGAATAAACATTCAGGGCGTAGTTGTGAAAGAGAGTTTTCAAAGTTTTTTTTTGGCTCATCTGTTAATACCTCAACTCCTCAAGGGCATTAGAGGGCATTGCCTTGTTTGGGTTTTGATTAGCAGCTCGTTTTTACTGATCAGGTGGTGTGTGTTCTTGCTGTAACACTTAGAACATCATAGTACTGTTGCTGTTAAATACACCAAATGGGCCCTCTGGGTAGTTGTTAATAAAATGTCCAGAATACATTATGTAAATATTACGTGCTAAATGGCACATTATATTGCTATGAAAGGTAAAAAGATGCAAATAGGGGCGAAATTGGAAGAGTAAATGGCAGTGAAAGGAAGGAAGAAGAAGACGAGAAGAGGAGAAAATAACATTACACAAACACCCCACCTCACACTAACCTTAACCATCACAACCGAATGACTAACCCTTACCATAAAACCAAGTCTTAACTCTCAAACAGCCATCTAAAGATGTGGGGTACGCAAACATAGTAAACAAGCCAGCCCCCACACACACGCACACAATATCTACTATGGAGCATGGCTTAATCTCTAGTGATGGTATCAGTGTATCTCTGTCTGCCTGTTGTGTCTTAGAATTTTTAATCTATGGGCAGTGGAGACAGCTGAGAGTGAAATCCATCATGGATAACAAACAGACTTGCAAAAATACAAATAGATGCTTAGATCTGGCTCACTGGCTGCACAGAAATATGTGTTGGGTTGAAATCTACAAGTAGAGATCAAGTATGTATGTCATGAGTTTTTCCTGTTTTTTTGTTTTTCTTCTCAGGTCTCACCTTCCTGTTCTGTATGTGCTGTTGCTTTGAGCATTTGATTCCCTGCCAGCTGTGCAGATCAGACATTTTTTTGGTTTTCTCTGGAGCATTTAAAGTGTCTAGGTGTTGTGCTGAGAGCTCAGCCTTCTGTTTTTCGTAAACAATCCCTGACTGGTGTTTCGCTGATTTCAAACATCTCACCTGGAGTGCACATGGCGGTACGGCAGATGTTTTTGATTGCTGTGCCTTTTGCTGCCCTCACTGCTTTGAGGCCGTCTCACTCTATGGCCCTTTCTCTTATCAACCCTCCCCTATCCCTCTCTCTTTCCTTCCCTGAATGTCTCCCTCTGACAGCTGGAGTGGGAGGTTTGGTTGGTGCTGTTTTCACTGCTCCAGGCTTTTGTCTCTTCCTGTCCGTTCTTCTCTCTGTATCTGCCTCTTGTCTGCCCTTTTTCTTCCCGCAAGAGCTTGGGTTTGCTGTGATTTGGCCCTCATTTTCTGTGAGGCTGGTAACCACTGCTTTCAACACTCTGTCTTCATCTTCTTGTGACTCTTTTATTTGGTTGGTTTCTTTATTTCTATTTCTCTCCAAGTGCCTGGGGAGTAAAATCAACAGCAGCCAAAACAAGAGTCCTGCTGGTCCTTTTTATTCTACTCTGTTTTATTTTCTGCTCCTTTTCACTCCGCACTATTGGCTCCATTTTTTTCAGTTGTTTCCACACCGGATCCTCATTGGTTACTACAACCAAAGTGAGAAAAGCAGAGACTCACAGCAAAGCAAGAGAAATGGAAATAGAGTTATCCTCAGCACAGGAGGCACACTTCTTTGCTGTTTGCTGCTCCTACATTAAAACCTATAACATAAATACTTGGCCTAAGCGACTGTACATTTCAGTCGACCACAAGACCGTAAAATAAACCTCTAAAGGTCAGCATAAGAAGGATGAGTGCAACTGGGAGTCATTTGTAAGTGAGGCTGGGTTCCTTGTTAGGTGTATTTCTTCACTCAGTTAGGAGGCACCGCTGCTCGAGTGTGAAAGGAGAAAAGTTGGGGGAAAAAAGGTCACATTTTAACAATTTCTCAGGTCCCTCCGGCAACTCTTAAAGTTTAGATTATTGTATTTTATATTATTTGCATGCCAAAGCACGTTCCACTGCAAAATAACTTTTATTTCTACTACATGAAGCTATTATGTTAGTAGAGTGATTATAAGCTAGTGGCCTCAGTATGAGCCTCCGCTCTGCCTACATGAAAACACAGGAAAAGGTTGTGTGTTTCTTATTATGTCTTCCCTCAGTGGAGTTCCTGCCACAGAAAGTAATTCTTCAAAGGCCTCCTGACCCTATAGGAAAGTGACCTCTACCTACTTTTGACTTTTAACCTTTGACATGGCAGTGGTAATGATGACCTAAGGCTTCTTTGTTGTAGGTAAGAAAGATCTTTTGTGTGCATGCAAAGATAGAAGATTTATACTACGTGCTTTAGGCACACACACAACTACACACAACATTTGAAGAATTGATACAGGACAGGAAGACCAAGCATCTCAATACATCCATCCAACCATCCATCCAGTGCTGCAGAAGTAAACTATGCACGTAGCCCTGATGCCCTTTCTCCCCTATCCACGTCCTCCAGTTCTTCCTGGGTGTTTCCAGGCCAGATGGGATATGTAATCCTTCCAGCATGTTCTGGGTCTGCCCCAGGGCCTCCTATCATATGGACGTGCCCAGAATATCTCCACAGGGAGTCGTCCTACCAGCATCCTGATCAGATGCCTAACCACTTTAACTGTCTCCTTTTAATGAAAAGGAGCAGCAGTTACACTTTGGGCTTCTTCCAGGTATCTTAGTTTCTCACACTGTACTAAAGGGAAAGCTCAGAGACCCTGTAAAATATACTTTCTCGTCACAGTATATACAGCAGTCACACCATAGACGCCCCCGGTATAGGAATTTATTTATAGTTCAGTGTTGGATTTCATCCATCGATAGCACTAATGCAACACTAGAAGGATGTGTTGTACATAATTAAGCATAACTTGCTTTTATACACTGCAAAAATAACAGTGTTTACATTCTTAGAGAGCAAGTTTATAGACTCACTAAAGAACTAAATATGTTGTTTTAATGAAAAGGAGATGACTGAGCCTTTCTTTGTTGATGTTGTCGCTATTAACAATCTCCACCGCATCTGAAACATAAGACAAAACACAAGAAGCTGAAGCTGACGAACCATCCCGATAAACACGTAGCTCCAATGTATAGCTACATTTGTGAGGGAGTGTGAATTTAGAAAGAAGTGAGCTCTGTAGCCCACTCTTTATCTCTGCTTGAGACTAATGGCTTGAGGCTACATTAGCAGTTACAACGATTACACACGTCTACAACTGTCGGCAGTCGAGATGCATTGTGGACAATGTAGGTGCTAAATTTTGACAAGGAAAAAACAGAGACAATGTCTGTGGTTCTGCTGCATTGATTAATATTTCAATCGTTTTTTGTTTTTTTTTAAATGTACAACACAAGTGTAGGACTGCTTTAATGCACAAGAGGGCTGGAATGTAAATTCCCATTGCTTTACATTGCCACAGCCCTGATGGACTCCATTAGCAATTGAGAAAGCACTTGACTTACTGGCAAGAATGCAGACAAATCTCAACTATGATGGCTCAGAGCAGTGGCGCTGGCATGATGTTGTCTTTTAATATCGTGCCATTTCTGTTTTTCTTTTTCCCCCTGGTGAACATGTAGATTTTTGTCAGCTTTGTGGATTTTGTTCTGTTATTGCTCTTCTAATTTTTGAACACAAGTTTAGGATTATGGATTGTTTCACTTTGTGTGGGTGTTTCTTCCATTCTGTCACTGTGGCTGTCTTCCTGCAAACACAGATAGAAATGACTCCTGCTGTAAACTTCAATCTCAGGACAAAATTGTCAGCCTGCGTGTTTGAGTGCATCTGTCTGCAGCATACACTAACTAACTGACCAGAGATTGTGTCAGTCATGTTTCATGCCTGTCTGTTTGTATTTACCACATCTGTAGTTTCTGTCTCTGTTTGCATCTGTGATCGCATGCATCTTTGTGCCCGTTCATGTGAGTCAGACATCGAATGACCACAGGAGAAGTCATAGTGACATCCAGACATTGAAATCAAAACACTTTACTCTGCCATCCAAACATCCAGAAAATGAGGCAGGACATTTTGAAACTCATTGCTTTACTGAGCACACACACCCACACCCACACATGCACACATGCGCACGCACACACACACACACACACACACACACACACACATACCCTAATGCTTACGGTAAGACAGGAATCCATTATCGGTATGGAGTAGCCCGGAGAGAGTGTGAGTTATGTGGTATGAGTGGATAGGGTGCTAATGTGAATGGATGCCTCTCATATACTGCATGCAGCTACCAGCCAACTGAAGTGATGACTTTGTGCATTCATGCTGAGTGGAGGACTTCCTGTGATCAACTTGGTTACGGTGTGATGAATGCGAGTCAGTGTGACTTCATTTTGGGGAGGCGAGGTGCTAGAAGCCTTTGCAGCAAGATATGATGGCTCTGTTTTTGAAGTTAGTTGAGAATAACAGGTAGCCAGGAAGCAAACTCAAAAAAGAAGCTCATGTAGTCCTACAGGATGTCTCCTGGATTTGTTAAGTAAGAATTAGCTTGCTAATACCATAGAGTGGTGCAGGGATGACATATTTTTGCAGGCCAACCTGAAGTTAGCATTAACCTAGTTCCCTCGACAAAAAGCCAATAGGATTTTTCCAATGGTTTTTGGATTATTACAGAAAATAAGCTTTGTGATCAACAAAAGTGTGTGATACTTAAACGTTTTGTTCAGCAATATAATCTTAACAAATGAACACTACTTTGATGTTTTCTGAAGCCTAAATACAACCGCTAGAGGCAAAAAGCTAATGTTAGCCAATAAACGAACTACACCACAGTCGCATGACGTCAACATCATCAAGCTTCTAACTTATAATTTGATTTAGCCGTTTACTTCCTCTACAAAAGCCTTTCTTCTTATAAAGCTAGTGATAGTTTGTAAGAGTGTGAGTATAAATACAACAAGGCTGTAAACGCCGACTGTGAGTAGATTGGTTTTCGTGTGCAGTATTATGATGAGCACAACCTCTGTGGTCTCATTTATCCACTTGTTAACAACCATCTTTTTTAAGACACATCAAAGCTTAAAAAATCACATGCAGGGTACTCTCTGACTTACTTTATGTCACAGAATAAAATGTAAATGTGTCTTGAGCTTGTGTTAACCACAGACGTTATTTCAGGCATTTAACTAAAAAACCCATTGACTTTGAGACAAGGGAACTGGACGTGCTAAAATGCTAACTTATTTCCTTATTCCTGCACCACTCTATTGCCAGGAGTACATGTTAAGTAATTCTGGAGCATTTTAATTAAAAAATGGACAGTGGACAGGTGACAAGAAATCAGGGGAGAGAGGGGTTATGAAATGCAACAAAGACTGAACTGGCATTACAATTATATGTATGTGTCTTAACCACTGGGCTACGTATAAGCTAACAGTACAATAAGATACTGTTTCTGTGTTGGCTTGCAGTTATTTTCCTTAGTGGACTTTAATCTCTCATTAAGAGTAAGTACTTGGTGATAAAATGTTTACATTTGCCATTGGATTTCCAAAATGGACATATTTCATGTTTTCAAACTGCTTAGCTGTGTTGTCCACTTTGTCAGCCTCTTGTCCAATAACGTTTTTCCTCTGCCACCTAGCAGTACAAAAAAATTAAAGTGCATGATGTAAACTAGAGGTGCTTTGGATTTCTGAATGTTGCCAT
The DNA here is from genome assembly GCA_033238685.1 of Lates japonicus. NCBI lineage: Eukaryota > Metazoa > Chordata > Actinopteri > Centropomidae > Lates > Lates japonicus. The sequence continues at coordinate 11,563 of BRZM01000337.1, forward strand.
GAAGCTGTAAGAAAGAAAGCTGTGCACAGCTTCAACTTAATATTTAACACCAAAGGAGCACTATGATTAAGTCGTGACAAGATGGGTGATTCATCTTAACAAGAACATGACGTTCTTGTTTGTGTTGGTTTTAGCACATTTACTGTAAGAAAAAGTTTTAGCCTTTACCGCCAAGAAAATAAGTCTTCCTCAGAACTGCAGTCAATAATCTACAGCCATTTGCATTTAAGGCGCTCCAATGGACAGTTATAAGTTACAAGCATTTCTCAAAGGCACCTCAACAGTGGGGGAGAGAATTACTCATTCACTTCCACCCCTTAGATTTTTTCCAGCTGACAAAAAATATCAGTTCAAGCCAACCTATATAATCTCTGTCTCACCTGGAACTTTCCCCCATGCATCCCCAGCATTATATGCACCATAAATTGCAAGGTCATGTGTTCTGAAAGAGGGGGATCTGATCTGGTATCATCGAGTGATATTTCCACTACATGGGCTGGCTTTCACTGCTGCTTCACGCGCTCATGGATCATCAGATAAGGCAGCACTCTGACAGGGAAGCTATTGGCTGGCAGTGCCTCTGGAGACTCCGCCACTCCACTGCTCACACTGGCAGCAGAAATGGCACACATACAGGATGCATACACACACACACACACACACACACACACACACACATATATACGGAGAGACACAAATAAATAAGAATTCACCTTAACAATGCAGAAAGATAGACAGAAATGCAGAGAAAGACAGACATGTAATGTCATAGTATGTAAGAATCATATTACAACACTTCCTTTATATTGTCTACAGTATATAATGTGGGGCAGCTCTGGCTCAGTAGGTAGAGCAGGTCATACATTAATCACACCAGATCGATCTTCAGCTCCTTTCCTCGCAGACGTCCAAATGTCCTTGAGTAAGACACTGAACCCAAATTGCTACCACCGGTTATGTCCAGTTAACTCACATGCTAGCTCGCTGCCACTGGTGTGTAAGTAAGTATGTGTGTAATTTGCTGAATATGAGGGAAATTCACACTTTTCCCAAATTGTTACCACAGGCCATACCTTCCGAAATGTGAATATTGTAAAGGTATGTTTAAATAGTAAAATACTGGTGTTATCACATCTTAAAAGTCTTAATTTCACACCTGCAAGGAAATTATGTTTTAGAGCTAACAAAAATTACTTTTAATTTTAAATATTTACTTTTTCTAGCTTCAAAATATGAGGATTTGATGCTTTGTCATATATGTTGGGAAACCAATTATCTTTGGACCTTTGGACTATCAGACATCTTGTTGTAAGGAGATAATTCTTCATTGTCTGGCATTTTATAGAAAAATAACTGATCAAATAATCGGAAAAATAAATCAACAATGAAAATAATTGTTTATTGCAACCCCAGTATGTAATCCAGAGAGAGAGTCAGTCATAGTAACTGTGGTTGATCTCATCTCAAACTTGATTCACAGAGGAGAGACCTACAAAGTTTAAAGGTTAAGAATAGTAAGACAGGCTAAATCCATACGGTAAAAGTTCCCATAAGGTGCCTGGGGAGCTGTGTTGACACTGAATCACAGAGCATGTTTGTCTTGTATATGAAAAATGTAAAAATCAAGCTAATGTAGGAAACACATCAGCTAACGGGGAAAAATAAGTACACTAAAAAACATGCTTTGGCAACAAAGTAGGTTCTGGAATAAAAGAGAGGAACATGTGTTAAAGCATACACTCACACTGGTTTGGTCTTTTGTTTATTTTCCACTGGACAGGGATGTTGAAGATGTTACAATATTTACATGATATCAGCAGCTGATCCAGTGAGAAAACAGAAAGAAAAAAAAAGCTACAGACTGAAAGCAGAAATAAAATATTATTGATCCCCTTCATTCTCCATATTTACAATGATCCAGCTCACTCATTGTCTTCTGCATTTATGCTCCTTAGTACTGTAGTTATTATTCATTATTCACCTTCAGATGACCCATCTAAACAACAGGAACAAAACATGTATTCTGTGTTTTAAACCAGTAATAAGAAAGGAAGAAGAGAATTACAGATGATGGTGTGACCAAACCTCAAGAGAGTATCTTAAAAAAAAAAAAGAATATAGTCACAGATATGGTTGATTAAAGCTGACAAACATTGTTTTAGATTATATGAAACAATCCCCCAAAACATATAATTATTACTTTTCACAAGTTGAAACTCTGACCAAATTGTACCTTTGTGCTTTTCAAAGGATTGTGATCACCAGGTCTAGTTTCCTTGATGACGGATCAAACCATTAGTGTTATGGTGCAACAGTTCACACAAATGGTAAAGTGCTCTCTAACACAGTCTTGCCCAAGGATACTTCAGCACACGGACTGGAGGAGCCGGGGATCGAACCACTGCCTCTCTGATTGGTGGGTGACCTGCTCTACCTCCTGAGCCACAGCTCACATGACAAAATCATGTAGCTACAGATCAATCTCTAAACCTGCTCATTGAGATATTTCCTTCTTGTTTCAGATGGTTCTGTGCTGACAACGTCCTAACATCCTTAAGGAAAACATGTTTGAGAACAAAGTGACCAGTGACTGCTGCACAAGTGAATCAGATGGGTATTTATATTCATCAGCTCAGAGTAGCCTGTGTATTACTTATAGGATGGGTTATACTACCCAGCTGCCAAGTGAGTGGTGAAATGCTCAGGGTGGGTCCATGCAACAGCTGTAGAAAATATACAAAATGAAACAAGATCTCTGTTATACATCATCATTAGCACTTCTCCAGGTTCTCTTCAGTCATGACGTGTATCTGTGTCTTCTCACTTGGTGTAAAATAAACACGACTGACTTCTCTTTAAGAAGAGACCGGGGTGAAACTGAAGATTCAGGCTGAACTTCCATTCAGTCTAGACCAGTGTTGTGTTGAGGTGATCCTGAATCTTTCTCTTCCATGATGCAGGTTATTTCCTTGGGTTATTGCTCATAGTGTCAGTGTGAAATGTGAGAACATTTCTCCAATGTTGCTAAGTGTAAAAAGACAAGAGCTGATCACTGAAGGCAGAGTGTCACCATAACTTGTGTCGTGTTCAACTGTTCTTTATTCTTTATTCTGCTGTTCAATGAACCAATCACAGGGCCCAATGTCCAGTTTGAGCTGATCCATCACCCATGGGTCCTTTTCAGCCCCTTCAATAAATTCATCCAAAGAAATCTGACCTGAGAGAAACAGAACGATACACAAGGAGAAGAATTAATTACATTATTGATTATTGTATTCACCATAATCTGATTTTGAATGTGAATCCAAACTAAAGTACATTAACACCAGCTCAGGAGCACTGAGTTGGAGGATTTGTGTTGACTCTCTATTGATGTGGTCACATTGACTTACTGTCATTATTCTTGTCCACCAGCTCAAATATTCTGTTACAGATGTCGTCAATATTCTCTGGGGCATCTGGATCATTGTGCTTCTTTATCTTGCAGATGATCTGAAGAGAAACAAGCTGGCGTCAATTTAGAACATATCTAATATTGACATTTCCGATATCTTTGGACAGTATGTTTTACTTTATTGTACTGACACTTTATTAAGGGAAGTTTCACCTCTCTTTAGCAAAAATGCCCTGATCACATTCAGCTGGAGTCAAGAGCCTCAAGTGCTCAAGGGCACTACAGTAGTGGTAATGAGGGAGGTGAAAATGCTGCTCTTTAACTTTCCCTACACAGACTTACCCTGCTGGTCTTTGGATTGATCCGACCTCAGGGTCACAGGCTCATCTCTCTAACCTTTAGAACACCAGTGCCCAGATAATGTTGATAGTGTTTTAGCTCCTGTTTTAGTTCCACCTCTGTGCCACGAGGACCAAAGATAAACAGAGAAAGCTACACAGAGCAAATCTATTTCCTGTTGTTATGATCCCTTTGTGTTGCAGCCATTATGTTACACGCTGTTCCCTTCATTAGATGACACAGACTGGCTGGTTTCAGTGCACTTCACTGACGACACATTAGAGGAAAGTAAATAAATAACAGAAAACCTACAGTTTACTCTCACTGCTTTCTGGAGCCTGGTGTAACTTTACAAAGTGTGAGACAATGAATAACACCCTTCTGATATTAGAGTAACTCAACAAATTTTTTAATTGTAACAATACCTCAGTACAACAGAAAACAAAGATGAACCATATCATCTGCAGAAAATCATCCTGTTGGAGAATAAAGTCTCTGAGAGTCCAATCCAAAAATGAAGGCTGCCAATGTAAATACAACATTTAATCATGAATGGAACTGAATACTTACTTTGACAATGTGTCTTACTTCCATTCTGTCCAGACAGCCGTTTCCATCTCTGTCATAAACTTTAAAAGACCATTTCAGTTTGTCCTCCAGTTTTCCACGAAGAACAAGATGGACGGCTGCCACATATTCCAAGAAGTCTATATGACCGTCCTACAGAAAAACAGGGGGATGGATAGACCAGTCATTCACACTGCCCTCCAACAAGTACTGATATAATGCAATATTCAAGCAGATCATTAACATACATTTACTGTTTACTCAGCGATTCTGTCCTATCTCTCTGCCATTTCCACTTTTATCTCTAGATCAGTATTTATCTAATATATAACAATAACTGTTTCATTACCTTATTTGTGTCAAAGGATCGAAATATGTTCTCCATATATGCAGATTCTTCTTCTGAGGAGTTGCTGTTGATTCCAAAGATTCTCTTGAATTCATGTAAGTGCAGATTTCCACTTGGACACTCACTTGCAAACTTACGGTATAGTTCCTGAATGTTCTGCAGAGTCACCTCCTTATCTGTGGTGCCCTGTGCTTGGCCCATAATTGTTAATAAAAAGAGCAAAAAAAAATTATGTTTTTAAAATGATAAAAAAATCCACATAGAAGTTGTCAAGCACATCCATCACTGTGCACTAGCCATGCATCCATGGCTTGTGCTCCCAGCAGAGTACAGCGTGGAGGCTATTTCCAGCAAACCGGGTGGGCAAATCCAATTGACTTTTCAATGATCTTCTCTCAGTGAGTCTTTCCCAACAGTGTCCTTTTTTCTTCAATTTTTGTCCTCCCTAAAATCTGACAAAGCCATTCCACATTCTTCAAAAGAAAAATAACGGTTTCACTTACAGTTGAGCACTAATTCATTTGCTTGTGAGCAACAAATCTGTCGGCTCTTTGACAGAAAAGAAGAGTAGATTGCCTCAATACAGACAAAAGGCCACCACTAAGCTCTTAGAGAGATTAACAGAAGGTTGACGTCAAACTTGAGCCTCAGCGTGGTCGTGGTAAAACTGTTGATCCACTGAGGTCTGTCTGAGCACAATTTACCCAGCCTAGTAAACACTTTATTAGGAATACCATACTAATACTGGGTGCTTCCTTCCTTTGCTCTCAAACAGCCTCACTTTATTGTGGATTCTACAAGATGTTGGAAACTTTGTCCTGAGCTTCTGCTCCATGTTGACATGACTGCATCACATCATTTCTGCAGATTTGTCAGCTGCACATTCATGCTGCCAATCTCCTGTTCTACCACATCCCAAAGGTGTTCTGCTGGATTCAGATCTGGTGACTGGGGAGGATAATGAAGCTCACTGAACTCATGAAACCAGTTTGACGTGACTTTTACTTTGTGACATGGAACATTAGAAGCCGTTAGAAGATGGTAAACTGTGGACATAAAGGGGAGGAACATGGTCAACAACAATACTCAGACAGGCTGTGACATTCAGGGCCCAAACTGTGCCAAGTACCGTTCAGTTTTAATGAGTCTGTATCCACTGCAGACTGTTGGCTCAGATTTCTGTTCTTGGTTGTTGTAGTCCATCCCCTCCAAACCAGCCTGTCTGACACCAACAATAATAATGTCACAGTCAAAGTCACCCCCACCCCCCCATTCTAATGTTTGATGTGAACATTAACTGAAGCTCCTGACCGGTATCTGCAGGATTTTACGCATTGCACTGCTGCCACATGATTGGCTGATTGGATAACAGCATGCATAAGCAGGTGCACAGGTGTGTGTATATGAAAGTACGATGATGTGTCAACAGAGTTTGTATTTTACAGTGGATCTGCATTTCGTGTCATTTTCATTTCATCATAACTAACAGACTATTTTCTTGTATTATTTTACAACAACATAACTGCATCACAAAACATTAATAACTGTACTTCCTGTGTATGGATTAAATGTCAATCATTTCAAGTTTGAAAGTATTGATAAATTGAATGGAATATACCTGTAAACATCATTAAAACATCTGAGAATAATACTGAGCTTGCCTGTTGCCTTTCTGTCTGCTTTTGACTGAAGAGTAAGATTCATTATCACCATACTTTATATCACATTCAGACTGATGGACATGAAGGTTTAATTTTTAAAAAATCCAAATGTGACGTTGTATCTTTCCTTCAGAGTTCATTAGACAAATATGATTTTTTATCAGTGCTCCAGTGTGTTTTTGGTGCTCCAGGTCTTTAAAGTTGCACAGAGCTACAAATAGTGTAAATGTTAATCCATCAGTGCCAGAATAGTTTGTTGATTTATAAAATTTAAGAGTAATTTTTTAGAGGTAAGAGTAATTTTTTTTTATCATTGATATTTTCTCTTGTGGTCTTATATTTGCTAACTGTTTTAACTGATTCAACCAAAGTTTAATTGTTCTCTCAGCACCACAGACAGTTACACCTGGTCAGGACCACAGAAAGTGGCAGATACATCATCTGTCCCTCACATAAAACCCCCAAATCACACAAATATATTTGACACTGTTACAGTAAACAAGTCTTCGCGGAGGAGGAGGTTGTGTGGTCCAGGTCCAACCTATTTTTTCAACACCTGGAAGTAGCTCCATATCCTCATGGATCAATATTTATCCAGTGCTGTAACTCTCTTCCTCCATAAGTTCATATGACATATATAGTATTGGATGTCTGGAAGAGGGATCCCTATCTGAGTAATTAATGTTGGTACTGAAAGGTGGGCGGGCACCTTAGAGGATTGGGATTTGTTGCAACAGCAGAAATTTTATCAGAATAATTCAGTTTATAGCGTTAAGTATTGTTTTTTTTTTGTTTGTTTTTTTTAGCACTTTGTTTTTGTGACATAAATGACGTTGCTTTCCCTTGGCAAACACTTCTGATCATTCACCTGAGCTGCATAGAAACTGATTAGCAGCCAAGACTTAACAGTGGACACTAAGCTTCAAAGGATTATGTTTAAAGCCTTTACATGTAGGATTTGAAATTTTCCGTCATAGGTGACTCCTAGTGGCACAGTCACAGAAAACACTGCAGCTGAAGAAAACACAGCATTAAGATTATATATATAAAAAAGTTTTAATTACAAAATCATGGACATCAGAAACAAATACACCTTGAGTTTTTCCTCTCAGTGTGACATTTTTCTTTTTTTCAGATCTATATAAAAAAACATACAAATAAAAACTCTATAATATCACCTCACATGCTGCCAGCTGGCAATAAATGAAGACAAAACTGAAATGTTACTAGTCAGCCCTGAGACAAAAAGAGAAATGCAGTTGTTTGGGAAAATTAACTCCCTGAATTCAATCAGAGGTCAGTGTTATTTTGGATTCAGATCTAAGCTTCAAGTCAAACATTAGCCAGGTGATGAATACCATCTTTTTCCACCTCAGAAATGTAGTACGACTATTAATAAATCAAAATGGTACCAAAAAAAAAACCTGAGCCATGCTTTTGATCACTGTAATGCACTTTGTACTGGCCTCACTGAGAGTCTCCAGCTCATTCAAAACTCTGCAGCTTGGCTATAAACCAGAACCAAGAGGAAGGAGCACCAGGTTTAGCTGCTCTGCGCTGACTTCCTGTGACATTTAGAACTGATTTTGAGGTAGTCAAAGCGTTTCTCGTAAGAGTGAACCCACAGAGGATTTCAGTTTCCCTCAGCCCTTCAGTGCGTCCCTGCATTTTTCATCTCACTGTCTTGCTTTCACAGCCTGCAGATTTACTGTACACCATATATCCAGCATTGAGTGACAGAGCCAGAGAGTTGCTGGATAAGAAAGCAGAACATCTAGAAGCTGAGGGGCCAGCTATTCTCTCAGGAGTTATAGAAGAAGAGTGAGTTTTGGGCTTATACTCATTTACCAGCTTAAAGTATAAATTCAAATGGATGTTAATGTTGCTTTGGATCTGCTGGATGTGTAATTAAGACACATTTGTTACAGCAACTTCACACTATGTTGATGTTGTGTTTTAGCTTATTTGTTGCTCCCGGGAGGTCAAAAAAATAAAAAAATACTGCTTTAATAACTAAAAAGCCTAACTTTGAACTATGCAAAAACACTATCAGCTGGGTGGACAAATTAAGATAATGTAGTATATGTATACAGTATACAGTATAATATTGTTGTTTTTACCAATATATTACCAATGTATTTAAAACATTTATCAATGTTTAAAATATCTTTAGTAATAAAAAGATTAATTGTAATAATTATAATAACCAATTACGTGAGTAAGAAGTGATTGGATTTTTGTTAATTATGTAAAGTTGACTATTTACTGTGGGTTTATTTATTTGTTTATATATCTACTATGGCCATCATTTCGAAACTAAAGATACATGCAATAATGAATACAAATAGATAATAAGTGACAGTACTGTCTTTAACAACACACCTTCTCTTTGGGTATTTTGTTTCATCAGATAGAGACATTAGCTCAGAAACGACCACAGACATACAGCAGAGACTCAGAACTCTGGACCAGCCGTCAAAACCACAGCAGAACTGCAGCCGTGAAAAAGTGCTCTGCACTCCAGCTTCAAATCACAGGAAGCTCAATGTGGAGATTCAGGCCAAGCTCCTAAACCAAAGGTATGAAGACAACAGCTCCATGTCAACCTCAAACAAAATGTGGGCTGTGAACCCACTGAGTGAGCAGGTCATGGTAACTTCCCACAGTTCTGGATGACCCAGCCGGTGGCGTTGAAATCCAACTTGAGCATGTTCATGACCCATTCATCCTTTTGAGCTCCCTCCATGAACTCTGATAAAGTTATCTGACCTATGGGGCACAAAGACACAACTTATGACTCTGAGTGTAACAAACAGAGAAACATTTCAACAGTGATGGTTTTTGTTCTGGTTGAATAAATTTATCCTCCCAGTAGAAAACTCTTCTACAGACTGTTAATAATCAGTACATTGCTCCTACTCAAACATAGATGAAGTTATCCAGATTTGATAAATATAGTAGAGTATCTCTGAACAGATAAATCCTGATGTGTTTTTCTATCTTAATGTAATATTGTACATTTAAGTAAACGAGTTACTGGTCACTGTATTAACTGTATTTTTCCTGTTCATGCTGATGAAGTGATCTGTTCCTAATGTGACTACTCTCCAAGACAAATCCACTGTCTATTAACAAAGCAGGTCAACGCTAATATGATGCTTTAGCATTCTGAGTTATACAAATAAAAGTTCAAAATTCCCAATTCCCCTTTTCACAGTCGTATCATAAAGAAGACATTTTGTACTGAAAGGACTCTTGAAGATACACACTGTGTCCGATTAATAAAGACTGCGGATCTCTTTACAGGAAGTATGTTGACAGGGACCTAAAATTCATTCCACGAACATATGTGCATGAAAGGATTGTGTTGACATATGTGAGGAAAAAAAATAGTAGTAGTGTGTTCTCAAACATATCAGGGTGACATAATACGACATCAAAATTCAAGTAACAATCAGTTATGCACTATCCTCTGTCAACATAAACACAGTCACACCATCCTCAAGCACTTGTTATATTCAGCGTACACTGTTTTTACATACCATCGTTATTCTGGTCGACCAACTCAAAGATTCTGTCACAGATTTCAGTCGGGGTCATGTTGATGTCACTTGTCCGGAGTTTGATTTATAGATAATCTGTGAGAGAAATAGCAGGCGACAAATTAGAAGGAAAATAAACTGCACAAAACACAACAAATCTTGGTGTTTCTATACAGGACAAAGACTCACCACTGTTGTGATGAATGCTAGAATGAAGTGCATCGATAAGTTCACACACACACTTATCTGAACCCAACTGACCATCTACTGTACAGATGATTCTGGTATTAAACAACACTCCACCACCATTAACATAACACCTAGAAGAAATATGCTGTTTATTTAGAAAGATACCTTATCTCAGAGGACCTTGGAGTGAACACTGAGCTGTTTCTGAAGGCTCATGGTGAGACAACAAAATAACAAACGTTATGTGGGTTTCTTTTAAAATTTGAATTCTCCTTTATCTTGATGGTTTAGTGATAATCACTGATGCAATGTGACACAGTGTTGCAGCATGGATACATACAACACCAAAATAACTGTTTCAATAATAACAATATTCTATACGTCCAATGTTTTTAGCAGCCCAATTTTTCCATTGATAAATTCTACAGTTCACTTTACAACACCTTGTTAAAATGCCTTGTTTGCCATGTTTTTATTTCTGGAGGATCCCAGATGTGTCCCATAAAATGGTGAAATATTGGACAATATAATTCAGTACCTAAACTAAGAAGCGAACAAACTTTTTCTTTTTGAATTACTGAATAAATATTACCTAGTCTCTCGGTCAGGCAGATTGTATTTGTGTGTGTGGCTAATTTTATGTTTCAAATCTCTAGAGGCTTACTGTAAAGTCCAATTAAAGATTTTCACTCAAGAATAGCACTGACACAAATGACACACACCCTCATGTAACACCCTGTGGACCTGCAATACATGAGCTGTGGTCTTAAGTCTTGGTCACAGGGCCAGTACTATAATCTCTCCTGAGAGGATCGGTGTTATGAAACTATTTGAAACTGCAGCTAAATCTCTCTCACCACACTTTGTTCACATCAGCCCTGATTTCTACCAAAACTTACTCATATCAGACTGCTAAACCTGCATAATAATTGTACAGAAAAGTAACATTTCTTCATTTTTAAAAAAAAAAGAAGAAAAGAATCTGATAGTGTTCTTACCCTCATGATGCGTTTCACCTCCTGCCTGTCCACCGCTTCCATCCTTGTCATACATCTTGAAGGACCATTTGTTTAATCTTCAAGATTCCCCGAAAGATCAGGTGAAGTGCTGCTAGCAGAATTGAGGAAATCGAGAGCATTATCCTGTAGACAAATAAATGGCCGAACGTCTCACATAAATAGAAATGAAAGGAATTCCCATCATTAGAAACTGCTGCTGTTCTTACCTGGTTAGTCAATGAGCTGGAATAACATTGTCTCGACATAGGACCTCTTCTGCAGAGCTGCTTGGTACCCCAAAGATCCTCTTTAACCATGGAGGTGCAGGCCCCGCTGACACCTTCATGAAATAGCCCTGAATCTGAGCCAAGTCCATCTCCTCAGGCTTTCTTCTTGTCCCATCCTCTGGTTACCTCTCAATAAAAAAGTCCTGCCTGTTTGATGAGATTGTTTCAGTGAATGTTCTGTTCTCTGTCTGCAGGTCACTAATGCATCTGCCCTCTCACCCCATCAAACTAAAGAGCTTTGCACCACCACTCCAGTCACTCTCTCAGCAGGCAGAGACAAGAGGCCAGCAATAACTAAATCTCATTAACTTGTTAATCACTTGATCTTTAGCCAGGTATGTCCAAGTGGTCTGTTCCGCCAATATTATTGTTAATAGCACCAAAAGCAAAATGAAATTACTTTTAACTGTAAAATCCATGAAGAGCAGTTACTAAAGTAGATATATTAACTGTGTGTTTGTCTTTAAATACTTTCATTTAAGTTTCTTTTCATTCCAAAATGTAAGTTTTACACCTCAGGCTAAAGTGGAGTGCAACCATGTTTAACTATTTTTCTTTTTCCTCAAGAAACTCTCTGTCCTTTTCACCACATTTCTGATTTTCCTAAATGATTATATCATAATGAGATGGACATGTCTAGTAACCATATCCACAGTAGGGATTGTCCAGGTGTGTGTGTGTGTGTGTGTGTGTGTGTGTGTGTGTGTGTGTGTGTGTGTGTGTGTGTCAGCTAAAAATATAACAACTACAAATATACCAAAAGCTTTCTTGCTTTTTAGCAACTTGGAGATTAAAGACAAAATTTGAGCTATTGAGCTATATATATGTATGTTTTATACTATATTTTCATGATCTAAACACCCATATTATTTATTCATTTATTCCAAGTATACTTGGACCAATAATCTATAACTTTTGTCAGATTCAGGGATGATTAGACATTAGTCTGATATTTTGTAGAGATCATTAATACAGATTAATAATGCAATAAACAGTAGATATTCCCAATAACAGTGATAACCTCACAGATAAATTCTTTTGTTTTATTTACCCTTTTATTTTCTTTATTTTATTTTTTCTTTTTTTTTTTTTTACGAACTGAGTGTAATTGACCAGATTAATATTCTCACATATGTTTACATTTCAGTCTAAATGTACTAAAAGAGCAACAGTAAAATTATCTATAATGCAGTTACATCGGCTTATATTATTTGTGAGTCAAACATAATTACAAAATTATTAAAGTATGGGTAATCCCTCAGAACAGTTTTCTTCAATCTCTAACTGTTTTGATCGCCTGTAGGAAACAAGTTCTGTTGTTGCCATTTTGTTTACAGTCCTAATAAACTCAACTTGACTACATGACGTAATGTAACTGTTAAGCAGCTGTGTGTGTTCCTGATGCTCCAGTCTCTGTAGTCCCACCCATCAGGAGATTCACCTGCTGTGGGATGAAGTGCTTTAAAAGATCCCAAAGCAACATCAGTAGTGAGAGGCCTCAGTGTGAAAACTGCTGTCTGTTGCCTCTCGAAGTTCGGGATTCTTATTTCAGTGTCTGAAATAAAATTCATTTAGTGTCTGACTTTCTCAATGTCACTAAATCCCATGGAGCTGATTGTTTTGAAGGCATTTCCTGTAATTAATTTGCTCAGTGGCGGAGTAAGCGGGGCGTAAATAACAACCCTGCTGCAAATTGTTCTTATAAAGACATCCAACTGTACAGACGACTAGAACCTTCTTTGACTGGAGGAGATGAGCTGTGGTCAGAGCAGAAAGCGCCACTGTCTGCCGATGTGTTGATTCATCATGTGTGACTGTGTATTTTTGAGATAGTCACTGGATTAGCGAGAAGTCCAACCATTACTTCTTTAGGTGTGGCATCGATACTGATATTTTAGATTTACATTTGTACTATTTATTCAAGAATTATGAAGACAGTGCTGAGTGGCACATTTTACAGTGTAGTGCTTCACTGTATATTACAATTACATCTTTGGCATTTGCATTGTAATTATTCATGGGATGTGATACTACCAATAACCAATTAATAATAACTTAGTCTCAGCTAACACATTGGGCTGGACAAAGAAAAACATGAGATATAATGGACTGAGGAAAATAATCTTTATATAGATTCATTTATATATGGTGATACGCTGTGGCTGTATACAGAATCATAGATGAACTAGAGAAAATAAAATATGGGGTTCAGTTGTGAGAATGGGTAGTAGAGAGAACTATTTGCCAGGATACAGGAAGAGTAAGAGGTAGTTTTATAGAAATAATAAATATTACATTTAAACAGCAATTTGCTAAAATAGAATATTTCTTTATTGGGTTTGGTTACATCTGGTTATAAGAGAAAGCCTGTAGAACCCTGAGACTGGCAGAGATCTGTCTCTACAGTGACTGTGGCTCCAACACTTGTGAAATCACTTCCAGCTTCAGACTCACCCCTCAGACTCCAGAACTGTGGAAATCACATCTGTCCAGAACCAGGGTGGGAGCCCTTTGTCTAACATATCTACACGATGCCAACTGGGCCAGGTCGCTCAGCTCCACATGTCACCAAACGCCTCCCAGGGGCAGACTATCGAGAGTCTGCAAGACAGAAAAACAAAACACTGAGTCCACTAAAATCTAAACATGGAGCAGTTTTAGAATAAATATAAAATTCACCTCACTTCAAGACCGCTCCATCCCTGGACGTCGTTGTCAAACCTGTTTGAAAACAATAAAAACCACAAAGTGAAATATTCCACAAATATTAGAACTGGCAGATGAAAAGGCTGGTGGAGGACCACATTTAGTCTCACCCCTTCTGTCCAGCTTTAGGAGCCTTGCTCTTGAACCTGGGTTTCTGTTGCTGCTGCTCATCTTGGAGACTTCTTGAACACAAAGAAACAAACATCATGTCACCATCATACACACTGGAGGAGACTAATGCTTTATCCTCTTATGTTTTCAAACATCTCCCTTTATGTAATTTCGATTAATAACACGTCTAAGTGGTTTTCGTCCCCGCTTACTTGTCGCAAACACTTCATTTTTAAAGATCTAACTTATTAGTGTCAGTCCATTAGCTTAGAGGTCAAGCAGGGTCAAAACACTGTGGTGTGTCAGGATCAGTGTGCATGAACTAAGGTCAAAATATGCCACCAAACAAGATCTCTATTGCTCCATCTCATGTTCTGGGATGAGGCTGATTGTGACAAGGATTATAACTATTTTTCAAAGATATTATCCAGCAGATTAGTTACTGAACATCCCTAAAACCAGAGATCACGTCTGACAGATATAATGTGAATCCTGTGGCATGCCTCACCTTCACACAAAAGACCACAGAAAACACCCCTCAGTTTATTGCCCATCTATTAAATATCAAAGATAATGATTTAACAGAATCCAAAGACCTCTTAAAATGGTAAATCCAGTTTGACCAAGCAGCAAAAAATACAATTAAAATTAAAATTTCAGTCTCTATTATGTAAATTCTTATGTAATGTCATTGTATGTTAATTTTATCCATTGTTGTTTTCTTGCTTATTGTACAGTGTCCTTGAGTGG
>BRZM01000337.1:36688-48200 GCA_033238685.1 Lates japonicus
ACACACTGTGGGTTATTTTGACTCAGCCCCACACACACCTTTAAATAGAATATTGGATGATGGAGGAGTTTTACCTGTTGGATTTCCTCTGCAGCTTGGAGCTCCCTCTGTGTCTGTGACAGTGTTGTCTCCAGTTCTTCTCCCTGCTGCAGGCGGTTGTGGAGCTCCTGCCTCAGAGGCCTCAGGGCCTCCTCCTGCTGCTGAGATGTTTGTCTCCGTGCTGTGAGCTGTATGTCCTGTGCTACATGTGCAGAACGGGCTTGGAGCTCCTGGATCTGATAACTGTGCTCATTCATTACTGAGTGTATCTGGTGTAGACGTCTGTGCAGATCTGTTGATAACAGTGATAACATGTCTTGCTTTAGAAATGTCAGAGGATGAAGACACTGTCAGAGGATGAAGAAGATGTAAACAGATTCAAACACATACCTTGTTCTCTGTCCATTTCTGCCTGTAACTGTTCCTCCCAGTGTTCACTGTGCATCAGCTCTGCCTCATTCTGCCTCAGCCGCTGCTCCAGTTCATCTGCAAGATGCAGGTTTAGACTTGGAACTGTAGCAGATGACCTCTCCTGCTCCCACACCTCTGTCTCCTTCTCCAGAGCTTGAAGCTGGATCTCCAGGTCTTGTAGCCTCTTCTGTTGCTGCAGAATCTGCCTAAACACCTCCTCTTTGGAGGAGTAAGAGGGAACAGCCTTCACAGAGCTGGGAGCATCTAAGAAAGAGACAGGGGAAGCTCGTGGTTCTGGGGAGGCTCTGGGTGATGGAGACCAGGCCCTGTTTGGTTTAGTCCTCTTGGGATGTGTTGAGGGACCCAGACTGAAGGACAGAGCCTTGTGTGTATCCCTGTGTTTAAGCGGCTCTGGTTCTGGTGGTCTGGGTAGGGGAAGACGTCTCTCTCTGGTTGGTGTGTTTGACCTTCACTGAGGCTGGGACCTGTCCTCCGCAGAACGAACTGCACCTCTTGAGCCAGCTGTCCCAGCTTAGCCAGATGCTGCAGAGGACAGTCATCTGCAACTAGCGGCCTCTCATTCCCTCTTAACTTCAAGATAAGAATGTAACGACCCGTCTGACCTACAGGAAACAAAGATACAAGAAGGATTAATATTCAACAGTAGTATCACGTAAGAAAATTTGTGTTGTGGCAGTGCAGTAAAATAGCAGATTGTGCAAGGCACCCTGCAACACATAACCGTTGGACCAAGTGAACAACATACTGATGATGCTGCTATTAAAGAGCGTAAAGTGAGGATAAAAATATAAAGTTTATCCTAAGAGGAGTGCTGGAAAAAAAGCAGTAAAGTCATCAAATCAAAAATGATCCCATTGGGAGATGCTCCCAGGAAAGCTACTGTAATGTCCAAAATAGACAGTGTTCCTCCTCTGGTGAGCAAGAACGCTCTCAGTGAATTTTGTCATAAGCTGTGCCAGCAAAATATGCCAGTGTCCACAACGTAAAAGTAATAACAGTTATTTTGGAAAGATTTAAAGAGACAGTATGAAGGAAAACTGAGAAACTCACCAATCGCTTGTGCAAGAGCTATCACAACATCCTGACAGGAAGTGTTTAGTGATAGGCCGGAGACAACTCTGACCACACCCTCCACCCACACCTCAGCTCCATCACTCACTCAGCAGCACAAGGCTCCACTAATGACCTGCAGGGAGACAGACATACACATCAATGAACTCTACTTTAACCTTGGTTAGCATTAAAACAAATGATCAATAAATAATTAAAGAAAAAATAAAGAAAAGAAACAAAACCATCGCTACAAGGACTAGATTTTTAGATGATATATACTCATAGGTAATATATATTTGTAAACTGATAGAAATGTACACCATGGTATCCTTTGTAGGTGATGTTGCAAATCAGTGGATGAGACTAAAAAATAACAATACTGGGTTAAAATATGATTTTTGCATAAGTGTCAGTGTCAGTTTACTTACTTAAGTAAACATGAAAATGTACTATTAAAAGAAAAATGTCCTGTATTCATAATTGCACTAAAATTGAACTCTTTTCCTTTACATCATTAGGTAAACAGATGTAACTGAGCAGTCAAAGGTAACAACCAGTATTTATCAGCTCTTAGAAAAGGTTGGAAAAAAAAACGACCTTACTTTCCCACATTGCAAGGTATTTAACTCACTGCACTAGCAAATAACATTCATTCAGTCATTCCAGTCTGACTATAGCATTTTGTTCACAAACAGTCCCTCATAAACCAAGCAACGCACACACACGTTCTACAAAACGTGATTACTTTTGACCCGTTTATGATAGAGACGATCTTTTAATCGTGAACCGCCGAGTTACCCACTTTCCGAGGTAACTTGAACGGTGCCAGAACGACTACCGTGACCGATTTACGATGAGTGCAATAACGTGGTACGTGAACGGAAGGTTGTGGAGGTGAGTGGAAGTTTTGCGCGGTCAGTTGTTGCTCAACATTTCACTGCACTAGACAACTTGCCTGTTTCCCAATGAACTCTAATGAACAATACTTTTGTAAGAGCCGAAATCACCACAACATACTATTGTTGGTATATGATAATTGTTGACTAATTGTACTTTTCCTGCTGTCAGTTGCTGTTTAGTACCCTATACTATGGGTGTGTTACTAGGCCTTTCATGGTAGAGTGCGCCTCTCAGTGTCATAATCCATAAGTTACTGAGCTGTAACTCAACGAAGAAAACTTGTTTTTGCACCAAACCTTACATGGAGCTCTAAAACACCTTAATACAACCTTTCACGTTGAAAAACAATCCCTGCTTGACTACAGAGTTTTTCAACAATACACGTTTTTGCATGGTAGAGACTTTATACTGCACCAGAGAAAAAAAAGTGACAGGTTCCCTTAAATCATGTGATGTATGCCACGTGATACTGACTGATGGCCCAACTTCATTATTTCAAATACGCAATATTATTTTTTATTTTCTTCATATCATCCACTTCTACACACTAAGAGTTTTTAATCATGTTTTTATTTAGTTTAATTTAGGTATAAAATGTCTACTGCCTCTTTAAGAGTACAGCCGGTTACATTGTAGCGCCGCCTACTGGAGAGACAGAGAAAGGAAAAGAGAGATACGAGTTTATGGAAAGAATAGAATTGAAAAAAAAAAAAGTTTTGCTAAATACAAAACTGTAAGAGTGATTTTGAGTCATCTTCTGTCTTTCCTGCTGAATTCTCTTTTTGGGGTCTAGTTATTAAAGAAGACGTGGTGAGTTTTTTTTTTTTTTTAACTAATTGTTAACATTATAGTAGCCATGTTACTTTTTAAACGTGCAACCAGTGTTATCAGTAACTACAGTAAACTAAGAGGGCATAAGTAAGTTTCATTTTGTGAACTTTGTCAGTTTGTCGTAGTGTAAAGAGTGTTGTGAGTGTTGCTAGCTTTATGCAGGCAGTCAATTAATGAATGGTTCGTTGTGATGAAGGGAACTGCGCCGAAATTAGCAGGTGTGGCGCACTTTAAAATAACAGTCATCTTGCATGTAGATGTTTGTAGCCTTATGCCGTTCTCTCCTTATGTTTAAACTGTAATTTAAACATTAATTCAGTTGATTCAGTTAATTTAAAATGAGGTAATACTAAGCTCTATTTGTTTCTTATTTTACTTCTTCACAAGCATATGTTTCAAGAAAAAAACTATTGAAATAGTGTGAGCACAAGACCATCCATGGGAGTAACCATCTTGAAATATACCATGCTATACTCCCAAATTGTTAAAATGGGAAATTTTGCTGTACTTTCCTTCAATGTTAACATTTTGTGATTGCAGCAACACTCAGGTGTTTCACTGTCACCTCATGTGTTCGACTTCTGTCAGCCTTTTCCTTTTTCTGTGCACAGGAAATATTTCAGTTTGTGCCAAAAATTCCTACTCTGCTTCAACTGTTGTGTTGCAGGTCATTGTTTTTTTGTGGTGAGAACTTATGTTTGGTGTTTGTGCACAGCTGCTGTGGGATCATGATCGCAAACAAGTAACCTGAAGGAGGACTCACATTGGATAAGCATCTACTTCCACAAGATTAACAAAAATCTGCAGGTAAGGACACTGCTCATACATCTGAATTCTGGTAAGACCTCTCTTTACAGTAATTTGCTACAGTGCATAATGGGGCACATACAGTATAACCCATTAAAAGCCTCAACAAAAATGGCTGGTTATACATTGTCATGTGAATTTGTTGTTGAGATTGTGTTGCAATAAAATCAAACTCAGTGTTTATAAAATGGCCTGTGGTGATGCAAACAGATAGGAGTAACTACCTTTCAATTAATACAAAAGAGAACTAAATCTGTAGAGTCATAAAGTCATCTAAAATATTTTGCATATCTGAATGATCTCTGTGACATGTAGGTGGAGTAGACACGTACTGTATGAGGAAGAAGAGACAAGTAAGAGACATAATGTGTGGGTGTCCCCTCATGAAGGCTAATAGTTTTTTGATGCCATGATAAACTTGTATGGTAATCTCTTTGCAGAGGAAGCCAAGTCATTGTTGTGACAAGTCACCTGCTCATGCATCATGTTACTGGTGTCATTTCAAATGTGTTTATTCATGAACCCAGTAACTTAAGGGCATCCATATCACTCACACATAAATTGTCAGACTGCTCCTACTACCTGATTATTATAACAGATGATTAATATATGTAAACATCTCAGAAATGTTGAAATTTGTATGGCTTTGTACTACTTTATTCTCATGCTGATCTGTTTTTTTGTCTTGTGAAATCTCAGACAGTTTCCATTACACATTAACCCTGATACTCTAATGAGATCCCACAGGGGCACATGAAAAAATGTTTGGATAAGATTTGGCTCAGCTGACCCCTTAAACACATTTAGTTGCCATGTGGAGATATTGTTTGAATAGCCAAATAAAAAATGTTGGCAGTAAACATTTTGAATGAATGTTCTCTGATAAGTTAAATAACACTAATTCAGGCAGCATTACATTTCCCCATAAAATAAATTTTGTTGTGGGTTATTTATGTCCTGACATTGTTGAATATAATAAATGAAAAACACCTGGAGCCTTTCAGATCAGTGTGACTTTCTCACCCTGCTGTTTCCATACAATACTGTAACCTTCCACCTGGGTGACGTATGAAAATTAAACCAGCCTGAGAGTGGAAACAAGTATAAAATATCATTCTGTCATGGTGTCAGTATCCAGACTGGTGGTTTCTGGAATTTTCTCACACACTCAGTGTTACAGGAAAAGAAGACAATCAGGCTTTTTTGCAAAAGAAAGAAATTAGCTAATATGTTTTTCTTACTTTCATTGTTGTCTCCCTTTTACATTCAGTTGCAGGAGCGATGATCAAATTGTTTCAAAGCATTTCTCTAATGCTTAAAGGCAAAGGTGGGGAGTAACTGAATACATTCCCTCAAGTACACACTCACAGGTAATTTACCATTTTAATCAAAATTTTTCTCTGCTCCATTAAAGAGAGAAATGTACTTTTAACAAACAAAAAATTAACCTGACAGCTGGAGTTCCTGGTTACTGCACATTCAACATTAGATACTGTGAAGTCATAAAATGTCACTATCTGTGGTTAGGAGAGCACACACTCTTTGAAAGACACACTGTTAAATCTCACTGTGCAGTTTCGGTAAACCAAACTCTAATCATTAACTAAGTTCATATGTCTTTCAGCTGAAGTCAACGGACACTAATAGTTACCTGAAAACCTAGGTTAATATAGTGAATTGAAACAGTAAATTTCTAACTGAGTATTGACTAAACTGATTGTATGAGACATTGTCAGGTTATTAGATGACTTCCCAGCATGCAGTTGCAATAAAGTATTAACTGTAGCCTGGTTGCACATCTCTGTTGGTGCATTGGTGAATTTGAAAATATAGGGAGGAGCTGTTAGTGAGATTGTTATTGCAGGTGGTGTAGGTATGATAAATATGATGATTAGATGATACATTATTACAGTGTTCAAGGTGGAAGACGTGTGTTTAATATCTCTGTGTATTCACATTCATATTTGTACTGCTGTAGCCTTTATGTTAATGTGACAGCAGACAGTTCAGAAATGTGCTGTGACTAGGTCCAAACTAGTGATACTACAGTGATGACGTGTATGGTTGCACATTTGTATAACGAGGTGCAAAACACCATACGTCAACATATTGTCTGACAGGACCAGATATCTTTCTGACTGAACTTATTCACTTCAGACACTAGCAGTAGCCTCAGGCAGGTTTGAGTTTTGCAGATGTTTGAAGTGTGTGAAGATTTGTGTCTGTGTACTTGTCTCATGTTTGCAAGAGGAGACGCACAGATTTGCTGCGGGTAGGAATGTGGCAGAACACGCTGACATTCCTGGAGGTCTCGGACTCCACCCACACATTCCTCCATTCTCTGTTTACTAACCTTACTGTTCAGAATAACTTTCAGTATCACCATCATTCAGAAAATACTCACTCACATACTCAAGAACTAAAAGTCCTCCAAATCCTGGAAACTGTAGCCACAAAAAACAATTTTCTTTTTGTGGATAAAAAATTAACTCCAGTTACTTTTGAAAATATGTTAGAATTAAAGCTGATGAAAATGCTTCTCTTTTTCCTGATAGAAAATGTGTTTTTGTACTTTAAGAAGTAGGCTTCCCCTTGAAGAAATATTTTATCATAATGAAAAAAAAACATCTTTCAAATGATGTAACTGTCAACCTACTCAGTTTCACTTGAAGATTGTTCTTGATTGAAGAATGAAAAAAATCATCTCATTAAATTTATTGTCTGTATTATAAATGAACTGTATTCTAAGCTCTAAAACTGAAGTTACCCAAATCACTATCGTAGCTCCAGTTTCTTTAGTCTATGACTTATAAACTACAGCTCAATGTAAATATGAATGCTTTCATAAATATATATTTTTTAGCTTGTCTTGTTTGCTCAGCTTTATATATATGTATATGTATATATATGTATGTATATATATATATCCAGTGCCATCGTGCACAATATGATATTGTTCATTTATTAAGATAAATGAATGGATTGATAAATGCCTCCTGAAAAACGACCTAATTTTTTACGTGATGATAATTAGTGTCTCTCCAACCATGTCATAAAGTAATTAAAGCTCAGAGAAAAATTTTAACAGACTCACCTGTTAGTTCAAGCTGCTCTCAGTTTCACTGACGGTCCTTGTTCTTTTCTCACTGTGTGTGTTCAGGCTGGTGGGTGGATGTGACCCAAACACTCACCTACAGACATGCTTCAGCCAGGGAGGAGGAGGAGTAAAACTGTGGAATGCAGCCCATCTGGGTGTTCAGCATGAGAAGTGATGTCACTCTGAAAATAGGAGGCAATTAAGTGCATCTACCCAGGTAGGGATTTTGAGTTTTGACCTTTCTTCCTCTTCTTTACTTTCAGTGCAAGGTAAGACCAAAATATATTGTAGAAATCTTCTTTTTCTTTGTTTTTTTTTTTGTTTTTTTTACTTTCCCTCATGAAATTCTATCAAAACTGGAAATATAAGATATCACCTGACATCCACACTAAACTCAACTGCTCTTCGCTCCTGTCAGTACTGTACATTTTACCAAGACTTGTTTAATTTCACTAACTCTCACAAGAAAAATTCTGAACATCAGACTTTAACTTGTATTACTTCTACTGCTGCCTCTGTCTCTAAACAGTGATGTCACTGTGACACTGACACTGGGCTCCTCCCACCATGTGTAACAGATAAAAAGTGAGAGGAGTGGCTCCTGCCGCCGCCCTGTTCTTTTTCAAAATCTCCAGCATTATCTCCAGCATTCCACTCTGCAAGTTATGTGTGTATGTTTATATCTGTGTGTATTTGTGCTGAAGATTAACAACTCTGCTTAGCTGGTTTTCCTCTGCCCTGCTTTATTACAACAGCAAATAAACACAAGCAGAGACTCACACAGAAAGTACTGGGTAGAAATGACGACCAGCGGCACGTCACTGTGCTTGAATGAAATTAATTGTTGCTTGTTTTCATTACCAGCAGTTTTATACATGTGAACTGCTCAGCCACCTGATTATTGTTACTACAGTAGATTATTACTTAGAGTTATTATTGTCAGAGCAAAATTATGCATTATATAATTTACAGTTGTGTTAAACTCAATTTCCTTGTCTGATAATCAAAAGTGCAGCAAGATTAGAAACACCAATGCTGAATGTGTTACAGCATTGATACAAGAGATAATCCACCGCCATTTGAATCAGTTTGTTTCTGTTTTTACTGGAGCATGTCTCTAAAGCATGTATCACAATATATACTGCTCCAGCTTTACTTGTAACTTCTTTCCTTAGCTGTTAGTGATATAGTTGGAAAATCAGAAAGCTGAACCAACACGTCCCTCTTGGTCATCAATCATTTTAGCTGTGGTTCAGCTGAGTGTATGCTCCTTTTATCACATCCAGCTGAGCACGCAGCCACGTTTTAAACTCCTAAAAGTTAATTTTTTTAACCACAGCTAAGCTAGTCAGATAATATGTGACACAGCAACAACTAATTTACAAGCTCAAAACTAAATTTAAAGATGATTTCTCATGTCACTTTTTTGTGAAATTACTGTGCTCTGTTATACCTGCATTTGAAAGCCATTCATTTGGAAAGTATTTTGTATTTCTGACTGCTATTTGTTGTGAACTATATGTGGTTTGAATGCCCCCTTGTGGCCGAGTGATGAGTTGGTGAAAAATTTGTGTCCTACACAATATTTAGAACAGCTTAAGACACTGCATCTTAACATTTACTTTTCTCAAAACAACCAAATAAATCTACTATAAATCTATCATGTTTCTTTTATTGTAGTATATTTTGACTAGAAGTCCTCAAGAGCCTACCAGGTAACCACTCACCCTCTGGAAAAGTAACCAAAGTTAAACAAAGTTGAAGATCTAAAAGGATGAGCACTAGATTCTCTGTGCGGTGATTAGACAGACATGTGAGTCAGTAAGTGATAGAGACTTACAGGGAGGGAGCTGAGGAGCCAGTCAGTCTGCTGGGCATCAGTTAAGATGTTGAAGAAGAGACTGAGGGCTTAACAATACAAACACAAAACTTTTAACAGTGTATATTGTCATCCTGTGGGATCTGACACAGATAGGAGTCATTTCTCTCTTTGGAAAATTACCTCTTATTTTTCCATTTGGTATAAGAAGCTGCAGCACACTCAGGTGGTTGAAGGCTGAACTACACAGCGTTGTGTATCCCTGTGCTTCTGTCTTGCATTCACTGTTTGCTCTTCAGAGTAGTAGCACGGTAGTGAGTATTTACACTGTTTACAGCTTGTGGATTTTAACTGTAACACACTTCAATGACAAATTAATGGCATCTACTGGTATTTAATCAATGCTGTTATGTCTCAGTTTGTCAAAGGACCAGCTCACCCAAAATTGCAGGAAAACATTTTCTCAGTATTTACTTACTAGGAGAGAGTGTATACAGGTCTAAATTAAGAGTCTAGTCTAACCTGTGGTTTTATTGGAAGCTTGGTCAGTCTCAGTGATGTCTTCAGAGTTTTAGAATTGCCTTTAAAGTTGTTCATTTAAGTCCTCTGTTGAAATCACTATGCTGTTTATAAACAGATGACATGTACTTTGGATTTGAAACAGGAAAAAAGTCATCATCTTGGATACATTTCAGCTAATGCTGATTTATTCAATCTTCAGGCACACAGTAACAGTGTTAATAACAGGCAAATGTTGAGAAAAGAAAACATCTCATCAAATGATCTTTGTGCTTCACAGGCCTGTAGCATCATAATTTTCTTGCACGCTCAATAGTTTGATGAACATATTAAAACAATAAAACTGCACCAAATGTCATTTGTTTAAGTAAATAATGCCAAACTTAACAACAGTAACAGTTAATATTGTATCAATACATATTGATAAATATTTGTATCAGTCATTGTTAATGTTTTATGATGTATTTTGCAGGTAAACATTAAAACCAAACTGTAAAGCAAAAACCATGTTAACATATCCATTACAAAGCATCTCCTTTTTTCACATGATCTCTACAGTAAATCTTCATCGTCATCATCATCATCAACATCTTTCATACCAGTCCTTATGCACAGAGATGAAGAAATAAAAGTTGTAATCTTCAAAAAAAGATACATTACAAAACATGATCTCTTTTTTGGTAGAGTGGTGTAAGCACATCAATATCATTTTCATCTTCATCTTCAGCATCGTAATTGTTGCAAACCACGCACTGTTTACACAGGTATATTGTAACTTGAAAAGGGGAAGAAAAAAACACAAGCCAAAAAGATGAACATAGAAAAACTAAACTGTTTCATATGAATTTTGCCATCATTATCATTTTCTTTATCATTGTCATTGTCAACCTCATTACTTAATATTGAGGGGCTACTGATAATTTCTAAACAGTATTAATCTATCATTAATTTGACTGTTCTGCTGAATATCTTGACATGTTCAGTCTCTGTATTCTTTTCGGCTTCTCCAAAGTTTACATATGTTTATGAAAAGTTCTTGCATGTTTAAATGTTGTTTTGTTTAAAGATATTTGTTAGCATTGTGTGTTGTTCACTTCATGTTGAAGGCATCTTTCAGACCTTTCAGTGCTTGTTCCTTTGTGATTCTCCTCCAGGCCTCTGGAACATCAGCTGGCTCTGCCTTGTATCTTTTAGAAAATCTGTCATTGTATTGTACCAGGACATACTTCCAGTAGTCAGAGGCCTCTATGGTGGGGTCTGGAGGAATCAGCCAGTCTGGATAGTACTTTGTGTAGTACTTGTAAGGATGCCACTCCCATTTAGTGTCTGCATTTGAGAATCTGTTTTCACTATGAACATCAGTTGTACACAGTGTTTCAACTAGCTTTTTAGTGTCTAGATCCCTGCACCTACCAAGACCTTGTGGCCTATGAATAGCTGCATGATGTTGCTTATGTTCTTTGCCTCCGGCCCACAGGGAACATTACAAAATGGACACTGATGTCCACAGCCAAACACCCGCTTGAACAGCTTGATAGAAAGCTTGTTTAATGTTTCAGTGATGTCCTCGGAGTTTGTGAATTCCCACTGAAGTTCTTTTTTTAAGTCATCTATTGAGATCTTGAGGCTTTTGATAAACGGATGGCATGGACTTTGGATTTGGAACAAGGTGGTTTTTTCAACCTCCACTGAAAGTGAGATGTCTTTAGTCAAATATTTGCGCATGTTGCTGACGAGCTCTGTGACGCTTTCCTTGTTATCTGGCAGCAGAACACCATCCTCTCCTTTTGAGGCCCATTCTATTGCCTCTGCTATTTTTTTAACTATGACCTTCAGATTCTTGTTCTTCAGTTTGCACAAAGTACTTGACAAAACTCTCAAAGTCTTCCTTTTTTTCAGCAGCTCTTTCTGGATGTTGTACTGGAAAAATGAACGTGAGCTGTACTCTGCTGAATGGCAACTTGTCCGAATTTCATCCACAATATCTACTCCCAGAGACCTACTGATGTACTCTT
>BRZM01000337.1:63200-76683 GCA_033238685.1 Lates japonicus
AGGACAGAATCTCTTTTCTAAAGTCCCATTCCCACTGATTGAATTCTTTGCACAAGTTGTCATAGGCATGAGCCACAAGGGTGTTTCTGAAACTAAAGATGAAGTTCTCATATTTGACTGCTTTCCAGAGACTTTTCATCCATTCTAGAAACTCTGGTATCTTTGAGACTTCATTACTTCTGTCACTTTTCACTGCATCCAAAAGATTTTGTTTGAAATCTGCCACAGCTTCACTGTAACCAATGTTCACTGGTGCCATTGGTGGGGTTCCATGCCAGAGTCCTGGGATGTTCCAGTTGTTCTTTTCTATGTCATAGTCCAGCACATCTGTGAATGCTTTTATAGAAGGCTGCCTTTCCATTTCAGCTGCAATTTGAGTCATTTCATTGAGTTGGTCCAAGAGATGTTTTCTTTCAGGCATGGTCTTTGCATGAGCTGAAACTCCAGCAACATTATGGTGAACAAAATGACAAACTGGCTTTTTACCAATTTGCTTCATTCTTAAGAATGCGTGAGCTGTGATTTGCAGGACATCTTTCATTTCAGTCGAGTTTTCCATTGCAATGTTAATAATGGTGACATCACTTAAGCCAATGACAAAGGTTGCCAGCTGGTTGTCATGTTCATAACTGTCCTCTAGTTGTGCAAGATCAGGAGACTTCAGACCCTCTGTGTCAATGAGGACAACAAAGTCACAATTTAAGTCACTTTTCAAATCCTCTCCAACTTTAAGGAAGAGCATATAAGCTCCTCTTGTGCATCTGCCGCTGCTGACAGGAAACTGCACACCAAACATGGTGTTGAGGAGTGTTGACTTCCCGGTACTTTGAACACCCAACACAGTCAGTACCAACAGTCTGCTCTGCTCCCCAACCTTCTTGTGAAGCTCCATCAGCACATCTGTCACCCATCTCTCTGAGACATTGGAAGCATCTCCATCCAAGAGCTCTAAAGGATATCCATCCAACAGCATTTCAGCAGCCACACCAGGGAGAAGAGACATTTTATCAGCAGTGTCTTGTGACTGCAAGGAAACCTCATAGATCAGTCCCATCTCTCTCATGTAATGCTCTATTCCTAAAGAGCTATCCAGCAAAGCTTTATCCAACTCTGCAGTGATTTGCGCATCCTTCTTCTTTTTGTTCTGGTGCTCTGTCAATTCACAATGCAGTAAAGACCTTTGAATGACAGACTGCGAATGTTTATAAAGCTTAAGTTTCATCCATTTTAGAAAAAAATTTCTTTTTTCTTTTTCAGTTTCAAATAAATGTTCAATAAAACTCTTCATAGCATTGGACAGTTTGTGTTTGCTAAGCTCCTGTTTAATCTGTTGTTTTTCTGCCTGTAGATGAGATTTATATTCTTCCAGTCCTAGTTCACCAGCTTTTTTTAGCCTACATTCCTCCATTTCTAAGTGTGATAACCTTTTCCAGTTAATACCTTGCAACGGAAGTTGTTTGCTTTTATAGCCTGATATACTCCGCACTCCAATTCCTTTCATGATCTCCTCAGCTGCTTTCTTTTGTTCACCACTTTTGCATTCATCCACAGACAGACCGAGTTCAACAGCTTTGTCAAGCATATTTTCAATGGTTATTGTGGGTGTCAGATTTGTCATTGATTTCTTGATGGCTGTGCAGATTTTCTGTGAGAATCCTGCAACACTTACCCTTTGGTCTTTGGCTTTAACACTGGCCTTTGGTAAATCTAATTCTGCCACTGTTGTCTTCACAGACATCATGTCCTCTGTAGCATTCTCCTTGCGATTAACAACCAAGAACAGTTTTGATCTCACATCTTGAAGAGAAGTCAGAATCTTGCGCTCATTTTCTTCAACTTTGTCCAGAAATACAAACGTAGCAGTTGACACTTGAAAAAGAAAACTAAACTGTGTGAGTGACTGACCAATGTCTCCTCTCAGATTGCCAAAGGCAACTGGTTTTGGAAATATGTCAATATTTTCTGTACCACAAGGAAGGTACCAACAAACCTCGACCAATCCATTTGCAATTTTCCTCTGACACGCTCCTCCTTTCATATCTCTGTGTATGAACATATTGTGATTGTACTGGCCAAGACTGAGAACATGATTCATCACCTGGGACTTAGATAAACTGCAGTTCTTCAGCCTCACAAAGGAATAGAATGGAATATCTGCTTGGACAATGTTTTCTTCAACAAACCCTCTTGATTCAGACAGATCATGCGGACGCCACTCTTTGACAATGTCTCTCAGAGCCCACAGCATCAGAGTACACTGACTGTTATTGCTATGGGGCAACAGCAGTGGGACAGGAAACTGGCACATTGACATTTTGAGGGCCATTTCCTGTTGCAAGAAGCTGTCAGCACAAAGGAAGAGAGCTACCATGAGGTCGAGAGGGTTAATCTTATTATCCTCTGCAGAGTCATCTGCAGTGTGAAGGTCAAAGTCAAGCAGATTGCTGTTTTCTTCCTCCTCCTCATCATCATTGTTTGACAGTTGTGTACAGTTCCTGCATTCTGCGTTGATTTTAAACAGTTTTCTGAGAAAACACCATGGTATGTCCTCTATTGATTGAACAGTTTCATCAGATATGCTCTTTTTGTTGATCTCTAAGAGAGATCGAAGAGTGAGTTTGTTGGGATAAAATTTCTCCAGTCCAAGTTTGGAGAGAAAGTTCAAAAAGCCTAAAACAGACAAAGGAAAATAAAAATAAACCTTCAATAAAAAAAACTCAACAAACTCCATGTTCGGTGGCTTCATGCTATTTGTGCTCTGCATTTAGGTAAGTATTCTATATAACCACTGTATAGTAAACTGGTGTTTTTAGTTTCATTTGGCCAGCAGCTCAAGGATAAAACTGGGCTTTCCAAGTAGAATTCAAAAAGCTATGTGTAAAATCTTTTTTTTTATATTAATATATATGGTACTGTGAAAAAGTGGTTGTACCTTTGTTGTTTTAGAGAAGTTTTAATGACCATCCATATTTATTTTTCGGTCTCTTTATTATGATTCAAAGAGAAAATACAGGAAATATCTACTCAAATTTTATAAAACCCCCGTTTTCAGAACAAAATGGCTTCTACAGGCAAAAGTCAGTATTTAGTGTGACCTCCCTTGGTAATAGGCACATCTTGAACTCTTTTGGGGAGACTTTGGATCTGGGCTCTGTGGCAGCCTGTTCATGACTGTCAGTGTTTTATCAGCTGTTTTTCTCTCCAAATATGATTTCACTGCATTAGCAGTGTGCTTGGGATTTGTTATAATGCTGAAAAATAAAACTATTTCCAATCAGGCGCTTTCCAGAAGAAATGGCATGATGAGTTTTAACATACTTTAGCCTTTTCACCCTGTTTTCCTTCTGAAAACGGGACCTCTTCTGATTCTTCAAATTTATTATAACAGCTTAAATACCCCACTATCCAGTTTGTATGCTGATTTCTTTTTGAGAGTGCTGATGTAAAATTGTGATTTTATGTCTGTCAAATTCAGTGATCTTTGGCATTTCGAATGGAATAATGTGATATGAAGTTGGTCTTATACATATTACCAAGCTACCAATGAATCAAACTCATACAACATATGCATGTAATGCTCCTGCATGTCTTGCACAAATGTGGTGTAATAGACCTTTTTCACAGCAGTTATTTTGACATGAATAGTAGGACAAATGCAGGTGTTAGCAATGACATTAATTAGGGTTCCATTCCATTTAGGTTTAAGAGAGCCAGGTTCCTGCTATTCACTCAAGTGTAAGGGGAGGTCACACTAAATACTTGCCACTGTAGCCTATAGAAGCAGTTTTCTTCTGTTTTTTCAGTTTTTTAAAATACTGCATACACATTTCCTGTATTTTCTGGTTGCATTCTAATAAAGAGACTGAGATTAATTATATATGGTCATTATAGCATTGCTAAAACAACAAATCTAATGGTGGCCTGAGACTTTTGCACAGTACTGTATATTTTTATTGTTTTCATTTACATTCAGATGTTTCATGAAATAAATTCAAACGTTCTGAACCATTTGTGTAGTAGAATGTAGTTCTGGAGAAAAATGTCCCCAATGAGATCTCTGTATTGTCCAGAGTAAAGGGAAAGTTTCTAGAATCTCAAGCTACTGCCAAATATTCAAATGCAAATTTTCATTGATAAAAAAGCCACAGCTTGAGTTGGGTTAGGGTTAGGGTTGGATATGTCGGTATCTCTAGACAAATAAAACCAAGGCTCTATCCATGGCTTGACATAATTATATGTAAGTGAGAAATAATCTTTATTTTTATTTTGAAGTGTGCAACGAGGTGATACTTAATGTTGCTAGGCAGACAGCGGGTAAGATCTTCCACAAGAAGTGCATAATGCTTTACAGCACTTTACAGACACTCAGAGTGCAGTTAAGTAAACTTTCAACTGACCCAATTTAACTGATATTTAGTGATTTCTCAACAGGTGCATTTGTGACAAAGTACGCCACAAAGCAATGCTGCTATGATAATCCATGAGCCAAGTGAGTTAGTTAAATGTTCAAGCCTAAAAAATTGGAAGGCTTTTATTAATCATGTACCTGCAAACTCGGATCCTTCTGTGTTTATTGTAGCCATGGTCTGATTTTTCACTTAGCTCCACTGTGCTTCAAAACCTATAGGCAACAGTTGCTGTTAGTTTCACAGAAACAAAAATATTTAGTTTCAGACAGTTAAATCAGAGCAACCAAAACACTGCACATAGAGTGTGTCTAAGTTACAGTTACATCCACTTTCAGTGTAAATCACTTAACCAACTGTAGTCCCGTAATTTCAATATATTTGGATAAGAACTGAGACCAAGTGCAAAATGATTAAATGGTTCTTGCATACAAAGTTCACATGAAACAGAAAATCTAATAGGTTATTATGTACACATAATAATAAATGACCACAGTGTATGTTCTTCCATTCTTTAAACCAGTAGGAGTTTGGGATCAGGGTGTCTTAGAAAATGTACTGGCAACTAATTAAAGGTGGAAATCACAAATCACTTAGATGATTCAAAACACTTTGTTCACTTTAAAGATTCATTGTCTGATGTAGTTTCTTGACTTTTTTCACAAGCTAAGAAGTCACATCACTGTTCAAAGTCCCTTGAGTACATACAAGAGTAAGTGAACACATCACACAGCCCATTGTTGTGACAAGATCTCCTGGCACAAGTTCTTGCAATATTAAAACGTGACATTTCTTGTCAGGTGAAAAGCTGTCTCGTGAGACAATATCCAGCTGCAAGTTGGGATTTCTGAGTTCTTAGTCGTAAGTTTCAACTGGAACATCCCCTGAAGTAGGATTTCCAACACAGAAAGTCAGAGAAACCCCACCAACCCCTACATGAGAATTCAAGATGGCTGCTACTCTCATCAATAGTAGTGAACACTCTGCTAATTTTACTGTTTATAGCAGTTCAATCTTATTTGTTTCACATTAAGTCAGTCATACACATAGTACTGTTCAATTTTTATCTGTGGATATGTTGCTATGCTGTTTGTATGAGCAAAATACAATGCAAACTTGTATTACTAAGGGTCTAGCAATGGCAATGGGAAGTCCAAGATACATTTGAATTGGTTCTCTGTCATGGCTTAACATTATGTTTTTTACGAGCAGTTAAATTTGAGCAGCTGTTTGAGAATGTTTTGAAGTGTTTGCATTAAATTCTAATTTTAACAACTGAGGTTCCTCCAATGTAAGCATAGTGCACCATTAGCATTGAGGATGCCCCTGCCACTTTTAGATTGTTTGTGTGGCGACATTTTGGATACTCAGTAGAAAAAAAATAAAAGGTGACAGAGTGAAAAACAAGGCACAAGCAATATGTAAGCACTGCAAGAGAACAGTGCCGTACACTGCCGCTAACACAAGCAGTATGCAAAGACACCTATTTTTGAAAAAGAACATGAACATATCTTTGGCTGTATAGTATCTTTGGCTGTATCTTTGGCTGTAACCTCTTAGCTCGCTATCATCCTTGAAGAAAAATTTGTTCAGTCTGTGTTTGCACAGTATTCAGTTGTATTTTGATTATTGTTTGCACTTGAAAGATTTGGTTAAGATAAATGACTAAGAAAAATGTTGTTTTATTTATTTTTGGTATTTTGTACTGTTACTGATTTTTTTTATGTTCCATTTGTGGAAAGGTGTTCAGTGAGAATGTCACACACAACTTCAATTAGAAGGTAGAAACTCATACATAGACATTTCAAAATGCACCGGCATTCTTTTGCATTTTGTGACTTTCAGTGAAATAAAAGACCATCTGTCCAGTCATATATTTCGTCACTGAAGTTGTCTTAAAAATAGTGTTAAAATCATGTCTCGTTTTTTGGGAACTCAATATCGTGTATCGTCCCGTGTTGTGAGCTGACTGTATCGTCATACCCCAGATTCAGACTGTCTTCAGTTTCAATCTGTTGCTAATCCAATCTGTCACATTCAGTTGAGTTTATGATTGGGTTGTCAGATTGTGATCTCTGTCTCTGCAACTTTTACAGTTTTTCAACAGGCTTTTAACAAGGAAGTGCTGTATTGTCAGTGAGTGATGAATCTGTATCAGTTCACTTTGAAACTTTAGGGTCTGCTGAATGCAAAAGTCATGGTTGAGCCTTCCTGAAGCCTGTCCTGCACCACAGCATTACACATTTTATAAAGTTTGAATTTCAAGTCTGACTTTTCCCTGGACTTGCCTGGGATTCAAATCCTACAGGAAAAACTATACATTGTCTCTTTAGTTTCACATAACCAAACTTTGCATTTTTGGTGACAAATCAGTATTAGACAGTCAAATCAGATCAATCAAAACATGGCACATATGTAGGATGAAACCTTAGAACAGGTGTAAAACAGCAGAATGGTTCCACCATATAAAGCTTCAGTTAAGCTTACCTGACATCAGGTTGCAGGAGACTCTGGGGCTCTCTGTGTCAGCTCTGTTATTTATACTGCACTGAGAAGCATTCGATGCACTGGAACAGCAGGTTTCTATGACTTTTCTTGTTTTTCCTCCTCTGAGACTGTACAAGGATAAATGTTATTAGTAAACCAGTCTGGCTGAGTACAACCCCAAAAACTCTTACAGCTCTTCCAACCATACAGTTTTAACTTTAGACATTGAGATGCTCTTTTGTATATTTTTTCTTATTAATTTATTTGCTCAAAATATAACAAATACCATAAAAAACATCTACGAAACACTAGACACAGTTTTTAAATGGTTCAGGTCTTTTTTGACTGGTTGACAATTATATGTGGCCATGGATGACCACCTCTCCTAGACCTGATAAGTGGTTTCCAGCAGGATTCCATCTTAGGCCCAATTCTATATATATGTTACCACTCTGCAACATTATTAGAAATCGCAACATTTATTACTGTAATCATGTAGATGATACTCAGCTACCTGTCTGTGTAAACTCAAATGATTAGAGTTATATCAACGACTTGATTGCATACATCTCTGACATACATCTGAGAATGACTCAGAGCTTCTTACAGCTAAATGAAGACAAAACTAAGATCCTAGAATTTGGAGCAAAAGCCGAGAGAAAATTTGTCTAACCTGTCCTTGTCCACTTAAAACTACTTGCACTAATCACCAAGCAACAGGATCAAAACTTAAGTGTTGTCATTGACTCAGACCTAAATTTTGAACGTCACAGTAGAAGCATGACCCATGTGTCCTTCTGTCATCTAAGGAGTATTGCCAGAGTTATTTTTCTTCAAGGCAGACACAGAAAAGTTAATATATGTTTTTATCTCCAGCAGGCCTGACTATTGTAATGCTCTTCTGTCTGGTGCTTCTGTTCTGACAGAGAACCCACATTACTCCAATTTTAAAATCTTTACATTGGCTACCTGTATGTCATAGAACTATTTTCAAAGTTCTTTCATGGTTTTTAAATCACTGAATGGCTTTAGCCATCTTATCTGTGACATGGTTAAGACATATGTACCTGCTTTTTATATTCAGCACTTTGTGTTGCATTTAGTGCGTGAATTGTGCTTTCTAAATAAAGTTTTTTGTTATTATTAAAACCATGGCTCGCTGGACAGCTGTTGTGTAATAATGATGAAGCATCACTGACACAACTATATTTGCAGTATGTTTATGCCACATGTTTTGTCAAAATGGTGAGTGTGTTTCTTAATTTGCTTCCATTTTATGTATTTGCAGTTTTTTTGAGTAGACATTTGTTGTCAAAGGGTCGCAGTCGTTTTCCTCGTTTCTTTTTATCTGTTTTCTCTCTGAAGCTGAAACATTAACATGAAACAGAAACATTACACACAACTGCAAACTTAAAATCTGTTTGAATTGGTGCGTGTAGGTATGTGTCTCTACAATGCCATTGCCAACAGCCTTCAGCTTGAGCAAGAGCAAAACCAACATCAGGTTCTGTTAAAATAATGTTGTCTAGCAGGTGTAAACACCCATGTGGATCACTGCCAACCTTTTGTAGACTTTAGAGATTGCTGTCATATTTCTTCACCACTTCCTTAAAGTTGACAGGAATCAAAGACCTTGACAGCACACTCTTATAAGGACAATGAATTGTTGCATTGGTGTTTTTCTGAAGAGCAGGTTTATCTTGTTTTATGTGTTATCATAAAAGTGTTGTAAATTACCTTTCCTACAGGTTTCTCTTTCGGTCTATATATGCAGTTTGCAACATCATTAGGAATTGCAACATTTTTTACTGTAATAATGTAGATGATACTCAGCTAGCTAGCTGTGTTGAGCACACCGAGATGATCTAGAGCTCATATTTTCATTGCAGTGATTTATGATGCAGTCAGTCAGTTGTAGCATTTCTCTGACAGGTGAGGGAGCAGCATGAGTCCCTGTGATGGGGTACAAAAACTTTTGTCTCACATGTAGTCCATCCATGCAAGGCATCTTTTTGTTTGTGGGTTAGTTATTGATGTAACTAAACTATTAAACTCAGCTTTACTCAAGTATTAGTTTCGTTTAGACTGTTTGCTTCTCCTCCTCTCAGAGGTACTCACTCCACTTTATTCCATGACATTATGCTGTATGAGGGCAGGAGAGTTTGCAGACTCAGTTTTACACTCAGTGGGAGCTTAAAAGAAAGAAAGAACAGAGAGAATATTGTATATGTTGTTCTGTCGTTCTCAAATCTCCAAAATTATACTCTTTTAAGTTATGTGTGCCTATTTGTGTGAGCGCATTTTTATTCAGTGTTATGCATTGTCAGTGAGGGTGTGTGTGTTTAACAATCAACATTCTGTTGCCTGTTCTACCAGTGACTCTGAGATGAAACACACTCTCATGAAATGACAGTAACTTTCCATTGGAACATTTTCTTGTTTTGTCTGCCAGGTTTTCAGAATCACATTAGTACTTGGAAAATACACAAAGTGTCTCACAAACAGACAGCCATATACTGAGTGACTAGACGACATTTGCTTTTCACTTAAAGAGCTCTTGTTCTTGAGTAAGATGGCAAGAATCTGTGAAAGAAAAAAATGAGTGAGCACTCCAGTCTGCCCCAAAACAAAAAAGACCTGAGGAACACTGAGAGGGAGAGTGCCCTTAACTGAAAGAGATAGAGCACCTTGAGAAGTTCAACAAAGCAAAGGGATGATATGCAAAAAGAAATCAACAGCACAACTTCATATAGATCAAGATCAAGAGGTAACTGAGGGAGTCTGAGAAGAAATCTGCAACCTCAAAGACCAGCTCTAAAGGATGCTGATTAATTTCTACCTAAACGCAAAGGCTTGGAGGAAGAAGGAGATTCAGAGAGTCAGATAGAACAATTTCACTAACAAGAGAACAGCTAACTGTACTGTATCTATGTTTCACAGAGTAACTTTTCATTTTCACTTTAGAAGTTTTTACTTATCAGATAATTATTGCCAAATTTCTTTTTGAAATAGTTTAACAAACCTACACATTATTCATATGGCGCCTTTTCAAAATACTGTAAATAATACTGCAAAATATATATTGAGATCTGCCGATACTGTAATTAAGTTTGAGCATCACAGAGAAATGTCTTGTGTTGCCTACAGTCACTATTTACTACTGGTGGTAAAGGATGAGCAGTGAAACCAGCCAGGGTGTTAAAATGCAAATGCTATTTTAATGCTGAAGGTCTTGTGATAAGTGTATCATTGCAGTGCATATATGTAAGTATTTAATGACACACAGGTAAAA
This sequence comes from Lates japonicus, assembly GCA_033238685.1. Classification (NCBI taxonomy): domain Eukaryota; kingdom Metazoa; phylum Chordata; class Actinopteri; family Centropomidae; genus Lates; species Lates japonicus. The sequence continues at coordinate 73,386 of BRZM01000337.1, forward strand.
ATTCATTTATTGTACGTTGAGTACAGAAGAAGTGGCTGTGATTATTTTCACGATATTTGAATCACGGGGGAGGTTTAAATGTTTAAATGTTAAAAACAATATAATTAAGTTCTTAATTAATTTTTTACAGACATTAAGGAAGTCCTTGTACCTGTTCATGTCTCTTGACATGAATGCTATTTGGCAGTGGAACCACTGGATGGCAGCATCTTACAGTAAAGACCATATGTCCATTAATTAATTAGCTGTACGACAACATCCTGGCTGGATCACTTTCAGTCAGGTGAAACACAGAATTGCTTTTATTTTTACCACTTTAGGAGGGCATTTCCCAAAAATAAGTGGTGCCCAATGTTTCAAGATTAAGGCCTATGTCTGCAGAGCGTGTCTGGATTTGTTGTAGGGCAGTTGTATTAAACTGCAATTAGTTCTCAGTTAAGTTGGCTGAAGTGAAAATTTCCAGAAACTGAGATGACTTTAACTCTACTGTACTCTACGGTACTGTGAAAACTTGCTTTGTGAACTTAGTCTGTCCACTGACCGCTTCAGGTGGAGTTGTGTGATAGGACCATTTGAAGTGATTGCTACCTGCTGATTGGGCAAACAGCTGAAAATCCTCCATATTTTAACCCCGGCAGCAACATGCCTCCTGAGCTTTGTGTGGGCATGCAGAAGACACGCTGAGGACTTGGAGGTTAATGTCAAGCTGAGCCCAACAGTAGTTATTCCAGAGAGACACTGCTCAGATTTCCTGTATGCCTTAATATAAATACATTGAGCAGAGTAAAGTGGCTGATATTAGATTAATGTGTGACTGAAGCTGAGAATCCATCGATGTGTTCGCAACAGGAAACTGCTGGGTGACAATCCAGTAGACAGTAATGATATCGATCTGCCTGCAGTGACAGAAATATGAGACATTTGTTTGGGGGACAAAAGCACTCTAAGAGGCGGCAGCATTGCAGCCCAAACACGTCATGACGTCAAACATCAAATCAGTCTGCAGCACATCAAGCTATGGAGCTAAAGTAGTGCATATATCGTTAAAACAGTTTCATGAAGTCAAAAGAAAAACGTGCACACATGTATCTCAATATTTGTGCACAACAAACTAAATTCACATGTATATTTCTGCGCACAAGTTCACACTATTTGACCTCTCAAGTTAAAAAGTGATGACTCTCGCTCATTGTTTGCACTGGGTCCCAGTAGCATGTTCATACAGCCCTGTATGACATGTTTTATACTATAATAGGCACGTTAGTCATTTGTTATTTAACTAATGATTGATCTCCATTCTTTCCCCACCAGTCACCCTCTGAATGTGATAGCACCTCCCTCAGGAGGATGCTTCAGGTCCAGGCTGTGTGATCCAGCAGATAAAGGCAGGTGTGCTGCGGCAGCAGGAACACGGTGTCGTCACCACAGTTGGCTGGTCAGAGTAATCAGGATGAATGTCCTGATGGTGTTTCAGTGGTGCAACGACGAGTCTCCACCTGAACTGAACAACCCTCTGAACAGCAGCCTGAAACCTGAGGCCAACAGCTGCTGCTCAGATTGTAATAATAAATTAGCTTTTGTTTTCCACTGTAATACAGCATGATAATAATCAGGCCATCTGCAGTCATTTCCCCTCTTATATCTAAACCTACATTAATCTAGGTGTTTTACAGCTACACTAACTTAAATGATTGTGTAATATTTACATTCTAAATATAAAGTCCTCCACCCAAGAAGGACCGAAGGTTTCCCAGCAGAACTAATGTTGTGGCTAATTGGTGTATGTTCTGTATTCAGTGTGAGCATCCTCTTCTTTCCTGTGAGGAAAGTTAATGGTACATGAGATGAGCTAATGTTTTGGATCTGATGGTTTTTAGCTGCAGACTGTGGAGCAGTTTTTGTTCTCTCAGCTCAGTGTTTGATACAGGGCAGGACAGATCTCATCACCTGAACCTGTGTCAGTCCTCTTTGATAAGAAGCGTCATGGAGCGTTGAGCAACAGAAAAACCTTTTATTTGATTCTAGCCAGAAAAGATTTTGTCTTGAATGAGTGAACGCCGTTATATCAAGTTTGTTGGAGGCAGGAAAAAGTTTATCAAAGCCAAACTTTACAGGTGAGATGACAGAGAGCCCTTCCATCAACTGAGCTACAGTTTACTATGATTGTCATTATGCACCAGAACGTGTCACTATACCAGACGTAGAAAGTAACCACAGCTAGAAGCAATTTACAACATGCACTTCATGAAGAAAGATTGCATAGCTCTTTACTGTTTTGCCCTTTAAAAGTGTGCTTTTTAAAAAGAATCCTGTCAGTGGATCTAGCCTTTCTGCAAAGCACTGAAGTCAGAAAAGCCCTGTTCTCTGCAGCATCGTCCTCCCAGTGTCTCCACATGTGTCTCAGTAGAGAAAAAATGTCCAGAGCAGACATCAGCCCTGGTGCAGAGAAGCTCTCTTGGTATAAAATTAGCCCCATCTTGGTCTGTCCACCTCCAAACATTCAGGATTAATTAAAAGAGAAAGGTTTCATGCACTAACAACTTTCTCTGTGAAATGTCCCCGCTGTCTGTTGTAAGATTCAGAGTTGGCAAGAGTTGCCTGTGCTTCTGTGAGTTCAGATGAGACTTGGTGTCAGGTCTCAGGTTCTGCTGGAGAAGAAGACACTCCACAGGTGATAGAAAGGACAGGCACTGAGTCAAGGTGGGTCTGAGGTTCAGGTGGAGGTGTTTGGGGAGCAGAGGAGGTGAAGTCAGGAGGGTAAAGACCAGTTGGATCAGGGAACGGTATCAAAGTGACACATCTCTGCAGGATCTCAGCTGTGAAGGCAGTCTCATATTCGTATGTGGAAGTTACTGCAGACAGAAGACAAACAATATGAGTTTTATATTGTCTATCACTGCAAATTTTCTGCTATCACTTTTGTCTCTGGGTTCAGAGGGAGACTGGTTTGGGATCAGTGTTGAGGTGGGACGAGGGTTTGTTGCGTTTACAATACATGAATGACTCAGCTACAGCAGACAGGAGACCAGAACCTGCAGCGTCCTCATATTAATCCATGTCCTCAGTCTGAGTCAGGCTATCAGCCTAACACCCTGTTATGACAGTTTATCTCACCTGGTTGCTATGGCAACAAGGACCCCAGAGCCTCGTTTCCACCTAATCTGTAACTGGCGGTCTGGTGTGATAGACAGATTTATGACTGAAATCACTGAGCGGATAAATCCAGCCCTCTCTCTCCTGGCTTCCTCTTCTTTTTTTTTCCAGCCGTGTTCTTTCTGCTTGGTTTGGGTGGAGGAAT
>BRZM01000338.1:0-63355 GCA_033238685.1 Lates japonicus
CTCAGCAGACAACTGGAAGGTGACACGTGACTTCTCCAGCAGATCTAATAATAAGAAGTTCAATTGGAGAATGTAAAGTAATGGCATCACAACATGGAATACAATTTAAATACCTTCCCACAGATACTGTATATACTCCACAAGTAAACACACCCATCCACACTGTAGCTGCATTTTAACAAAAATCACAGTGAGCTATCTGTGTTATGATACGAAGTGCTTCCAGCCCAACAGGTGGCAATCAGTTACTGTGTGAATGTATGTATGTATGTATGTAACTTGCTAGCTGCCAGCTCATATATTTATCACTTCTCTGGTGATGTAAATCTAAACATGTCTTATCTTATTAATCAGCTGTCCCACGCCCAACATAATACTTAAATACAGCCATTTCTGAGTGAATAATCAAAAGGATTTTTTTCTTTTGTACTTAAAATGCAAGTATTCTTATTTATCTATAAACCAACCCTAAAGTTTCAGTTTGCCACACTTGTACCGCATGTATAAATTTTGCATTGATGAAGCACAGCTTTTTTTTACACTCTGGTTGAAACTTACATGTTTCAATATCAGCTGAGGCCAACTTTCCACTAGAGCCAAAGTGGATTCTGATGAATTTACCCTAAAGAGACAGATTATTAATATTATCAGTTTTTTGAATAATTTAGCAACAAAAAGTGAAGATATTTCTTTTATCACTTACAAAACGAGAGGAGTTGTCATTCCTCACAGTCTTGGCATTACCATATGCTTCAAGCAGAGGGTTGGCTGCAACAATTTGGTCCTCAAGGGAGCCCTGAAAGAGAAGAATGTAGGATTGTGATTACATAGTTAAGTTAAATATCCAAAACAGCTTTCCTCTCAAAGCTGAGTTCACAGTTCTATTATATGTAACGTAATTTACCTGCATCTTGCCAGGTGTTGGCTCAGCCTTCTTAGCTCCAAGAGCTGCAATTGTTGCGAAATACTGGATGACACGTTTGGTGTTGACAGTCTTTCCAGCACCAGATTCTCCACTGTGGTAGAAGAGACACATTGTCAAAGCTTTTTCATCATAGTTTATTTAGATTCAGTATAACAGCTTATGTAATACTCACGTGATCAGGACAGACTGGTTCTCACGATCTGAAATCCAGGCATACACGTCATTTGAGGTAAATCTTAAAAACTACTGCAACAAACTTCATGTTTAAGTTGTCTGCTTCTTATTTGCAAACTTTGATAGTCTCATTGTTCTTACCAGTGAGCATGAACTGATAGGCATTGTCAGAGATGGAGAAGATGTGGGGTGGTGCCTCAATCCTCTTCTTGCCTCTGTATGCTGCAACACATACAGCATCATACACAGGCAGCCACTTGTAGGGATTCACAACCACACAGAACAACCCAGAGTAGGTCTGCAACAGCAGAAAGCATAAACATTGTTTAAACATTTTCATATACAGACCAAAAAATCATTATTTTAACATATAACTTAGACTTTCAAGCAAAGTGAAAACCTACGTAGATCATCCATGATGCATAACGCTCTTTGAGGTTATACAGCACAGATGGCTCATTTAGATGGGTCATCATGGCCATGTCCTCCATCTTATCGAACTTTGGAGGGTTCCTGGGATGGATGTCATCCTCTTTTACAGTGACCGTCTGAATAGGATATAGATTTCAGAAATGTTGTTTTACAAAGATATTTCATACCAAGTTTCAAGAATTAAATGGTATCAATTTTCACAGTTAAGGTCTATGAATAAACTAATAAAAATGCTCTTTTGATATACTGTTTCAAAATATAGAATTATTCACCCACCTTTCCCCCGTCTGTCTCAACTGTGGCTTTGCCACCCTCTTTCTTGACCAGTTTACCCTTGACATACATCTCATCTGGATCAGCCACAAAGTAGGCGGTTTTGGCATCAAATGGAGCAGTCTGGGCTTCAATCCTCTCCTTCTCTGGCTTCCGGAGGTAAATGGCCGCCGGGCCGTACTGCTCCATCTCTGCGTCTGTGCTCATGGTGGCACTTTAATGGATTCTGAAAATATGAGATATATATACATATATATATATATATATATATATAAATCACTAGATTGTAACAGAATCTGCACTCATTTCCATTATTTTCATTTTTCCATTTCTCCATTTTTACCTCCACTGACGTAAACTGAAATTCCTTGGTATCCTGTGTATGCCAAGATGCTACAAAACAAGACAAACAAAAGTTTTAGGTAACCCAATGTAGGTCTTCAAATGTTTGTAATTTTATCTAAGATTATGACAATAAATTTTAAATAGAAAAGTTAATATAAGAGAAGTCTAAGTTAAGCAAAGTCATTGAAAAGTCAAAAACTGAAGCATACAAATTATTGATTAACAGTGATATAGTATAATAAATTGAGAAAGACATGCCATAGGAACAGCTGTCTGTACTCACCTGTCTTAGATGCCTGTCAGTTAGAGCTGACATCCAGAGCAGCTGTTTTTATATACGACAAGTCTGCCTCCTCAGCATAAGCGCCCAACTCAATTTGGTCAGGAATGTTTGACACTTTGTTGCATGATAGTGATATGCTCAGAGCATATAAATTAATAAGCATGGTTCATTTTCCACATATATATATAATCCACATTTTCGTCAAGTTACACAAATATCTTTAGGTTCTTCATTTTATTAAGTAACAAATGCAGCATAACACCATCACAGTAGTTTTTACTCTCACCAAATTACACCAACTACAATGTCAAATGAATTTTACCAAAAGATGTAAATATTATCACATTTCTTAATTTATGTTACATTTATATTCACATTGTTTATATGTAACCTGAATTCCTATATTCTTACACAACTACATTTCAATAAGTCTAAAACAATCTTAGTAAAAAGTAAAAGTAATAATATTGTATTCCTAGTTGAAAAAGTACTGTCAGTAAACAACAATATTAGTATTAGGCTGATATTATTTTATAACTTGATTGTGCTCATTAATACTGTATACACTAGTAATAGCATACCCAATAGTAAATTGCAAAAGTGCACTGCATTGTTTGTGGGTTATTTGTTCCAATAAATCTAGACTGTAACATCATTTTAAGTTGACACAGTTTATGATAGGCATCTGTCTCTGGTTAATTTTGATATCACAGCCAGTAATGAGTTTTAAATTTGGAGAAGCAATGAAATGTCACTGGTGTATAGTTACAGGACATACAAATCTCAGATATCCAAAATAAAATTCAGGCTGATGGTTTTTCCATTAACACTGGACAAGTGTTATGTGTCTCCTGGGAACAGACTTTAAAAGGACTGCCAACTCAGATAATTTAATACCAGAAATATGCTCCTCACAAATGCCATTAATGTTTTGCTTGGATGAATGTAAAGGGAGCAGCTTTTGAGTGGAAGAGTTTGATGTGCTGACTGATTGACTTACAAATGATTTAATGAAGGGAAAGTCTAGGATCATCTCCAGGATCGACTTTCATCTCTAAGTTTTGCACAGACTTGACTTATAATTCGCCATCTTACCAGCAGATCACGAGGTATTACCATGGTCGAAAATAAATCCATCTACGGGAGGGACCAGTGATTCATATTTGGCATAGAGAGAAGGATATATTTATAGGACACATTTAGATATGTTGTTGACACCATATCTCAAGTTTAAAGAGATCCATCTTCTCAAATCTATTTATTTCTAATGTGTATTTTAATGATAAAAAAAGAATATCATCTGTGTAGATAAACCAATGCATTTGCCTTGGATTCATTATGTGCAATATTTTCTGAATGTTCACTGTTGTCTCAGGGTTGAGTAGAATTGCCAGAAAAGTGCAGAGCTGATAGTATTAAAGGGGAGCCACAGGCACAAGAGGAAAATGACTGATTTATCAGGGTGCAGAGATGGAGCTTCCTTAAGAGCTCCAATAGCTTGCTCTCCTTTGTGAGAGGCACAGTGAAATTTGCAGGACAATCAGGACGGATCACCCAGTCTGTATACTGTCATTGTACCCTCATCTGTGTCATTTGTTGACACACATACAGGATAGGTTTGAGTACGCAGTTTTTGGAGCCTTCTGTTGTTGGATTTCTTTTCAATATTTATGATAGAAAAAAAGTCAGCACAGTGTTAATGGAACGTTTGAAATTATTACACGTCTTTAAGCAGCTTCACGCTGACCCTTCCTTGTTACTCATGGGACTTATGCAAAGACTAAGCAAGGCTGAGGCAGAAAATACTCTGTTGAAACAATAAATGGATATAAACAAGGAAAGAAAGGAAGGATAATTTATTGGACTAGATACATATTTATGAAGAATTATGAAGATATTTATTTATGAAGCAGAGGTGGAAACAAGTGATTGAAACAAGAGGAAAATGTGATGTTGGTGACCATCAGTGGTAAACTCATGTGGAGATGGTGATGCAAGGAAGTTCCTGACTACAAAGGTTGTGATGGGCCTGTGTCTACTACCTCTTACCACTATTAAATAGACCTCATAGGCCAACACAAGTGAATGCTGACGATGCAGATTGGTCTTTCTTGCTGAAGCTAAACACACATCTGCTTTAAGGAAGGGCTAGTGTGCTGTAGACCCAGCAGTTTACTTACAACAGTAGCAGCATAGCTAGACAGCTAACAACTGCCCATTAATTAAAATTTTCAAATAGCTTATTGTTATGTCCAAGATACATGAAGAAAATTGGGTATACCATGTTACAACTTTTTCACTGCCTTGTCCCGCTGTCTTGCAGATCAACCTTTGCAACGAGAATCATTCTAGCACTGACTCAGGTCTGGTATGTCTCTCACAAAAGAATGCTGAACTAAAAATGTTTATGTGCAGTGAAAATCATGGATCTTTAAAACTGTGAAATGTTGATATCAGGCATTAGGCAACCATATAATCTTGATTTCATAAAGCACTTAAATGTCACTAGTAAAGTCTCATGGCATAAGTAGCTCAAAATGACTGGAGCTCAGATATCAGTCATGAAATACATATGCAGGTCAGAGATATTTGATTAATTTATGAGACTTTTTGAAACCCATTAAATATTTTATGTCCAATTAGTGGTGGTTATGGAAATTTATGACAGCTTTACAAGATGTTAAACTATTTAGATAGAACACACACTAACAAGAGAACCACAGAGACTGTTTAGGACCTCTTGAAATGTGAGTGTCTCTATTGCCTCTTTACATACAGGGTTTCTCTTTTGTTGTTAACAAAAAACAAAGTGTACTTTAGTTTGATGAGCTTCTTTTTTTTTTTTAACTCCCAAAGAGTTGAACTCATAAAACACAGTGCAAAACACCAGTTATATATTTATGTATGAAATTCTGTATGAGCAGGTTTATGTCCGGAAAACCAAGCATGAGAGTATGTTTGAAATATAGCACAACTGACCAAAAGCCAAAGTTCATAGTTGTAATACACTTTATATGCTAATGTACGTGATAAAATCAACTAAGGAGCTGTCAAGTCGAGTTTAGATGAAGAGATAAAATAAGTCACATTTTCTGAATCACTAGTTTGGGTGGTTAGTTTAAAAATGTTGTGGATATTCAGTGAAGCTAAAGCTGAAATGAAAGTCGGCCAACATTTGCCATCATCTAAATATGTTATATGTAACATACTTAATATGGGAAGGAGATGTGCTGTGAGGGAGATTCAGATTTAATAGGGGGGCCATGTAATTTATTTGATGACTGCCCATTTAGGTTAAATCTTATACAGCATGATCAGAAATAGAAAGGCATCTGCAAGTCTGGCCTTGTGTCAGTAAGCATGAACTGATGACAGAGACTTCTAGAGTGCATATAAGGTGGTATATATGCCTGCGTGGCTGGCTGATTTCAACATTAATGTGTGACTTCTGTTTTAGCCACAGCTACACAGCTTTACTAAATGACACAATAATGTGCATAGCCACTGAATTAAGAATTTATGTACAGTAAGTGTTGAAGAAGCCTTTTCATAATTTATGCACTGATGTTTTGGCAGTTTTCTTTCTGTGATTCCAATGGGGTTTCCATTGAGAAAAGAATGTTTCTGTTCAGTTGTTGCATGCTGACAACTCTGAGATTGCTTGAGTTAAAGGAGATATGGTATGACCTGCTTAACTCTCCATAATAGAACAGAAATAGAACGCCATTGCTGCTGAAGTTTCAAAGACTGGGTATTGTTCCTAAATTAGCTATAGACTGTACAGTTATATTTTCTGTGAAATGCAAAACTCAGAACTGCTTTGAGTTAGTATTTTTGCAAAGATTATTAGTGCACATTAATATTTCAGATTTTTTGCTGAAATATTAATAGCTAAGCTAATTAATTAGCTAAGTGGATTCTTTTCTTCACACCTCTAGCACATGCATATGATCAAAACTAACAGTATCAAAACTTACATATTTTAGGGTTAGTTCAGTAACAGTTTTTAAGTATCTCCTCACTTTGACCACCCTGAATAACAACTTTCAAAAACTAATTGTGGATCTTTGTTTTTAAGCTCTACCTGGACACCAGCTCTCAGAGAACAGGCAGCTATGGGGGGAGCACTGTACAGTTATAGCACTCTTGTTGGATGTACCCATTCAAGTTCTGTAGTAACATTGAGTCTAACATATTTTTGAAATTTTGCATTAAATGCTTGTACTGCTTTATCTGAATGATTGTTCTTGTGAGGCTACATCAGTGGGTAGTAAGTGATCAAAGTCAGTTGACTGGAACATCTTCAGCTTAATCTGCTGTATGTAGTACAGCAAAAATTCTATATGCTGTTCCATTTAGACTATTATAACTTAATTTCAAACAAACATAAATACATATATTATGGATCTTGAAATATGTGCAGTTCTGTCTTGTTGTATATGATAAAATCCAAGGTTAAAAATTCATTAAAGGCATTCATTCATTTGAACCCTTTCATGCATAGTGGTCACTACAATGGGCAGCTATTAAAAGTTGCACCACACTGGATGCTAGAGTGTTGTTCCATACACTACCACACACTGGTCAGTTGATGTAAGTCTAACACAAATTACTCAAAACCAAGATGGCCATGGAGTCAGATGACGGATGACCAGAAATGCTGAGCAGCTCAGGAATATCAAGCCAATCCTTCTATAGAAGGAGACCCCTACAGGAAGGAGAAATATCATTATTAAAAATTTGAAGTATGGATTTGATTAGGAGGAAACTACAATTAATCATCTGTCCTCTAGATTTTTGTTTTTATTTATTTATTTTTTTTGTGTGTGTGTGTTTTAAGAAAATGAAGTTCAAAAATGTTTTTTCATGCCTTAAGAAGAATACAAACACTTGGGAAAAAAGTCCTGACTGAAAATTTCATAATTCATGCATGAAAGGCTTAATTAATTTCAAGACATTTAATTCCATGTAATGTAAAATGCTGATCGTATTTTTATTAAAGGTTTAATGATGACAGAAGGTTTTGATAAAGACTTGAGAATGGGATTTAATTAATTAATTGTATATTTCCCTGTGATGCTGTGTTGATATTGAAATTATGTGCCCTAATTTCTTCTCTGCAAAATGTGAAGGTATCACTAACACTGCTATCAGTCATTATAAAATCTATGAGGAATCCTTTGCAGTGGTACTCTACAGACTTGTCTTTGCCCTGTGTGTATGAACCACAATTATTCCAGGGAAGGAAAATGTTAATGTTTGGCTGAAACAGCTACTTTAACTGATGCAGCTTCACCAAAAGCGATGTACTGTGTCTGTGACCACTGTGTACTCAGATGTGACTTTTATACAAAAATAAACAAATAAAAATAGAGAGTAAATGGTACAGGGAACAGTTTATTGAATCAGTACATTATAAGAAGACAATTCAACAGCTAGTTCATATTTTATGAACTCCATCAAAAGGTTCCAAAAGGAGGTTTTGTCTTATTCAGCACTTTTGTCAGCCTGTAAAAAAAAAATACAAAAATATTCAGCATGTATTGCCAACATTTGCAAGTTAATTTTGGATGTAGCATTATTATGTGTCTCTGCCTTCTAAGAAAAGTGAATAATGAATGGTATAAAGAATTAATTGAACTTATTAACTTAAAGAACTTCATTAAATGAAGTAATTTTCCATAAAATTTGGTCATATGAATTACCTTTCCGGTTTCACGGCTCTTGCTTCTCAGCTTGTTGACCTGAGACTCGGCAATGTCAGCGCGTTCCTGAGCTTCCTCCATCTCATGCTGGACCTTTCTCAGTCTGGACATGTGAGTGTTGGCTTGCTCTTCCTGTGAAGGGTTCAGAGTTACAGTTTACAGTTTTTTGTAATATTCCATCATGTTAGTGTAGTTTATTTATGTCATTAGTGATTTGTGCTACATTCCCATATGTAATATCACAAAACATTTGACTTACAGCCTCTTCAGCCTGTCTCTTGTAAGACTTGACTTTAAGCTGCAGCTTGTCCACCAGATCCTGAAGTCTGGTCACATTCTTCTTGTCCTCCTCAGTCTGTGTAGATAAAGGATTGTTACCGATGAAGTATAGAGACAGAATAAAGAAGTTATGAACTCATAGTAGCTGTTAGGTTAAACAGACATTACCTGATAGGTCAGCTCCTTCACTCTCCTCTCATAGTTGCAGACTCATGAACATTTGACGTATTTTAGTGCATACCCTGGACTCCAGTTTCTGGAGCTTATGCCTGCACCCTTCATGGCGAGGGTTCTCAGCTCATCAGGCAGTTGCTGGGTCATGACTGTGACCTCAGGTTCTTCTTCATCTCAGTGAGCACCAGTGTCCTGCTCCTTCTTCAGCTCCTCAGCCATCATGGCAGCCTGAAATGGTTCAAATTTAATTTGTGATAAATTTGTGTGTAAATTTTATGGAAACTATATCAAAATAAAATAATTATATATAAATCAGCAGTGGTAAGGTTGTAAACTCACATCAAGTGATGGCCTTTTTGTGGCCTTCTCACTCAGCATTTCTTGCTTCTTCTTGGTCAGTTTATGAGACGGTGTTCTGAATGTTTTCAGAATCCATGTTTTAATTTAACATTCATGATATGTTTTCAGAACACTAGTTAATTGTGAATGAATGGAAACAAACCTGAGAGTGAAACGTTGACACGCTCACATAGCATCAACCAACTCCTAACCAGCCGCCTGCGTCCTCTCTCTGTCTGCTCCAGGCAGCTCTCAGCTCCTCAATCTCCCAGCCACCATCAGCAGACCATTTCTCGCTCCCACCATGGCAACCTGCTCCTTCCTTGTCCTCCCTGTCCTCTGAAATACATCATCAAAGGTGCAGTTGGGCATCCTGTTGCTCAGGAAAGAAGGAGTTAACTTTCTTTCCTCTTCAACTTGCATTGAAATCAAACACTGCTCAAACAGAACTCTGTGAGCTGTCCCTGGACATTCCTCCAGTTTGACTGCAGACAAGCAGCATGCACCTGTTGGCGCCAGCCAGCTGAATCTCCATCTCATTGGGTCTCCCTCCATCTTCTTCTTGAGCTCAGGGCATCATTCCTGCTCCTGACCTCAGCATCAATTAATGCTCTGCATGGAGTCAATCACCCTCTGGCTGTTCCTCTTGATCTGCTCCATCTCTTCATCCTTCTCTGTAGCTTCCTGTCAATCTTGCTTTGACCTGGTTGTTCAAACTGAACACAGGAGATCTTGGCCTCCTCTGTGCTCCAGTGTGCCCTTTGAGTAATTTAAACAATTATGTTAATAAAAGCTACTTGAATACTGAATTACACAGGCATGAACTAAATTCAAAAGAATATACTATTATTATAATTATTTTTAAACTATATTACTTCAGCTTCCTCCAGTGCTGACTGAATTTCAGCCTTCTCAGTCTCCACAGTCTTCTTGGCTTTCTCCAGCTCGTGGATGCTCTTTCCAGTCTCACCAATCTGTTCAGTCAGGTCTGAGATCTCCTCTATAGAGCAACCAAAACAAAATACAATTAGAGTAACTTAGACTACCTGTATGCAGTAGATATAATATCCAGGAAATGGTATTTGTCAAGCTTTTTACTCATAACCTACCACTGAAGGTCTTAGAATTACAGTCACATTAAATATAGTATGATTGACATACGCTGCAGGTTCTTGATCTCTCTCTTCATGGTCTCCAGGTGATCCAGAGCCTCCCTGTGAGTTGCTGTCTGAACAGTTCAGTGCTGAGAGAGCGAGCCTCCTTCTGGGCTCCCTTCCAGCTCAGCTCTAGCCTCCTCATGCTTCTCTTTCCACTCTGCCAGGACCTAGATGTATATAAGTTAATTAAGCATTTATTTACCAATGGTATGTATTCTTCTGTCCCTGGTGGTTTGATTTCAGTTTAACAGTTTACCTTATCGAGTTCCTCTGCTTCAAGACAGTTTGGCTTGGCGGAAACATTAGCTCTCTCCCACATCAATCATGAGGGTCCTCAACCTCACCCTGCAGCCTGTGGTCTTCTCCAAGAGGCACACTTGGGTTCACAGCCTCAATGGATTCCTCAGGCGTCCTGCAGGCGTGGGCAACTTTCCTGCAATGAAGAGATTTGTTTGTTCTTAGTTGGACAAATGAAAAAATTGTTGTTGAAAAAATAGAAAGGACTCATGTGGCAACCATATTCCTCAGTGCGGCTGGATAGCATCAGTCTCATATTTGGTTCTCACTGAGCCACCTCACTGTTGGCCTTGGGCATTTCCACGCTACAGCTCAGCCTTGGCCTCCTGCTCTCCTCCTCAAACTGCTCTCTGGGCTTGAATCCACAGTCATAGTGGGCTGACTGAACAGCATGGAGCCAGGGCATTCTTGGCCTGATGAACATGACATTTTCATCTCAACAATGAAGCAGAGAACATGATCTTTCTCTTCATCATATGACTAAAATGTAATTCATAAATAGATCTCATTTAGTAATAATAGCAGTATATCTGTATGGATGCTTTTGCTGTGGAATATATGACTCCTCTTTGATTTTTTCATTGTACTAAAATATACTGTATGCATTTTTTAATGACTACATTTGAACAGGAGAGTTCAGTTCACCCCCTGGTTAAAACCCAATAACAGAGCATGTATACCTTCCTCAAGCCTCTCACTGATCTCACTGATCTCCTCAAGCTCCCTGGAGAGGTCAGCCCTCTGCTTCTCAACCTTAGCCCGAGCAGCCCTCTCAGCCTTTTCTCCTCCTTTTCAGTCCCCAAAAGTATCAATGGCGGTCTGCGGCCCAAATGAGAAAACAGTGCGCTGTTGTTTTGTCTTGGAATTTTAATTTTGTAAATGTAGTTGATACTTTACATCTGTTGCAATGGGCTCCTCCACGTGTTGATTAGCTGACGATGATTTCACTGAAGCAGTCATTGGGTAAAGATCGCGAGGGGTTGGTGGTGATCAGAAGAGCCTCTGCAAAAGATTAGAAGAAATACATGAGCAAATCCACTGTTTTCACTGTATTTAAATTCCTATTTTCCATATTATGTCGTACCCAGGAGCTCGAGCATGTTGATCATCAGCTGATAGAATATGGTAGCTCCTCTCAGCAGACAGCTGAAAGGTGACACGTGACTTCTCCAGCAGATCTATGTTCAACAAGTCAAGGTCAGACAACAGTAATATTGCATGTACAACATCATACAACAAACTCAAACTAAGATGACTGAACAAAATTTAGATATAACTTACATGTTTCAATATCTGCTGAGGCCAGTTTGCCACTGGTTCCGAGATGAATTCTGATGAATTTACCCTAAACGTATCAGATTTGGGTTAGCAGGATTCTTGATATGCAGCTCAAAAAGCATATTTTTATTTAGCTTATTTTTACTCTCAAAACGAGAGGAGTTGTCATTCCTCACAGTCTTGGCATTACCATAGGCGTCCAGCAGAGGGTTGGCTGCATCGATTTGGTCCTCAAGGGAGCCCTGAAAGAGAACATTTGAGTTACATAAGTTGCATTTAAATTAACTTTCTTCTGATAAGAATTTCATCAAAACAACCAATTTTACCTGCATCTTACCAGGTGTTGGCTCAGCCTTCTTAGCTCCAAGTGCTGCAATTGTTGTCGAAGTACTGGATGACACGCTTGGTGTTGACAGTCTTTCCTGCACCAGATTCTCCACTGTGGTAGACAGGCACATTTTTCATGACTGAGCTCATTTATTGTAAGATTTATAAAAATTTCACAAAACAGTTTGTATTGTACTCACGTAATCAGGACAGACTGGTTCTCACGATCTGAAATGCAAACATAGCGAATTCCATTTTCATCGTTTCTTCATTAAGGGTATGTTTTGAGTTGAATTTTACCTCTCTATATATACACACTTTAACACTTGTAACATGGATCTTACCTGTGAGCATGAACTGATAGGCATTGTTAGAGATGGAGAAGATGTGGGGTGGTGCCTCAATCCTCCTCTTGCTTCTGTATACTGTCACAACTACAGCGTCATATACAGGAAGCCACTTGTAGGGATTCACGACACGCAGAACAACCCAGAGTAGGTTTGTAAAAGTAGAGAGCATAAACCTAAAGTTGCTGAGTAACATATACATATTTACATACACATGTATGTGATGTGTTGGCCAACAGTGTGGTATCATATTGTGAAACTCATAGATCATCCACATGATGCCATGCTCTTTGAGGTTATACAACACAAGGCTCATTGAGGGTGGATCATCTGGCCATGTCCTCAATTTTGTCAAACTTTGGAGGATTCCTTGGATGGATGTCATCCTCTTTTACAGTGTAAATAGGAAATACAGTAAAACGTTGTTACGGAGAAATCATTTCAAATAAAAAAGTTCATTAAATGGATGTCAATGTTGTTCACAATTTTGACAATTTCAATTTATGAATGATGATTTTATGATGATAAATGAATAGTTCAGTGACTGTTTTAGTACACTACCATTTCAAATCAATGTTGATAAAATGAAAAGGTATTTAATGGAAATACACTGGGATTTAAAAGTAAAAATAAAGCTCACAATCAGACTTACCTTTCCATTATCTCCATCAACTGTGGCTTTGCCACCCTCTTTCTTGGTTAGTTTACCCTTGACATACATCTCATCAGGATCAACCACAAAGTAAGCTGTTTTGGCATCAAATGGAGCATTCTGGGCTTCAATCCTCTCCTTGAGTAGTCAATGTACTCAATATAAAGTGCATTTTGTGCAGCTTTTCTGATGCTATACAATGTACTGTATCTCACAAGATGTTACAGCGTGGCTAATAGCCCTACTTTGTTTTTGGACTAGATATTTTTCTAAGGCAATTAAATAGTGTCCTGAAGAAATGACGGACCAGGATAGTGTGTACTCATCAAGCTTTATTGAGGCTTTAAATAGCCCCAGCCATAAGTTCATATTTTATGAACTCTGTTGAACCCAACTGGATGATGGAGTCTTACTCAGCAGACTCGAACTAGAAAAAGAGGGAAAAGTAATTAGCAATAGCAGGTACCAAATTTGAATGTCAGTTTACTTAATATTACTGATTTACACACAACAAGGGTGAAAATACACAACGTCAAATCATTTTACTGTCTTCTAATGTCAACATAGTACTGTGGTCTCAAAACAACCTACAGCAAAAGTTATAGAACATCTTATTGATTGACTTAAATAATCTCAATCTCACATAGTGATTTTCCTTAGTCTCACTTGTCTTAGCTTTCCAACTTCACGGCTCTTGGCTCTGAGCTTATTGACCTGGGACTCAGCGATGTCGGCTCGCTCCTGAGCTTCCTCCATCTCATGCTGGACCTTCCTGAGTCTGGACATGTGAGTGTTGGCCTGCTCCTCCTATAAAGGGATTTGAGTCATACTGGCTTAGATACAGGACTATTAGTAGTGATAATATTATTAAATCAATCTCAGAAGATGTGGCTCATTATTTGATTGACTTACAGCCTCTTCAGCCTGTCTCTTGTAAGACTTGACTTTGAGCTGCAGCTTGTCCACCAGATCCTGAAGTCTGGCCAGATTCTTCTTGTCCTCCTCAGTCTGTGTAGATAAGTGGTAACACAATAAAAAATAATGAAAAGGGAAGTAAAGAGAACTAAAGGTAGTTTTTCAGTGGGAATTACCTGGTAGGTCAGCTCCTTCACTCTCCTCTCATATTTGCGGACACCTTTAACAGCATCAGCTCCACGTCTCTGTTCGGCTTCAACTTCAGCTTCCAGCTCACGCACCTGTGATGTGATGATAGATGATTTATCAAAATATGGTGATATACATCAGGAGAAACAGTTAAATTTATTCTACCCATTGAAAGTCTGATGCATACCCTGGACTCCAGTTTCTGGAGCTGCTTCTTGCCACCCTTCATGGCGAGGTTCTCAGCCTCATCCAGACGGTGCTGCAGGTCCTTGACTGTGACCTCCAGGTTCTTCTTCATCCTCTCCAGGTGAGCACTGGTGTCCTGCTCCTTCTTCAGCTCCTCAGCCATCATGGCAGCCTGAAATGGTTCAAATTTAATTTGTGAATAAATTTATTATTATCGGTACATGGAAGTATATCAAAAATAAAAATATGAAATTATATATAAATCAGCAGTGGTAAGGTTGTAAACTCACATCAGTGATGGCCTTTTTGGCCTTCTCCTCAGCATTTCTTGCTTCCTGAACGGCATCATCCACCTCACCCTGAACTTGCACAAGGTCAGCCTCCAGCTTCTTCTTGGTGTTTATGAGACTGGTGTTCTGAATGTTTCAGAAAAATCATGTTTAATTTAACATTCATGATGTATTTCCAAGAACACTAGTTTATTGTGAATGAATGGAAACAAACCTGAGAGTGAAGCAGTCCGACACGCTCACTAGCATCAACCAACTCCTGCTCAGCCACTTTGCGTCCTCTCTCTGTCTGCTCCAGAGCAGCTCTCAGCTCCTCAATCTCAGCCACCATCAGACCATTTCTGCGCTCCACCATGGCAACCTGCTCCTTCATGTCCTCCTGTCCTCTGAGAGCATCATCAAGGTGCAGTTGGGCATCCTGTTAACATCAGGAAAAGAAGGAGTTAACTTTCTTTCCTCTTCAACTTGTCATTGAGAAATCAAACACTGCTCAAACAGAACTCACCTTGAGCTGTCCCTGGACATTCCTCAGTTGTTTCTGGGCCTCAGCAGCCTGCCTGTTGGCATGGCTCAGCTGAATCTCCATCTCATTGAGGTCTCCCTCCATCTTCTTCTTGACTCTCAGGGCATCATTCCTGCTCCTGACTTCTGAATCAAGTGTGCTCTGCATGGAGTCAATCACCCTCTGGCTGTTCCTCTTGATCTGCTCCATCTCTTCATCCTTCTCTGCCAGCTTCCTGTCAATCTCACCTTTGACCTGGTTGAGCTCAAGCTGAACACGGAGAATCTTGGCCTCCTCATGCTCCAGTGTGCCCTTTGAGTAATTTAAATAATTATGTTAATAAAAGCTAACAACTCTTACTAGTTTTGTTTAAATATGTCAGCATATGAGAATAAAAAAAACTAGGAGACCCCTTTTCCATCAGCCTATTTGCTTAAATTTCTTCTCTGAGAATGATTTATACTAGGGATGGGCATTTTCATTTCAAGTCGATTAATCAAGCCAGTTTAAGTCGATCAGCCGTGACGTCATAACTAACATCAAGAGCTGTCCATGCATCAGCTGTTATTTCTACTTTCATTAAAACATTTTCACCCGACTACTTTCTGAATGTTTCAAGTCATTGTATCATTGTCATTATACAAGTTTGGTTAGCCCAACTCAAGAACTGACTGACTGTTGTTTTTATAACGCTGTCAACTCCTGATGTTGTTGTACCTCTGCTTCCTCCAGTGCTGACTGAATTTCAGACTTCTCAGTCTCCACAGTCTTCTTGGCTTTCTCCAGCTCGTGGATGCTCTTTCCAGTCTCACCAATCTGTTCAGTGAGGTCTGAGATCTCCTCTATAGAGCAACCAAAACAAAATACAATTAGAGTAACTTAGACTACCTGTGTGCAGTATATAAAGTATCCAGGAAATAGTATGTGCCAAGGTTTTTACCCTGACAAAAACTCATAACCTACCACTGCAGGTTGTAGAATTACAATCATATTAAATATAGTATGATTGACATACGCTGCAGGTTCTTGTTCTCTCTCTTCATGGTCTCCAGGTGATCCAGAGCCTCCTCATAAGAGTTCTTCATCTTGAACAGTTCAGTGCTGAGAGAACGAGCCTCCTTCTGGGCTCCTTCCAGCTCAGCCTGGCCCTCCTCATACTTCTGCTTCCACTCTGCCAGGACCTAGATGTATATAAGTTAATTAAATATTTGTTACCAATACAGGTATGTATTCTTCTGATAAAATTGGTTTTGATTTTCAGTTTAACAATTTACCTTATCAAAGTTCCTCTGCTTCTTGTCGAGGTTGGCAGCCAGAGCATTAGCTCTCTCCACATCAATCATGAGGTCCTCAACCTCACCCTGCAGCCTCTGCTTGGTCTTCTCCAAAGAGGCACACTTGGAGTTCACAGCCTCAATGGATTCCTCAGCGTCCTGCAGACGCTGGGCAAGCTTTTTCCTGCAATGAAGAGGAATTTGTTTGTTCTTAGTTGGACAAATGGGTAGAAAAAAATTATTTATTGATGAAAAAATAGAAAGGACTCGTGTACTTGGCCTCCTCAAGCTCCTCAGTGCGCTGGATAGCATCAGTCTCATATTTGGCTCTCCATTGGGCCACCTCACTGTTGGCCTTGGACATTCCACGCTGCAGCTCAGCCTTGGCCTCCTGCTCCTCCTCAAACTGCTCTCTGAGCAGATCACAGTCATGGCGGGCTGACTGAACAGCATGGGCCAGGGCATTCTTGGCCTGTTGAACACACAGAAACCGGCTGTTTTAATAACAAAGAGCAATAATACATCATATTTTATTATGAAACGTTTCTTAGTATCTCCCTCAAGATGTTTTTTCAGCACTATTTTTATTTATTTTATTATGTATTTTATGGAGAGAATGGTTATTGTAATACCTTCACTTCCTCCTCAATGTGCCTCTTAAGCTCCTCAATCTGCTGAGTGAAAGCCTGCTTGCCCCTGGTCAGCTGGGAAACGAGAGCTTCTTTCTCCTCAAGCTGGCGGGAGAACTCACCTGAAGGGCAATAAGACAATATATAAATGTGATATTCATCAAAATCTTTGGTTTTCATTACTTTTTTAAATTTCAGGTGACTCACCATTCTCTGTCTGCAGTCTTGCTTTCTGCGCATTAACATCATTCAACTGACGAACATTCTCCTCATTTTTGGCTTTGGGCTATAGACTGTGGTCTCAAGAGTTCTGCACATTTTCTCCAAGTTGCCCTGTCAACAGCAGAACATATATGTTGTCTATTCCTCCCAAGTTTAAAGCTACTCCAAAATATATCAGTCACAGTTAATACTTCTGAGCATGATAAAAGATAAATATCTCACTTGTCAACAGACCACTCACCTTTGATTTGGCAACAGCCTCCATGTTGCTGGTGAGATCATCGATCTCCATCTTGTACTCGCTCTTCTCCTTCTCCAGCTTCTGCTTGATACGCTGGAGGTTGTCAATCTGCTCTCCCAACTCTGCCTTTTCATCTGCCTGCTTTTTTGCGAAGAGCTGCAGTGAATTCATGCTGCAGGTTGACTCTCTTCAAGGTCACGACGCAGCCTGGAACTCAGCCTGCCTTCTTGTTCATCTCAAATCTGGCTGGCTGTTGCTCCACCGGCTTCCTCAAGCCTCTCATTGATCTCCTCAAGCTCCCTGGAGAGGTCAGCCCTCTGCTTCTCAACCTTAGCCCGAGCAGCCCTCTCAGCCTCAATCTCCTCTTCCAGCTCCTCAATGCGAGCCTAGATTTGATGGTAGTAGCATCGAGAAGACTTATGGACTTAAACATATTTGATTCACTTAGTCTAATATTGATGTAAAATAACATTACCTGGAGTTCTTTGATCTTCTTCTGAAGCTGAGCGCCAAGAGACTGTTCATCTTCAATCTTGCTGAGGAGCTGGCTTATCTCAAAGTCTTTCCTTGATGAGGAGACCAAGAGCGCTTTCACTGTCATAGTTCACAATGCTGCAGAGTGTAATATGTGAGATGCTGAAATGAGGATTGATAACCTAAAATAAACAAAAACCTACTTCTTGATTTTCTCATCAGATTGCTGCTTGTCATTCTCCAGGTCCATTATGGATTCCTGGGCCAGTTTCAGATCTCCCTCAAGCTTCCTCTTTGCTCTCTCAGGGTCCATGCGGAGCTTCTTCTCTTGCTCCAGTGATCCCTCAAGCTATAATGTAACAGTTCTTAGTTAAAAACTGATTTAAAGCAGATTTAGAACATCAATACATTAAATATTTCCTGATATTGCGGGGCAAGTGTAAACTGTTTACTTACATCGTCCCTTGCTGTTCAGCTTTGTCCTCTTGGCCTTGGTCAGTCGACTTGTCTCCTCTGCCTGGAGATCATCTAGTGTTTGCTGGTGGGCCTCTTGGAGGGCTTTCTTCTCGTTAGTTAACTTGGCAATGGACTCATCTTGAGATGCCATTTCTTCTGTCAGGTTTTTCACCTAACATTTGCATGAAAAGCAAATGTAAATGTCACAGAAACTATATATCTAAATAAAGGAATATGCATATATATACTTCTGTAAATGAACTGAACCTTGTTTTCTGTGGCATGTTTCTCTTTCTCCACTTTAGCCAGGGTGAGCTCCAAGTCATCAATGTCCTTCTTCAGCTCAGAGCATTCGTCCTCCAGCTTCCTCTTCTTGGCAGTCAACTCAGCATTGATTTCCTCTTCATCCTCCAGTCTCTCAGTTGTCTCTTTGAGTTTGGCCTCAAGCTGGATTTTGCTCTTAATGAGACCCTCACACCTTTCCTCTGCATCAGAGAGGTTCTCACTTTCCTATATACAAAACAATATTTAGACTCTATTGTAGAGTGTCAAAGTTGTAACATCTGTCTGAAAAAGATCGTTTTTCAGTTAATTGAACATCTATCTTTGTAATCTACTCACAGCTGCTACTTGCAGTTGCAGGTCATTCTTTTCCTGCAGCAGGGAAACCATCTTCTCTTCCAGTTCCTTCTTCTTGGCCAAGGCAGTAGCCAGGTCTGTCTGCATCTTCCCATAGTTCTCTTTCATCTGTGCCAACTCCTTCTCAGTCTCAGCACTCTTCAGAAGAGGCTTGATCTTGAAGTACAGTTTCAGCCATGGCCAGTTTTTCACATTCATGAATGAACGGATGTTGTACTGGATGGCATAGATGGATTCTCTGGAACAATGATTACAGATAATGTGTCATTTCTGCTGCAATGGAATTTTCTTGGAATTGCTGAGGATTGAAAAATACCGATATAATTTGTCCAGTACGGTTCAGAGAGAACTGTGAAAAGCCATCCTCTCCATCATGTAAACTCTTCCTCATGACATATCCTCTGCAGAGCGCAGGTCATGGTCACCAACTCAAGCCAGTTTCATCTCTCATCTCCTCCGGGTACCCAACAGACCAGCTTTGAAATTTACCTGTATTTGACTGTTAGTGAATGAATAAATGAATAAATAAATGTTTTAAACATGCATAAACAACAAACAACAACAAAAGTGATGCAACTATGACAGGGTATTTGTTGAAACTTGTGCCTGAGTGTGGTCCCATCAATGGAGCCAGCAGCTTCTCTGAAGCTTTCTTGTTGTCAATAGACTGTCCCTCAGGATGGCACTATTCAATACTTTGTATCTGAACGATGATGTTATCATTTATAGTATTAAAATGTCTTGTGGATAACAATATCGTGGTGTGAAAAGTCACCTCTGCTTGAAGTCTGTAGGATTCTATGGGGGAAGCCCTTTCTGCAGATTCTGATGATGCCCTCCAGCACACGTTACATCTGGCTGGTGGATGACCAGAGGTTCTCCTAAGACCTGAGGTTGGTATTTCCTGTTACAATATTTCTTTATCGCTGTAATAGCAACACTTAAAATGCAAAACGTAGGACTGTGACTGCCTAGGGGTCTTTGATTCATTGAGGAATCAGGCTGGCCTTTCAGGGCAGGATTTGGTGCTTCTTAAGTTGGTCATCAGCTTGCCAGTTCATCTGTAGATCAAGAAACGTAGGACAACTGGTCCTTATCTGAAGATTATTTTTTCTTGACAGTGATGGAACAATACATACTCTAGAAAACAAGACAGTCTGGAAGGAACCACCAACCTTCTTACCACCTTCTTTGCCACCAGCCTCTGTTTTCCCCAAAAAAATTGAAAGGAATGCCACTGAATCATTGTGCTTTGTCATAGGTTGTATAAAATGAAAAGTGTATGATTAAATAAATAACATAAATTGAATTAATTAAAACAAGTTTGACTGATCCATTCTTACCTCAGCCCCAGCATGAAACTATATACAGAGTAACGGAACATTTGAAAGATTTCTGGTAGAGCTGAACAACTGGAGTCATTCAGGGGGTCCTTGTTCTTGTCCAGCCAGCCACTGATATTGTAATCCACTGTGCCAGCATAGTGAACCCAGAGAGAAGTGAGCCTCAGCCTTGCCTTTGGAAACAGCTTCTCCGAAACCTTAGTCTTGCCAGATGCTGATCATGCAGCTTGTTCTTGAAAGTTGTGTCAGGAGGCCTTGGGGAACATGCACTCCTCTTCGAGATGGAGAAGATGCCCATTGGCTGAGGAAAATTTATATTTCCAATTAGAAAAATTCTCCTGCAGAAGCAACCATTTGTTGCATGAAAAAGAAAATCATGTGTAGCTGGTGGCTTCTTACCTTCTCAATCAGCTCAATGCAAGCACGTAAGTCCATACGAAGTCAATGAACTCCCATTCAATGCCTTCTTTGTGTACTCCTCTTGCTCCAGGACAAACATGGGTGGTTGAAAAAACTGTTGCAGTTTCTCGTTGGTGAGATTGATGCAGAGTTACTCCAAGCGCAACGAACATAATCGCGTGATATGAAATTCAGTTGTACTGAAAAATCACCTGTAATACAGCTCAGAATGTTTTCAGACCCTGCATCAAAGGTCTCAAATCAAGCAATCAGGCACTCAGTATGATCTTGACTGTTTGTGTCAAGCATACCGGTAATCCCGGACAACCATCCCAAAGACATTTTCTCATAGACAGACTTGCAGAGCACTGACAGGTTGTTGACCTGAAACAGGGCACATTTTTACACCAGTCAGGGGATATTTATAGATGTTTCACATGTTTCTCCGTTTGTGTACCTGGACAGGTCTGACCTTTAGTCACCCTTCGTTTGACTTTGACTCTTAGGTATACAAGAGCTTTCATAATGGTTCAGGCCGAGGTAGCGTTGTAACCCTGATGAAGAAAACCAATGAGTGTACAGTTTATTAGTATTTTCGATGAAAGCTTTGATGCCTCAGTGCCATCACAGGTTAGCCTGCTCCTCCACGCTTTGGCGAATTTCATGGTGCATGCAGCACCTGTGAGCTTATGAATGCCATTTTACTCTCAGCACTGAATCCCAAAATGTCAATGGCGGTCTGCGTGGAAATGAAAGAAAACAATTAGCACTGTGACATTTTTGTCTTGGAATTTTAATTTTGTAAATATGAATTGATACTTTACATCTGTTGCAATGAACTCCTCCACATCGTTGATGCTTTTGACAGTGATTTCACCCTGACTGATCATTGGGTAGTCATAGGGGTTGGTGGTGATCAGAAGAGCCTCTGCAAAAGATTAGAAGAAATACATGAGCAAATCCACCATTTTCACTGTCTTTAAATTCCTATTTTCCATGTTATGTCATACCCAGGAGCTCAGGCTTGTGGCCAGTCATCAGCTGATAGAAGATATGGTAGCTCCTCTCAGCAGACAACTGGAAGGTGACACGTGACTTCTCCAGCAGATCTATGTTCAACTAGTCAAGGTCAGACACCAGTAATATTGCATGTACAACATCATACAACAAACTCAAACTAAGATGACTGAACAAAAATTTAGATATAACACATGTTTCACTTAATGTCTCTGCTGAGGCCAGTTTGCCACTGGTTCAGTAATTCTGATGAATTTACCCTAAAAGTATCAGATTTGGAGTTGGCAGGATTCTTGATATGCAGCTAAAAAAGCATATTTTTATTTGTATTTTCTCACAAAACAGGAGAATTGTCATTCCTCACAGTCTTGGCATTACTGCGGCCTCAACAGGGTTGGCTCAAACGTTTAGTCTCAAAGGGGCCCTGAAAGAGAACATTTGAGTTACATAAGTTTGCACAATTAACTTTCTTCTGATAAAATTTCATCAAAACAATAGTTTGCATGTGATTGGTGAAATAATATTAGCTCAAGTGCTGCAATTGTTAAAGTACTGGATGACAACTTAGTGTTGACAGTCTTTCTACCAGATTCTCCACTGTTGATGAGGACAAGCTGACAGGCTGACTCATTTGTTGTAAGATTACAAAAATTCACGAAGAGCAGTTTTGTAGTAGTACGTAATCAGGACAGACTGGTTCTCACGATCTGAAATGCAAACATACCGAATTCCATTTTCATCGTTTCTTCATTAAGGGTATGTTTTGAGTTGAATTTTACCTCTCTATATATACACACTTTAACACTTGTAGCGCGGATCTTACCTGTGACATGAACTGATGAGCTGTGAGATGGAGAAGATGTGGGGTGGTGCCTCAATCCTCTTCTTGCCTCTGTATGCTCCCACAACTACAGCGTCATACACAGGAAGCCACTTGTAGGGATTCACGACAACGCAGAACAACCCAGAATAGGTCTGTAAAAGTAGAGAGCATAAACACAAAGTTAACATTTAGGTACGCTCATATACATAGTTGCATACATATGTAGTGTATTGTATTGTAGTGTGGTATCATGTGGAAACTCATGATCCATGCATGATGCATAACGCTCTTTGGGTTATACAACAAGACTCATTGGAGTGGGTCATCATGGCCATGTGTCTCCAATTTTGTCAAGCTTTGAGACTAGCCGGATGGATGTCATCACTGCTGCAGTGTAACTCTGAATAGGAAATACAGTACAAAAGCGTTTATTCTGGAGAAATCATTCAAATAAAAAGTTCATCAAAAATGGATGTCAATGTTGTTTTTACAATTTTTGACGAATTTAAATTATGAATGATGATTTATGATAAATGAATAGTTCAGTGACTGTTTTTGTTACTATCATTAAATCAATGTTGATAAAATGAAAAATTATTTAATGAAATAGACTGGGATTTAAAAGTAAAATAAAGTTCTATCAGACTGCTATCTCCTTCAACTGTGGCTTTGCCACCTCTCTTGGTTAGTTTGCAGCAGCATGTCATAGGATCAACCACAAAATAGCTGTTTTTGGCATCAAATTGGGCAGTCTGGGCTTCAATTCTCTCCTTCTCTCTTCCGGAGGTAGATGGCAGCTGGGCCATAGGCGGCCTCCATCTCCATCTGTGCTCATGGTGGCACTTTAGTTGAGGCTGAAAGGCAGGAGTCCATAATAGTGAATATATCAACATGGTTTCGCTATGGCCTTTTTCCATTGGATAATGAAGATTTTGTGTGTTTTTTAATGGTAACGTCTTTTACCTCAACTCTTTCCAAACAAGAATGAGTGGTGCAGTCTCTGCTGGAGTCTGACAATGCTCTAAAAAGATGATAATGATGAAAAACTTTATTTTGTTTATTTCATTAAAATTTTAGTTGCGGAAATTCTGTCATTTTGAAATAATCAGAGGGTGAAGGTTGTAAAAGGTTTTTCTTTTAAAGCCTAACTAATAAATGCTAATTCCATGTCACTGAAGTTAAGCACTGTCTCATCACCCTTCACCCAACCAGAGACATTGTATTGCACTTAATAATCATTTAGTAAGTATGTGTTCAGATAAGATGTGCAGTTGAGGTCAACACAAAACTAACTAATTTTAAGTTTTTTTTAAATAAACTATTTCCCAAAGATCAAGAACAGTGTTTTGGAATAATTTTTTCCACTCAAGATTACTTTGATATGCCATGAAATTTCACCTTAAAATTCCCTGAGACCAAAGTAACTCTAACAGAGAATTTTTAACATTACATTACATGTATAAGTAATTAGCAACACATTACATTTCCTAACTAATTAAAAGGAGTGATACACTCACCTGTGCTGGAGGCCTGTCAGCTCCTGCAGAAGCTGCTGCCTTATTTATAGTGGGTAGGAGTGTCTGGTCAGCAGTAGTCTCTCTCTCGGTTTGGTCATGAGATCTGTACCTTATTTTATGGCAGTGATTTTAAAGGAAGGGATGTGCTTAATTGTCTGGAACTAAAAAAAATTTTTAAAAATACAGGATACATCTTGATGTTATACTATTTGATTTGATTTAAGTTGAGTTTAATTAATGTGTGCACCAGTTATGTTAATTGTGTTAATAGTCTCACTACTGTAACAAAAAAGAAACTGCAGCACAGAGAAGGTAGTTGTTAAAATGTGTTCACATACACATGTTGTATGTTCAAATATAATGACATAAACCAAATAAGTAAACCAAACCAAATAAGACTTAGGGATCTGCTTGAAGAGGCATGAATTTAAAATTTTTACATTTTACATTTTAATTTTTTTTTTTTTTAAGTAAGAAGGAGGTGCTAATATATATATGTGTGTGTGTGTGTGTGTGTGTGTGTGTGTGTGTATGTGTGTATATAATGATATATAGTTATCCCAAATAGTAACAAGCTTGCTGTACTAAATGTTGGTCCACTACTGCCTCCAGGAGCAGGCACTGATGGCCAAATGTATCATTCATGAAATAGTGGCAAATATGGTTTGTTTATGATTTCAAATAATATGAAACTTGATTTAAACTAAATTAAATTTGAAACATGTTGTGAACATTAACAGACATTTTTTTTAACATTCATGGATAGCTTCGGGAATCAGCTCTAGAAAGTCCTCCAAATTCCACTGATATTCAGTTGCAGGACACTTGCACATTTGAGATCTCTGAAATGAAAGAACATTAACCCCAGAGAGACATTAATATAACACAGCTGTCAGCACATGTTAATTAAAAAATATTTATTTTAATTACAAATTTAATGGTTATACTAAGTCTGGGAAAAAGTAATTTATGATGATGTAATGTTTGCCAATAAAACTGAAATATTTAAAACTTTTATCGTGCTCACCAAAAATGAATAATTATTAATAGGAATTGCATCACATTAATGTTTTTGAGATACATGCATGGAGCTTAGTTTTGGAATTGCTCCCAAATATCTGTTGTCTACTGTTACAGGGCACTGGCACATCTCATATTTCTGTAATAAAATTAATCATCCATATAAGTCCAATCACCCTTCATATAACTCTTTATAAGGCAATGAAAACAGTTGGCAACTTGTTTGAGATCAGGCTCAAAAATAAGTTCCACAGAAGGCAAAATGAGCTTGCTACATTTGATAGGAGATGACCTCCGTTAAAGAAACATGATTCAAATCTCCTTTCAAATCTCAAGGGCTATATCTGTTAATGTATTTTTGAGTCCAGACCACAGAAAACATACAAGCATAGGAAGCAGTAACAGTTCATCCATATCAGAAAGTGGGTTAACAGTGTTCTTGACTTTTTACTTAACTTATGTTGACCTGTTTTGAGTTGCCTCTTAGGACGCATGCTGATATGAGCAGAGGGTTTGAGATAAGTAACCAAGTATTGTCCATCACTTTTGTTTTGTCTGATGCTGATTACGTTGACTCAGTGTCTCCAAATGGATGTTCTTATAAATCTAAGGCTAGATATATGTCATGCTATATGTACTGGTGAAACGGTGTGCGTGTAAGAGAGAGAGAGTGAGGGAGTGAGGCTTTGTCACATATGACAGAGATGGGAAAGTTGACAGATTACTTCCGTTCACCAGGGTAACCATTCTTCAGCCTTTATCTCTCTGGTGCAAGTTGTAAAGAATGAATTGTGATTTTATCCAGGGAATTTGTAAGAGAACAGGCAAGTCATATATGTTCTCCTTTGATATTTGATAGGGGGGTTTCTGCTATGAAAAGAGATCCACTTTGATGATCTGGTGGTGTTGATTTCTTTGGCTGCTTATATGATGTGGACATGTTTAGCTGTTCACTGTATATTCCCTTCAGGAGGATACAAAAGCAATGTGAAATACAAATACCCCTCACTGAAATCCCTCAGGGCTAGAGGATGAAGGGTCATCAAAAGCTTGAGTGGAGAGCTTTTACTGCTCCAAGATTCCAAGTCAAGCTTTAATTTCTTCCAGGAGACATAGTGCAATGACTTGCATGACTTGGCAACCTGTACCAATTTGTCACCTGTTAGTTTCCAAATAGAGCATTGCATAGATACAGGGCAGGCCTGAGGTTTTTTGACTCCTAAGCAGAATCTGATTCCCTTTTTTTCTTTCACGTTTGGAACTTATATTGTGAATTCCATTATACTCCTAAGACAAATGTAATATAAAAACATACTGTAATAATCTCCCAACAGTAGAAGAATAATGTTGAGCATATAATCTCTGTATGAGTGAACTGTACCAGTTTGTCCACAGATACATCCATGTCATGTTGCCCGATGCTAGATGATGAGTGAGAAGCTCAGCTCAGCTCTTATGTGGACATTCAGTGTGACAGTGAACTGTGCAGCAATACCAGCATCTGCTATACCCTTCCACTTCTATTTTCGCTTATACTTGACTGCACTTGCGTCACTCTGTCCTTTTTTCTTTTTCAAGCCCTGTCAACAATTTAGTAAGTGAGTGATCTAAGCTTTCAAAATCAGTACCAATTTAACTAAACAAAAAATATATATTAAAACCTCTTAACATATTATTCTTGCTCCATGTTACAAATCTGTGTTCATGCTCAGTGTATCCCAAGCATGTTTTTCACAAATTGTACTTACACTAACATTGGTACAGTGCTTCCAAACTGTACTGTGCCAAATGACAGTACAGCATAGCTTATTGCCCTACTTTGTTTTGGACCAGATATTCATCCAAGCAACCAAGTAAATTAATCATCAGAGAGAAAAAGACAGGATTCAGGATAGTGATGACAATCATCAGCTTTATTGAAAAATTAAATAGCCCCCAGCCACTGGTTCATATTTTATGAATTCTGTTGAAAGGCCCCGGCTGGATGATGACTTTTACTCAGCAGGCTCAGACTAAAAAAAGAAGGGAGAATTAATTAGAACTAGCAAATTTTAAAATTTAGATAGCAATTTACCCAATAGGTTACACACTCAAATATGAAACAATTTGAGACATTTTACTAATGTCAATTGATACTGTGATCATTCAAACCTCCTGCAATAAAATTATCTTTCATTAATCTTAATGATTGACTTAACAAACCTCATTAAATGAAAGGTGTCACATAGTAATTTTCCTTAAATTTGATCACATGTCTTACTTGCCCAACTTCCGTCTTGGCTCTGAGCTTGTTGACCTGGGACTCAGCGATGTCGGCGCGCTCCTGAGCTTCCTCCATCTCATGCTGGACCCTCCTGAGTCTGGACATGTGAGTGTTGGCCTGCTCCTCCTATAAAGGGATCGGAGTCATACTGGCTCAGTTACAAGACTATTAATAGTGATAATATTATTAATTATTAACTCCACAAGATGCGGCACATTATGTAATTGACTTACAGCCTCTTCAGCCTGTCTCTTGTAAGACTTGACTTTGAGCTGCATCACTAGATCCTGAAGTCTGGCCAGATTCTTGTCCTCCTCAGTCTGTAGATGGTAGCTGGTAGAAATAATGAAAAGGAAGTAAAGAGAACTAAAGGTGAACAGTGGAATTACCTGATGGGTCAGCTCTTCACTCTCCTCCTCCATGTTGCGGACACAGCACAGCAGCATCAGCTCCGCGTCTCTGTTAAACTGGCTTCAGCTTCAGCTCACGCACCTGTGATGTGATGATAGATGATTTATCAAAATAATCAAAACACAATAATATACAATACCGGTCAAAAGTCTGGACACACCTTCTCATTAAGTGTTTTTTCTTTGTTTATTGCTTTTTATATTGTAGATAAATACTGAAGACATCAAAGAGTCTTGGAGTGCTGTGGAGTGCTGTGTCAGATGACCTGAACTCCACAATCACCCAACCTAAACCCAACTGAGTTGGTTTGGGATGAGTTGGACTGCAGAGTGAAGGCAAAGCTGCCAACAAGCACTCAGCACCTCTGGGAACTCCTTCAAAACTGTTGGAAAACCATTCCAGTTGACTGCCTCATGAAGCTGACTGAGAGAATGCCAAGAGTGTGCAAAGCTGTCATCAAAGCAAAAAGTGGCTACTCTGAAGAATCTAACATGTAAAACATATTATAGTATGTTTAACACTTGCTTTGTGCCATAATTCCATATGCGTTTAATCTACAACTGAGAAAATGATAAAAATAAAGAAAAAACATTGAATGTGAAGGCGTGTCCAAACTTTTGACTGGTACTGTACATCAGTAGATACAGTTACATTTATTCTATCCATTGAGAATTTGATTCACGTTAGAATACAAGCATTTAAAGTATTTTTAGTGCATACCCTGGACTCCAGTTTCTGGGCTGCTTCTTACCACCCTTCATAGCGAGGTTCTCCAGCCTCATCCAGGCGATTGCTGCAGGTCATGATTGTAACCTCCGGGTTCTTCTTCATCCTCTCTCCAGATGAGCACTGGTGTCCTCACTCCTTCTTCAGCTCCTCAGCCATCATGGCAGCCTGAAATGGTTCAATTTAATTTGTGAATAAATTTATATATTGGTACATGATATATCAAAAATAAAAATATGAAATTATATATAAATCAGCAGTGGTAAGGTTGTAAACTCACATCAGTGATAGCCTTTTGGCCTCTCCTCAGCATTTCTTGCTTCCTGAACGGCATCATCCACCTCACCCTGAACTTGCACAAGGTCAGCCTCCAGCTTCTTCTTGGTGTTTATGAGACTGGTGTTCTGAATGTTTCAGAAAAATTATGTTTAATATAATAATTGTAATGTATTTCTAAGAACACTAGTTTATTGTGAATGAATGGAAACAAACCTGAGAGTGAAGCAGTCCATTACGCTCACTAGCATCAACCAACTCCTGCTCAGCCGCTGCGTCCTCTCTGTCTGCTCAGAGCGGCTCTCAAGCTCCTCAATCTCAGCCACCATCAGACCATTTCTGCACTCCACCATGGCAACCTGTCATGTGTCCTCCTGTCCTCCGGCATCATCAAAGGTGCAGCTGAGCATCCTGATAACAAGAAAAGAAAGGTTAACTTTCTCTTTGGCTTGTCGTGAGGTAAGCACTGCTCAATAAGAACTCTTGAGCCCAATCTGGACATTCCTCAGTTGTTTTGCAGAACAAGCAGCCTGCCTGTTGGCATGGCTCAGCTGAATCTCCATCTCATTGAGGTCTCCCTCCATCTTCTTCTTGACTCTCAGGGCATCATTCCTGCTCCTGACTTCTGAATCAAGTGTGCTCTGCATGGAGTCCATCACCCTCTGGCTGTTCCTCTTGATCTGCTCCATCTCTTCATCCTTCTCTGCCAGCTTCCTGTCAACCTCCTTTGACCTGGTTGAGCTCAAGCTGAACACGGAGAATCTTGGCCTCCTCATGCTCCAGTGTGACCTTTAAAATTCACAAACATACCAAATGTTACCTTTCACAGAAACAGAATAAAAGTGAATACATGGGTGTATACATGCTGTTGTATTTTATGATATAAGCAGTACAATATTGGAATCATTGTTTTACCTCTGCTTCCTCCAGTGCTGACTGAATTTCAGACTTCTCAGTCTCCACAGTCTTCTTGGCTTTCTCCAGCTCGTGGATGTCACACCAGTCTCCTGAGCCACCATTCCAGTGAGATTTCAAGGATCTCCTCTATGGAGCAACCAAAACAAATACATTGAGTAACTTAGACTACCTGTGTGCAGTATATAAAGTATCAGGAAATATATAGTATGTATAGGGTTTTACCCTGACAAAAAACTCATAACCTACCACTGCAGGTTTGTAGAATTACAATCATAGTAAATATAGTATGATTGACATACGCTGCGAGTTCTTATTCTCTCTCTTCATGGTCTCCGTGATCCAGAGCCTCCTCATAAAGAGTTCTTCATCTTGAACAGTTCAGTGCTGAAGAGCAGGCGCCCTTCTGGGCTCCTTCAGCTCAGCCTGGCCCCTCCTCATACTTCTCTTCCACTGCCAGGACTCTAGGTGTGTATATGGGATTGTTAAATATTTGGTATAGCTGTGAGTGCCTGTTCTTCTGATAAAATTGGTTTTGATTTTCAGTTTAACAATTTACCTTATCGAAGTTCTCTGCTTCTTATCGAGGTTGGCATGGGCATTAGCTCTCTCCACATCAATCATGAGTCCTCAGCCTCACCCTGCAGCCTCTGCTTGGTCTTCTCCAAAGGGCACACTTGGGTTCACAGCCTCAATGGTTCTCAGCGTCCTGCAGCAGACGCTGGGCAAGCTTTTCACTGCAATGAAGAGGAATTTGTTTGTTCTTAGTTGGACAAATGGGTAGAAAAAAATTGTTATTGATGAAAATAGAAAGGACTACGTGTACTTGGCCTCCTCGGCTCCTCAGTCAAGCTGGATAGCATCAGTCTCATATTTGGCTCTCCATTGAGCCACCTCACTGTTGGCCTTGGACATTCCACGCTGCAGCTCAGCTTTGGCCTCCTGCTCCTCCTCAGACTGCTCTCTGAGCAGATCACAGTCATGGCGGGCTGACTGAACAGCATGGGCCAGGGCATTCTTGGCCTGTTGAACGTGACATTTTCATCTCAACAATGAAGCAGAGAACATGATCTTTCTCTTCATCATATGACTAAAATGTAATTCATAAATAGATCTCATTTAGCAATAATAGCAGTATATCTGTATGGATGTTTTTGCTGTGGAATATATGACTCCTCTTTGATTTTTTCATTGTACTAAAATATACTGTATGCATTTTTTAATGACTACATTTGAACAGGAGAGTTCAGTTCACCCCCTGGTTAAAACCCAATAACAGAGCATGTATACCTTCACTTCCTCCTCAATGTGCCTCTTAAGTTCCTCAATCTGCTGAGTGAAAGCCTGCTTGCCCCTGGTCAGCTGGGAAACGAGAGCTTCTTTCTCCTCAAGCTGGCGGGAGAACTCACCTGAAGGGCAATAAGACAATATATAAATGTGATATGTCAAATCTTTGGTTTTCATTACTTTTTAATTTCCAGGTGACTACCATTCCTGCGATCTTGCCTTCTGTGCATAACATCATTCAGCTGGCGAACATTCTCATCATTTTTGGCTTTGAGCTCACTGAACTGGTCCTCAAGAGTTCTGCACATTTTCTCCAAGTTGCCCTGTCAACAGCAGAACATATATGTTGTCTATTCCTCCCAAGTTTAAAGCTACTCCAAAATATATCAGTCGCAGTTAATACTTCTGAGCATGATAAAAGATAAATATCTCACTTGTCAACAGACCACTCACCTTTGATTTGGCAACAGCCTCCATGTTGCTGGTGAGATCATCGATCTCCATCTTGTACTCGCTCTTCTCCTTCTCCAGCTTCTGCTTGACACGCTGGAGGTTGTCAATCTGCTGCCAGCTCACTGCCTGCTTTTTGCGAAGAGCTGCTGCAGTAGATTCATGCTGCAGGGTTGACTCTTCAAGGTCACGACGCAGCTTCTGGAACTCAGCCTCACGCTTCTTGTTCATCTCAATCTGAGCGGCTGTTGCTCCACCAGCTTCCTCAAGCCTCTCACTGATCTCCTCAAGCTCCCTGGAGAGGTCAGCCCTCTGCTTCTCAACCTTAGCCCGAGCAGCCCTCTCAGCCTCAATCTCCTCTTCCAGCTCCTCAATGCGAGCCTAGATTTGATGGTAGTAGCATCAAGAAGGCTTATGGACTTAAACATATTTGATTCACTTAGTCTAATATTGATGTAAAATAACATTACCTGGAGTTCTTTGATCTTCTTCTGAAGCTGAGCGCCAAGGGACTGTTCATCCTCAATCTTGCTGAGGAGCTGGCTTATCTCAAAGTCTTTCCTTGATGAGGAGACCAAGAAAGCTTTCACTGTCATAGTTCATAATGCTCTTGGAGTGTAATATGTGAGATGCTGAAAAGAGGATTGATAACCTAAAATAAACAAAAACCTACTTCTTGATTTTCTCATCAGATTGCTGCTTGTCATTCTCCAGGTCCATTATGGATTCCTGGGCCAGTTTCAGATCTCCCTCAAGCTTCCTCTTTGCTCTCTCAAGGTCCATGCGGAGCTTCTTCTCTTGCTCCAGTGATCCCTCGAGCTACAGTATCAGAGGAAATGTAATGAGGCATTTTAAGCATTTAAATCTCTGTGTATCAATACTAAGAATCATTACTGTCAATGCAGGGAAAAATCACCAAGTCAAACAACTGTTTACTTACATCGTCCACTTGCTGTTCCAGCTTTGTCTTGGCCTTGGTCAGAGTGTTGACTTTGTCTTCCTCTGCCTGGAGATCATCCAGTGTTTGCTGGTGGGCCTCTTGGAGGGCTTTCTTCTCCTTAGTTAACTTGGCAATGGACTCATCTTGAGATGCCATTTCTTCTGTCAGGTTTCACTGCTGTTTGCATGAAAAGCAATGTAAATGTCTAGAAACTATATATCTAAATAAAGGAATATGCATATATATACTTCTGTAAATAGACTGAACCTTGTTTTTCTGTGGCATGTTCTTTCTCCACTTTGTGGGGTGAGCTCCAAGTCATCAATGTATTCTTTGATCAGAGCATTTCATCCTCCAACTTCCTCTTCTTGGCAGTCGGCTCAGCATTGATTTTCCTCTTCATCCTCAGTCTCTCAGATGTCTCTTTGAGTTTGGCCTCAAGCTGGATCTTGCTCTTAATAAGACCTTCACACCTTTCCTCTGCATCAGAGAGATTCTCAACTTCCTATAGCATATTTTGAGAGCACAATTGTGAAATATACTTATTATTTTATTTGTTAAAGATTTTATTATACATTTCTAAATGCTAATTAGTTGTTTTGATCATGTACAACTTTACTATAGGACATAAACAATAAGACAAAGATGAAATGGATATTTGATTATAGTATGTACACAATGCATATGCTGCATTTGGTTTACCTGTATCTCATAGATCTGATTTATGTGTATGAATTGTTATTCAGTCTAAATAACTAAATAAGTCATTTGCAGTACTAAATTAGTACAAAACCAAAGGAAGTATATGTGTATACTGTATATATGTTATAGTTTACATACCGCAGCCACTTGCAGTTGCAGGTCATTCTTTTCCTGCAGCAGGGAAACCATCTTTTCCTCCAGTTCCTTCTTCTTGGCCAGGGCAGCAGCCAGGTCTGACTGCATCTTATCATAATTGTCCTTCATCTGTTGCAGCTCCTTCTCAGTCTCAGCACTCTTCAGAAGAGGCTAGATCTTGAAGTACAGTTTCAGCCATGGCTAATTTTTCACATTCATGAATAGACGGATGTTGTACTGGATGGAATAGATGGATTCCCTGGAACAATGATTACAGATAATGTGTCATTTCTGCTGCAATAGAATTTCATGGAATTGCTGAGGATTGAAGAAAAATACCGATATAATTTGTCAGTACAGTTCAGAGAACTGTATGGAAATATTACCTCCTCTGCATCATCTTAACAAACTCCTTCCTCATGACATATCCTCTGCAGAGAGCCTGAGTCATGGTCACCAGCTCAGCCAGTTTCTCATCTCTCATCTCCTCCAGAATTTGGCAGACCAGCTTTGAAGAAACCTATGTTGTTTCATTAAAATGAATGAATAAATGAATAAATAAGTAACACAAACATGTATAAACAACAAACAACAACAAAAGTGATGCAACTATGACAGGGTACCTTTGTGTGGCCAAACTTGTACTGAGTGTGGTCCACATCAATGGAGACCAGCAGCTTCTCTGAAGCTTTCTTGTTGTCAATGAACTGTCCCTCAGGGATGACACTGGCATTCAATACTTTGTATCTACAAGACATGATGATGTTATTATTTATATTAACCAAAATGTCTTGGCCGGATGTTTCAATATCATAATTATACTGAAAAGTCACCTCTGCTTGAAGTCACCATAGAGGATTCTGCTGGGGAAGCCCTTTCTGCAGATTCTGATGCCCTCCAGCACACCGTTACATCTCAGCTGGTGGATGACCAAGAAGTTCTCCATAAGACCTGAGGGTTGGTATTTCATATAATTTACAATATTTCTTTGTATCGCTGTGTAACATGAAATGCAAAACGTAGGACTGTGGGCTTCTTACCTGGGGTCTTTGATTCATTGGGAATCAGGCAGCGCACAAAGTGAGGATGAGTGCTTCTTAAGTTGGTCATCAGCTTGCCCAAGTTCTCCTGTAGATCAGAAACATGAGACAACTGGTCAACATTATCTGAAGATGTATTTTTTCTTGTTTTCCAGTGATGGAACAATACATACTCTGAAAAGAGCAGAGACGGTCTGGAAGGAACCACCCTTCTTCTTACCACCCTTCTTGCCACCAGCCTCTGTTTTTCCCCAAAAAAATTGAAGAATGCCACTGAATCATTGTCTTTGTTTTATCTATCGAAGTTTGTATCAAAATGAAAAGTGTATGATTAAATAAATAACATAAATTGGATTAATTAAAACAAGTTTTGACTGATCAGCTTCTTACCCTCAGCCCCAGCATGGGCTATATACAGGAAGGCCAGCAGTTTGTTTGAAGATTTCTGGTAGAGCTGAACAACTGAGTCATTCAGGGGGTCCTTGTTCTTGTCCAGCCAGCCACTGATATTGTAATCCACTGTACCAGCATAGTGAACCAGAGAGAAGTGAGCCTCAGCCTTGCCCTTTGCAGGCTTTGGCTTCTCGAAGGCCTTGGTCTTGCCAAGATGCTGATCATGCAGCTTGTTCTTGAAAGTTGTGTCAGAGGCCTTGGGGAACATGCACTCCTCTTCAAGGATGGAGAAGATGCCCATTGGCTGAGAAGAATTTATATTTCATGTTAAGAATTCTCCTGCAGAAGCAACCATTCGTACATGAAAAAAGAAATCATGTGTAGCTGAGTGGCTTCTTACCTTCTCAATCAGCTCAATGCAGGCAGCCAAGTCCTTTTGAAGTCAATGAACTCCCATTTCAATGCCTTCTTTTCTTCTCCCTGCTCCAGGACAAACATGTGATGGTTGAAAAACTGTTGCAGTTTCTCATTTGGTGAAGTTGATGCAGGAGATTGCTCCAAGCTGTTGAACTGTAATCATGGAAATGTATTCAGTTGTACTGAAAAAATCACCTACACTGTTACAACAAAGTGTGACACAGACCACTCCCATCAAAAGATCTCAAATCGGCATGTCAAGAGCACCCAATAGTATGATCTTGACTGTTTTTGTGTCAAGCATCTCATGACCACGGACAACCATCCTGTAGATAGACTTGCACAGAGCACTGACGGAATTGTTGACCTAGAAACAAGGGCACATTTTTGAACTTGCGCAATTTTTAAACCAGTCGGGGATATTTATAGATGTTTCATGTTTCCTCCGTTTGTGTACCTGTGGGACAGTCTGACCTTTGGTCACCATCTCGTTTCCGACTTTGACTCTTGGGTAGCACAGAGCTTTCAGCATATCAGCTGAGTTCAGGCCCAAGAGGTAGGCGATTTTGTCAGCCACTGATGGAAAGAAAGACAATGAGTGTACACAGTGATTTGAGTAGTATTTTCAAATCAGAAAACTTACATAGAGAATGGTATTATTTTGGAAATTACCCTCAGTGCCATCAGGTTCAGCCTGCTCCTCACGCTGCTTCTGCTTGAATTTCATGTTGCCATGATGCATCACAGCACCTGTCAGCTTGTAGATGCCATTTTTCTCCTCAGCACTGAATCCCAAAATGTCAATGGCGGTCTGCATTGGAAATGAAAGAAAACAATTAGCACTGTGACATATTTGTCTTGGAATTTTAATTTTGTAAATATGAATTGATACTTTACATCTGTTGCAATGAACTCCTCCACATCATTGATGCTTTTGATAGTGATTTCACCCTGACTGATCATTGGGTAGTCATAGGGGTTGGTGGTGATCAGAAGAGCCTCTGCAAAAGATTAGAAGAAATACATGAGCAAATCCACCATTTTCACTGTCTTTAAATTCCTATTTTCCATGTTATGTCATAGCCAGGAGCTCAGGCTTGTGGCCAGTCATCAGCTGATAGAAGATATGGTAGCTCCTCTCAGCAGACAACTGGAAGGTGACACGTGACTTCTCCAGCAGATCTATGTTCAACAAGTCAAGGTCAGACAACAGTAATAGTGCATGTACAACATCATGTAAACTCAAACTAAGATGACTAGACAAAATTTAGATATAACTTACATGTTTCAATATCTGCTGAGGCCAGTTTGCCACTGGTTCCGAAATGAATTCTGATGAATTTACCCTAAATGTATCAGATTTGGGTTAGCAGGATTCTTGATATGCAGCTAAAAAAGCATATTTTTATTTATCTTATTTTTACTCACAAAACGAGAGGAGTTGTCATTCCTCACAGTCTTGGCATTACCATAGGCCTCCAGCAGAGGGTTGGCTGCAACGATTTGGTCCTCAAGGGAGCCCTGAAAGAGAACATTTGAGTTACACAGTTGCATTTTAATTAACTTTCTTCTGATAAGAATTTCATCAAAACAACCAATTTTACCATCTTGAGTGTTGGCTCAATCTTCTTAGCTCCAGTGCTTTTGATTGTTCTGATACTGGATGTGCAACTTAGTGGTGACAGTCTTTCCTGCCAGATTCTCCCACTGTGGTAGACAGGCACATTTTTCCTTATTCGACTCATTTGTAAGATTTAAAATTCACAAAACAGTTTTTGTATTGTACTCACGTAATCAGGACAGACTGGTTCTCACGATCTGAAATGCAAACAAATTCCATTTTCATCGTTTCTTCATTAAGGGTATGTTTTGAGTTGAATTTTACCTCTCTATATATACACACTTTAACACTTGCTGGATCTTACCATGAACTGATGACCATTGTCAAGAGATGGAAATATTGAGATTGCCTCAATCCTCTTCTTGCCTCTGCTTGTGCTCCCACAACTTCTGGCGTCATACACGGAAGCCACTTGTAGGTTTAAAATAGCAGAACAACCCAGAATAGGTCTATAAAAGTAGAGAGCATAAACACAAAGTTAACATTTAGGTACGCTCATATACATAGTTGCATACACATGTATGTAGTGTATTGTATTGTAGTGTGGTATCATATTGTGGAAACTCACATAGATCATCCATGATGCATAACGCTCTTTGAGGTTATACAACACACAAGGCTCATTGGTGGGTCATCATGGCCATGTCCTCAATTTTGTCAAACTTTGGAGGATTCCTTGGATGGATGTCATCCTCTTTTACAGTGTAGCTCTGAATAGGAAATACAGTAAAACGTTGTTACGGAGAAATCATTTCAAATAAAAAAGTTCATCAAATGGATGTCAATGTTGTTACAATTTTGACAATTTAAATTTATGAATGATGATTTTATGATGATAAATGAATAGTTCAGTGACTGTTTTAGTACACTATCATTTCA
Source organism: Lates japonicus (assembly GCA_033238685.1). Taxonomy (NCBI): domain Eukaryota; kingdom Metazoa; phylum Chordata; class Actinopteri; family Centropomidae; genus Lates; species Lates japonicus. The sequence continues at coordinate 37,579 of BRZM01000338.1, forward strand.
AATCAATGTTGATAAAATGAAAAGGTATTTAATGGAAATAGACTGGGATTTAAAAGTAAAAATAAAGCTCACAATCAGACTTACCTTTCCATTATCTCCTTCAACTGTGGCTTTGCCACCCTCTTTCTTGGTTAGTTTACCCTTGACATACATCTCATCAGGATCAACCACAAAGTAAGCTGTTTTGGCATCAAATGGAGCAGTCTGGGCTTCAATCCTCTCCTTCTCTGTCTTCCGGAGGTAGATGGCCGCTGGGCCATAGGCCTCCATCTCCGCGTCTGTGCTCATGGTGGCACTTGAGGCTGAAAAGGCGAGAGCCCATAATAGTAAACATATCAACAATGTATTGCTATGGCCTTTTTTCTATCTGATAATGAAGATTTTATGTGTTTTTTATGGTAACATCTTTTACCTCAGCTCGTTCCAAACAAGAATGAGTGGTGCAGTCTCTGCTGGAGTCTGACAATGTTATAAAAAGACAATAATGAATGAGCATGAGAATGTTTATTTCATTAAAATTTTAGTTGTGGAAATTCAGTTATTTTGACATAATCAGAGGGTGAAGGTTGTATAAAGTTTTCAAACCTAACTAACAGCTGAATGTTGTACCTTCAGTTTAAGTCATTAAAGTTCAGCACTCTCCCATCCCCTCAAACTCCTTTTTACTACCAGAGACGTAGCATTGTTCTAAATAATCACTTAGTATGTGTTCAGACAAGATGTACAATGGATGTTGACACAAAACTAATAAATGGTGTGTGTCTGGGGGCGGGTTTAAATAAACTATTTTCCAGAGTTGTTAAGTATATCAAGTGTATAAAAGTGTATTTTCCACTCAAGACTACTTTTATATGCCATGAAATTGCACCAGAATATTCCCTGAAACCAAGGTAATGCTAGCAAACAATTGCTAACAGTATGCATAGGTAATTAGCAATGCATTCAGTTTACCAACAAATCAAAACAAGTGCAAAAAGGTGACAGAGATAACACTCACCTGTGTTGGAGGCTTATCACTTCATGCAGAGGCTGCAGCCTGATTTATAGAGGGTGGGAGTGTCAGGTCAGCAGTAGTCTCTCTCTCAATTTGGTCATGGTCTCTGTTCATCTTGTTGCTTATTTTGCTGTATTGACATTTATGGCAGTGATATGCAACATTCTTCAGGACACCTAAAAAAATACTGGTCGCATTATGATGTTATACCAATTGATTTGATTTGATTTGATTGCAACACTGAATGTGATCAAAACGGTGAGTGTGAAAATTTAAAACATGAATTAATGCTTGCACCAGGTAAGTTAAGTATGAGTTAAAAGTCTCTCTGTTGTAACAAAAGAGGCAGCATAGAAATAGTTGCTAAAATGCATTTACAAACACAAGTTGACATGTTCAAACCTAATAACCTAACCAAAATTAGACTTGAAAGTCTACTTTAACACGCATGAATATGAAATTATTTAAAAGGAAGAAGGAGGTGCTAATATATTTATTTTCTAGATGTTATCCCAAATAGTAACAAGTTTGCTCTACTAAATGTTCCACTACTGCCTCCAAGTGCAAGCATGGAAGTGATGGCCAAATTGTATCATTCATGAAATGGTGGCAAATATGGTTCCAAATAGTATAAAGCTTGATTTAAAGGATGTGTGTGTCAATAATGCCTTAAAATTTATAACATTAACTTTATATTATATATTTTATCTGACCTAAATTAAAACACTTTATTAATAGCAATTACATCACATTAAATGTGACATAAAATGTGTTTAAAATGCATGCTCTGAGCTTGTTTTTGGAATTACCCCCAAATGGTCTACAGTTACAGGACATTGGCACATCTCATATTTCTGTAATTAAATTATAAGTTCATTCACCTGCTATAATATTTCTATAAAAGGACATGAAAACAGTTGGCAACTTGATTGAGATCAGGCTTAAAAATAAGTGGTGAGAGGTCTTAAAGTGCCCATGTAACCAGCACAAGTATTTAGCATCACTCTTTGTAGTTTTATTATTATCATTATATATATATATATATATATATTATTCTATTGTTATTATTTTGCTACTTACATGCTTATAAATCTAAGAATAGATATATGTCATGCCAATACTCACTCATAACTGTATGAGTGTGTGTATGAGTATGAGACAGAGAGAGTTGAGAAATAACCAGAGCAACTATCCAACAGTTTTCATCTCTTACGGCATAGTGCTAGTTGTTAAGAATGACCTGTGATTTTATCCAGGGAGCTTGTTATGTTTGTAATAGGACAGAGAATTCATATATGTTCTCCTTTGCTATTTGATAGTGGGGTTTTTGCTATGAAAACAAATCCACTTTGATGAACTGATGGTGTTCATTTCTTTTGCTGCTTATATGCTGTGGACATGTTTAGCTTTTCACTGTATATTCCCTTCAGGAGGATACAAAAGTGATGTGAAATACAAGTAATGAAATCCCTCAGTGCTAGAGGATGCAGGGTCATCAAAAACTTGAGTGGAGACCCTTCTTCTGCTCCAAGATTCCAAGTCAAGCTTTCATTTCTTCCAGGAGACATGGTGCAGAGATTGTATGATTTGGCAACCTGTATCAATTTGTCGCCTGTGAGTTCCAAATATGGCATTGGATAAATACAGAACAGGCCTGCGGTTTTTTCAAGTCCTAAGCAGAATCTAAATTCCCTAAATGTACTCAATATAAAGTGCATTTTGTGCAGCTTTATACTTACAGTGCTTTATACAATACTGTACTCTCCCACAAGATGTTACAGCGTGGCTAATGGCCCTACTTTGTTTTGGACTAGATATTTTTCTGGGCAATTAAATAAATTAATCACCAGAAAGAAAATGACAGGACTCAGGATAGTGATGACACTCATCAGCTTTATTGAAACTTTAAATAGCCCCCAGCCACTGGTTCATATTTTATGAACTCTGTTGAAAGACCCCAGCTGGATGATGAGTCTTACTCAGCAGACTCAGACTAAGAAAAGAGGGGAAAAGTAATTAGCAATAGCAAATTTTCAAATTTAGATATCAGTTTACTTAATATTACTGATTTACACAACAGGAGTGAAAATACACAACATCAAATCATTTTACTGTCTTCTAATGTCAACATAGTACTGTGGTCATCCAAACAACCTACAGCAAAGTTACCCTTCATTTATCTTATTGATTGACTTAAATAATCTCAATCTCACATAGTGAGTTTCCTTAGTCTCACTTTAGTATGATCACGTGTCTTACCTTTCCAACTTCACGGCTCTTGACTCTGAGAAAAACATTGACCTGGGACTCAAGCGATGTCAGTAGCTCCTGAGCTTCCTCCATTTCTGGACCCTCCTGAGGTCTGGACATGTGAGTGTTGGCCTTACTCCTCCTCAAAGGGATCGAGTCATACTGAAGCTCCAGTTACAAGGCTATTGGTGGTGATAATATTATTAAATCAATCTCAGAAAGATGTGGCTCATTATTTGATTGACTTACAGCCTCTTCAGCCCACCCTGTCTGCTGTGAACTTGACTTTGAGCTGCAGCTTGTCACCAGATCCTGAAGTCTGGCCAGATTCTTCTTGTCCTCCCCTCAGTCTGTGTAGATAGGTGGTAACACAATAAAAAATAATGAAAGAGTAAAAGAGAACTAAAAGGTGGTTTTTCAGTGGGAATTACCTGGTAGGTCAGCTCCTTCACTCTCCTCTCATATTTGCGGACACCTTTAACAGCATCAGCTCCACGTCTCTGTTCGGCTTCAACTTCAGCTTCCAGCTCACGCACCTGTGATGTGATGATAGATGATTTATCAAAATATGGTGATATACATCAGGAGAAACAGTTAAATTTATTCTACCCATTGAAAGTCTGATGCATACCCTGGATTCCAGTTTCTGGAGCTGCTTCTTGCCACCCTTCATGGCGAGGTTCTCAGCCTCATCCAGACGGTGCTGCAGGTCCTTGACTGTGACCTCCAGGTTCTTCTTCATCCTCTCCAGGTGAGCACTGGTGTCCTGCTCCTTCTTCAGCTCCTCAGCCATCATGGCAGCCTGAAATGGTTCAAATTTAATTTGTGAATAAATTTATTATTATCGGTACATGGAAGTATATCAAAAATAAAAATATGAAATTATATATAAATCAGCAGTGGTAAGGTTGTAAACTCACATCAGTGATGGCCTTTTTGGCCTTCTCCTCAGCATTTCTTGCTTCCTGAACGGCATCATCCACCTCACCCTGAACTTGCACAAGGTCAGCCTCCAGCTTCTTCTTGGTGTTTATGAGACTGGTGTTCTGAATGTTTCAGAAAAATCATGTTTAATTTAACATTCATGATGTATTTCCAAGAACACTAGTTTATTGTGAATGAATGGAAACAAACCTGAGAGTGAAGCAGTCCGACACGCTCACTAGCATCAACCAACTCCTGCTCAGCCACTTTGCGTCCTCTCTCTGTCTGCTCCAGAGCAGCTCTCAGCTCCTCAATCTCAGCCACCATCAGACCATTTCTGCGCTCCACCATGGCAACCTGCTCCTTCATGTCCTCCTGTCCTCTGAGAGCATCATCAAGGTGCAGTTGGGCATCCTGTTAACATCAGGAAAAGAAGGAGTTAACTTTCTTTCCTCTTCAACTTGCCATTGAGAAATCAAACACTGCTCAAACAGAACTCACCTTGAGCTGTCCCTGGACATTCCTCAGTTGTTTCTGGGCCTCAGCAGCCTGCCTGTTGGCATGGCTCAGCTGAATCTCCATCTCATTGAGGTCTCCCTCCATCTTCTTCTTGACTCTCAGGGCATCATTCCTGCTCCTGACTTCTGAATCAAGTGTGCTCTGCATGGAGTCAATCACCCTCTGGCTGTTCCTCTTGATCTGCTCCATCTCTTCATCCTTCTCTGCCAGCTTCCTGTCAATCTCACCTTTGACCTGGTTGAGCTCAAGCTGAACACGGAGAATCTTGGCCTCCTCATGCTCCAGTGTGCCCTTTGAGTAATTTAAATAATTATGTTAATAAAAGCTAACAACTCTTACTAGTTTTGTTTAAATATGTCAGCATATGAGAATAAAAAAAACTAGGAGACCCCTTTTCCATCAGCCTATTTGCTTAAATTTCTTCTCTGAGAATGATTTATACTAGGGATGGGCATTTTCATTTCAAGTCGATTAATCAAGCCAGTTTAAGTCGATCAGCCGTGACGTCATAACTAACATCAAGAGCTGTCCATGCATCAGCTGTTATTTCTACTTTCATTAAAACATTTTCACCCGACTACTTTCTGAATGTTTCAAGTCATTGTATCATTGTCATTATACAAGTTTGGTTAGCCCAACTCAAGAACTGACTGACTGTTGTTTTTATAACGCTGTCAACTCCTGATGTTGTTGTACCTCTGCTTCCTCCAGTGCTGACTGAATTTCAGACTTCTCAGTCTCCACAGTCTTCTTGGCTTTCTCCAGCTCGTGGATGCTCTTTCCAGTCTCACCAATCTGTTCAGTGAGGTCTGAGATCTCCTCTATAGAGCAACCAAAACAAAATACAATTAGAGTAACTTAGACTACCTGTGTGCAGTATATAAAGTATCCAGGAAATAGTATGTGCCAAGGTTTTTACCCTGACAAAAACTCATAACCTACCACTGCAGGTTGTAGAATTACAATCATATTAAATATAGTATGATTGACATACGCTGCAGGTTCTTGTTCTCTCTCTTCATGGTCTCCAGGTGATCCAGAGCCTCCTCATAAGAGTTCTTCATCTTGAACAGTTCAGTGCTGAGAGAACGAGCCTCCTTCTGGGCTCCTTCCAGCTCAGCCTGGCCCTCCTCATACTTCTGCTTCCACTCTGCCAGGACCTAGATGTATATAAGTTAATTAAATATTTGTTACCAATACAGGTATGTATTCTTCTGATAAAATTGGTTTTGATTTTCAGTTTAACAATTTACCTTATCAAAGTTCCTCTGCTTCTTGTCGAGGTTGGCAGCCAGAGCATTAGCTCTCTCCACATCAATCATGAGGTCCTCAACCTCACCCTGCAGCCTCTGCTTGGTCTTCTCCAAAGAGGCACACTTGGAGTTCACAGCCTCAATGGATTCCTCAGCGTCCTGCAGACGCTGGGCAAGCTTTTTCCTGCAATGAAGAGGAATTTGTTTGTTCTTAGTTGGACAAATGGGTAGAAAAAAATTATTTATTGATGAAAAAATAGAAAGGACTCGTGTACTTGGCCTCCTCAAGCTCCTCAGTGCGCTGGATAGCATCAGTCTCATATTTGGTTCTCCACTGAGCCACCTCACTGTTGGCCTTGGACATTCCACGCTGCAGCTCAGCCTTGGCCTCCTGCTCCTCCTCAAACTGCTCTCTGAGCAGATCACAGTCATGGCGGGCTGACTGAACAGCATGGGCCAGGGCATTCTTGGCCTATTGGTGCAATGACTTATTTTTAATAACCAAAAGAAACGTAATACATCATATTGTATTATAAAAGGTTCTTGGTATCTCCCTCAAGATGTTTTTTCAGCACTATTTTATTTATTTCATTATGTATTTTATGGAGAGAATGGTTATTGTAATACCTTCGCTTCCTCCTCAATGTGCATCATAAGCTCCTCAATCTGCTGAGTGAAAGCCTGCTTGCCCCTGGTCAGCTGGGAAACGAGAGCTTCTTTCTCCTCAAGCTGGCGGGAGAACTCACCTGAAGGGCAATATATATATGTTTATAAGACCTTATTAACCCCCCCACAGACCAGTTTTTAGTACAGGTGACTCACCATTCTCTGTCTGCAGTCTTGCTTTCTGTGCATTAACATCATTCAGCTGATGAACATTCTCATCATTTTTGGCTTTGAGCTCACTGAACTGGTCCTCAAGAGTTCTGCTCATTTTCTCCAAGTTGCCCTGTCAACAGCAAGACATATATATTGTCTATTCCTCCAAGTTTAAAGCTACTCCATATATCAGTCACAGTTAATACTTCTGAGCATGATAAAAGATAAATATCACTTGTCAACAGACCACTCACCTTTGAGTTGGCAACAGCCTCCATGTTGCTGGTGAGATCATCGATCTCCATCTTGTACTCGCTCTTTCCTTCTCCAGCTTCTGCTTGACACGCTGGAGGTTGTCAATCTGCTCTCCCAACTCTGCAAACACTGTCAGCCTGCTTTTTGCGAAAGAGGCTGCCACAGTAGTAGATTCATGAGGTTGACTCTTCAAGGTCACGACGCAGCTTCTGGAACTCAGCCTCACGCTTCTTGTTCATCTCAATCTGAGAGGCTATTGCTCCACCAGCTTCCTCAAGCCTCTCACTGATCTCCTCAAGCTCCCTGGAGAGGTCAGCTCTCTGCTTCTCAACCTTAGCCCGAGCAGACCTCTCAGCCTCAATCTCCTCTTCCAGCTCCTCAATGCGAGCTAGATTTGATGGTAGTAGGATCAAGAAGGCTTATTGACAGCATTGCAGTCAGTCAAGAAGCCAGTCTATATATTACTATATATAGTATAATAAATAATAAAATATTACCTGGAGTTCCTTGATCTTTTTCTGAAGCTGGCGTGAGACTATTCATCCTCAGTCTTGCTGGGAGCTGTTGTCTCAAAGTCTTTCCTTGATGGGACAGAAATTGTTCACATTGTCATAGTTCATAATGCTGCAGAGTGTAATATGTGAGATGCTGAAATGAGGATTGATAACCTAAAATAAACAAAAACCTACTTCTTGATTTTCTCATCAGATTGCTGCTTGTCATTCTCCAGGTCCATTATGGATTCCTGGGCCAGTTTCAGATCTCCCTCAAGCTTCCTCTTTGCTCTCTCAGGGTCCATGCGGAGCTTCTTCTCTTGCTCCAGTGATCCCTCAAGCTATAATGTAACAGTTCTTAATTAAAAACTGATTTAAAGCAGATTTAGAACATCAATACATTAATCATTCCTGATATTGCAGGGCAAAGTCACCAACTGTTTACTTACATCGTCCACTTGCTGTTCCAGCTTTGTCTTGGCCTTGGTCAGAGTGTTGACTTTGTCTTCCTCTGCCTGGAGATCATCTAGTGTTTGCTGGTGGGCCTCTTGGAGGGCTTTCTTCTCCTTAGTTAACTTGGCATTGGACTCATCTTGAGACGCCATTTCTTCTGTCAGGTTTTTCACCTAACACATTTGCACAACCAAATTTAAATGTCACAGAAACTATATATCTAAATAAAGGGTATACATATATTACTTCTGTAAATAAAACGAACCTTGTTTTATGGCATGTTCTCTCCACTTAGCCAGGGTGAGTTCCAAGTCATCAATATCCTTCTTCAGCTCAGAGCATTCATCCTCCAACTTCCTCTTCTTGGCAGTCAGCTCAGCATTGATTTCCTCTTCATCCTCCAGTCTCTCAGATGTCTCTTTGAGTTTGGCCTCAAGCTGGATCTTGCTCTTAATGAGACCTTCACACCTTTCCTCTGCATCAGAGAGATTCTCAACTTCCTATAGCATATTTGAGAACACAATTGTGAAATATACTTGTTATTTTATTTGTCAAAGATTTTATTATACATTTCTAAAGGCTAATTATTTGTTTTGATCATGTACAACTTTACTATAGGACATAAACAATAAGACAAAGATGAAATGGATATTTGATTATAGTATGTACACAATGCATATGCTGCATTTGGTTTACCTGTATCTCCATAGATCTGAGTTATGTGTATGAATTGTTATTCAGTCTAAATAACTAAATAAGTCATTTGCAGTACTAAATTAGTACAAAACCAGAGGAAGTATATGTGTATACTGTATATATGTTATAATTTTATACATGACCCATAGTTATAGGTCATTCTTACCTACCTTGGGAAACATCTTTTCCTCCAGTTCCTTCTTCTTATGGGCAGTAGCCAGGTCTGGCTGCATCTTATCATAATTGTCCTTCATCTGTTGCAACTCCTTCTCAGTCTCAGCACTCTTCAGAAGAGGCTTGATCTTGAAGTACAGTTTCAGCCATGGCCAATTTTTCACATTCATGAATGAACGGATGTTGTACTGGATGGAATAGATGGATTCCCTGGAACAATGATTACAGATAATGTGTCATTTCTGCTGCAATGGAATTTCATGGAATTGCTGAGGAAAAATAGTGATATAAGTTGACAGTACAGTTCAGAGAACTGTGTGAAAATATTACCTCCTCTCCATCATCTTAACAAGCTCCTTCCTCATGACATATCCTCTGCAGAGAGCCTGAGTCATGGTCACCAGCTCAGCCAGTTTCTCATCTCATCTCCTCCAGGGTGCCAACAGACCAGCTTTGAAGAACACCTATATTGTTTTGTTAAATGAATAAATGAATAAATAAGTAGCACAAACATGCATAAACAACAAACAACAACAAAAGTGATGCAACTATGACAGGGTACCTTTGTGTGACCAAACTTGTACTGAGTGTGGTCCACATCAATGGAGCCCAGCAGCTTCTCTGAAGCTTTCTTGTTGTCAATGAACTGTCCCTCAGGGATGACACTGGCATTCAATACTTTGTATCTACAAGACGCCCAGTAGTGTTATTGTTTGTAACCAAAATGTGCCGGCTGGATGTTCAATATCTTAATTATGAAAGTACTGCTTGAAGTCACCATAGAGGATTCTGCTGGGGAAGCCCTTTCTGCAGATTCTGATGCCCTCCAGCACACCGTTACATCTCAGCTGGTGGATGACCAAAGTTCTCCATAAGACCTGAGGTTGGTATTTCATATAATTTACAATATTTCTTTGTATCGCTGTTGTAACATGAAATGCAAAACGTGGGACTGTGGGCTTCTTACCTGGGGTCTTTGATTCATTGGGAATCAGGCAGCGCACAAAGTGAGGATGAGTGCTTCTTAAGTTGGTCATCAGCTTGCCCAAGTTCTCCTGTAGATCAGAAACATGAGACAACTGGTCAACATTATCTGAAGATGTATTTTTTCTTGTTTTCCAGTGATGGAACAATACATACTCTGAAAAGAGCAGAGACGGTCTGGAAGGAACCACCCTTCTTCTTACCACCCTTCTTGCCACCAGCCTCTGTTTTTCCCCAAAAAAATTGAAGAATGCCACTGAATCATTGTCTTTGTTTTATCTATCGAAGTTTGTATCAAAATGAAAAGTGTATGATTAAATAAATAACATAAATTGGATTAATTAAAACAAGTTTTGACTGATCAGCTTCTTACCCTCAGCCCCAGCATGGGCTATATACAGGAAGGCCAGCAGTTTGTTTGAAGATTTCTGGTAGAGCTGAACAACTGAGTCATTCAGGGGGTCCTTGTTCTTGTCCAGCCAGCCACTGATATTGTAATCCACTGTACCAGCATAGTGAACCAGAGAGAAGTGAGCCTCAGCCTTGCCCTTTGCAGGCTTTGGCTTCTCGAAGGCCTTGGTCTTGCCAAGATGCTGATCATGCAGCTTGTTCTTGAAAGTTGTGTCAGAGGCCTTGGGGAACATGCACTCCTCTTCAAGGATGGAGAAGATGCCCATTGGCTGAGAAGAATTTATATTTCATGTTAAGAATTCTCCTGCAGAAGCAACCATTCGTACATGAAAAAAGAAATCATGTGTAGCTGAGTGGCTTCTTACCTTCTCAATCAGCTCAATGCAGGCAGCCAAGTCCATACCGAAGTCAATGAACTCCCATTCAATGCCTTCTTTCTTGTACTCCTCTTGCTCCAGGACAAACATGTGATGGTTGAAAACTGTTGCAGTTTCTCGTTGAGTGAAATTGATACGAAATTTAACAAAACTGTTGAACTGTAATCGTGGAAATGTGTTCAGTTGTACTGAAAAAATCACCTAATACGAACAAGAATGTTTTTCAGACCACTCGCCAGGGAATCTCAAATCCAGCAATGTCGAGCACTCCAATGAAGTATGATCTTGACTGTTTTGTGTCAAGCATCTCATTGATACGGACAACCATCCACAAGAACATTTTCTCATAGATAGACTTGCACAGAGCACTGACGGCATTGTTGACCTAGAAACAAGGGCACATTTTTGAACTTGCTTGATGTTTAAACCAGTCGGGGATATTTATAGATGTTTCATGTTTCCTCTGTTTGTGTACCTGTGGGACGGTCTGACCTTTGGTCACCATCTCGTTTCCGACTTTGACTCTTGGGTAGCACAGAGCTTTCAGCATATCAGGCTGAGTTCAGGCCCAAGAGGTAGGCGATTTTGTCAGCCACTGATGGAAAGAAAGACAATGAGTGTATACAGTCATTTGAGTAGTATTTTCAAATCAGAAAACTTACATGAGAATGGTATTGTTGGTGCCTCAGTGCCATCAGGTTCAGCCCTGCTCCTCTTGCCTTTACTTCTGCTTAATTTCATGTTGCCATGATGCATCACAGCACCTGTCAACATAGATGCCATTTTCTCCTCAGAATCCCCAAAACTGTCGTAACGATTCCTGCATTGGAAATGAAAAGAAAACAATTAGCATAATGACGTATTGGAATTTACAATTTTGTAAACGCAGATTGATACTTTCATCTGTTGCAATGAACTCCTCCACATCATTGATGCTTTTGACAGTGATTTCACCCTGACTGATCATTGGATAGTCATAGGGGTTGGTGGTGATCAGAAGAGCCTCTGCAAAAGATTAGAAGAAATACATGAGCAAATCCACCATTTCCACTGTCTTAATTCTACTTTTAAATTCCCTATTTTCCATGTTTTGTCATACCGGAGCTCAAAACATGGCCAGTCATCAGCTGATAGAAGATATGGTAGCTCCTCTCCAACGGGCGCTGGAAGGTGACAACGTGATTTCTCCAAACAGATCTCGTTCAACAAGTCAAAGGTCAGACAACAGTAATATTGATGTACAACATCATACATGACTCCAACGCTTCAAACTAGCATCATGCAAATGTAAATTCAAACCTAGATATTATTCAGAGACAAAATTTAGATATAACACATGTTTCAATATCTGCTGAGGCCAGTTTGCTGATGGTTGAAGTAATTCTGATGAATTTACCCTAAATGTATCAGATTTGGGTTAGCATGATTCCTTCATGCAACTCAAAAAGTGTGTTTTATTTGGCTTATTTCTACTCACAAGCGAGAGGTTGTCATTCCTGATGGTCTTGGCGTACCATAGGCCTCCAGGGAGGGTTAGCTGCAATGGTTTGATCTTCCAGTGAACCCTACAAAGATATTTTGCATTTAAAATCCATAAACAGATAATTCCCTGACCGTTTATTTGTTTATTTATATTTTCTATTTTACTGCATCTTGCCAGTGTTGGCTCTTCTTAGCTCAGTCATTGCAATTGTTGCAAAGTGCTGAATGACACGCTTGGTGTTGACAGATAACTTGTACGGATTCTCCACTGGGTAGAAGAGGCATATTTTGAGTTTTATGTTTATTTTTTCATATCACCTTATTTCCTATAATGTATTCAGTTCTTTTTATGTTACTCACGTGATAAGGATAGGGCTGGTTCTCACGATCTAAAATTAATGAATACAGCAAATAACATTGCCTAACGTTAAATGTAGTATTAATAGAGCATATTTAATGTCATCTGCGATTTTCTCTTTAAGTTGCATCTTCCTAAAATATATCTTACCAGTGAGCATGAACTGATAGGCATTGTCAGAAATGGAGAAGATGTGGGTGGAGCCTCAATCCTCTTCTTGCCTCCTGTATGCTCACAACAACCTGGCGCCATTACACAGGAAGCCACTTTAGCAGGGGTTCACAACAACAACACAGAACAGGCCAGAGTGGGTCTGTAAAGAGAAGAAAGTACACTCCTAAGGAGTCAGTTCTTCTATGTTTTAGTAGTAGCTGTGAGAAAGAAAGAAAAGGAATGAAAAGTTTGTTTATTGATGATTTGTATGTTAAAACACTTACATAGATCATCCATGATGCCTCTTGACTCTTTGAGGTTATACATATAAGGCTCATTGGTGGGTCATCATGGCCATGTCCTCAATTTTGTCAACTTTGGAGGATTCATGGGATGATGTCATCCTCTTTTACAGTGACTGTCTAAATAAAATACAAAATGTATCAGTTGGGATACTTGTTTTTATAATCTTTTATAGGATGGATGCTATCCTATTTCATGTTTCCAAAGTTTCAACTAAAACAGTATTCACTTACCTTTCTGTAGTAGTCTCAGCATGTGGCTTTGTCACCTCTTTCTTGACTAGTTTTCCCTTGAGGTACATCTCATCAGGATCCACCACAAAATAAGCTGTTTGGCATCAAATGGTGTGTTTGTGCCTCAATCCTCTCTCTCTCTGGCTTCCGGAGTGGGCGGCCGCGCAGATGGCTCCATCTCTGCGTCTGTGCTCATGAGTGGCACTTTAGATGTGACTGAAAGGTGAGAGTCCAGAGTCTGTCTCAATGATTTAAAGAGTTTGTATTTGGAATATTATGAAGGTTGTGTTATTGCAGATATGTCTTACCTCAGTGTATCCTGGAGTGGTACAGATGTTTTTTGTCCAAGGTTGCTTTTAAAAGAGAGATTGAGATGGTCATTGCAGAGGCACAAAAACAGTTTTGCAAACATTCGCTTGGCTCAACAAGCTTTTATAATTTAACTCAGGAGTCATATGGTATAACACAACACTATGGACTGTTTTTATAGCCTCAGCAGTGAATCCAAACTGTTTTGATTATTTCCAAAGAATATAAAATCACAGACTGACTCAAATGCTTCTCTACATTAGCTATTATGAATAGTTCAAAATGTGTTAAACATCTTTGTAATTAACATCTTTGATTAATGATATTATCATAAATTTACTTGACATGTAGAATACACATAAAATTCATGTAATATTAAGTAAAAAGCAAATTAGGTGGTATAAGCTTTAAAGCTTTTAAAACTTACTGTGTTGAATGCAGTCAGTTCTCAGAGAGGTCGACTACTGCTTATATGGGAACTGGAACTGCCTGGTCAGCAATAACCACTCAATTTGGTCAACATCCTGGCCATCTTACAGACTCGTCTTGTGACATTGCAGTTTAGTAAGCTTTTTGTGTCAAAAGATATAACATTGTAACTGTTAAAATAGAAATAAAATGAAAACTTGAAAATCTTAAATTACTCAAAATAGGATCAAAATTTTTGTAACATTTAATTAGACTAAAAATGAAAATAAGCTATAGAAAAGTTTTAAACTGCATTATTGCACTTGAGGGATTGTACATTTCTGTATATCCTTACATTCCATATATATATATATCATACATTGTGTATGATATACAATAAAATCAAAACACATTTATTAAAACAAATAAGTATTTTAATTATCTATTGAGGAGTTGTGCCTTGACTTGCTTTGAACTCAGATACAGTTAAATGTCATTGGTAGTGAGTGTCAGAGCTTGCTTGTGCAGATTTTTGATACAGTGAAACTGAGTATCAAAGCGAAAATTTTCTGACTACCACCAATATCAGTAAAATAGCATTGTGTTGTAACAACAAATCCCTCACACAAATAATGGTGCGAGAATGTCATGTAATATTTGTAGTATATCGTACTATGTGTTTTATAAGAAGCATTGGATTTAACTGTCTGCTCATAAAATGTAAGAGTGGTTGTTATGTCCAAGTATGTCCCAAAATAGTTGCTTCACATAACATGCCCAGGTTTTTGAGCGACTACAGTTGCTCTGATAAAAATTTACACATATAAATTTAGATCCTGACTTACTTGAGAGGATTTCATCATTTATAATGAGATGTTGTCTCTACTTACCCTTGCAATTAAACTTGGTGATAGCCAGGAATGGAACTTAATTTTGGAGGAGCACCCAAGTGGTGCTGGTATGTAGTTGCAGGACTTGGTGGCATCATATTCCTTATAAAATTGAGTGTAGGAAGCCCTTTCCATGTTCAAGTTCAAGTGTGATTCGCCTTGCCTTATAAGGACTGAAAAGATGTTTTAACCAGGCAGAGATAAGACCTATAATAAGTCCCTCGGATATCAAAAGATCTTTATCTCGTGTTACATTAGATTCTGAAGATGTTGTTGCTGTTATGGAAACTCTGTGTCCCTGGAAAACTCGTGACTCTGGTTTTCTCCAGGCATTTGCTGGCTCCAAAATAAAATGACCTGCATAATCCTGAAAACAACTGTCAGACAATTGTCCAAATGCCTTTCAGTATTACCATTCAATTACAATAATAGTTTTAAACTGTTTTATAATTTACATTCAACTATATAACTGTAAATCTGACTTAACCACCACTTTAACTTTTAGAAATTGATCATAAACATCCAGACTTGTTGCAGCACACTTTCACTGTTGACAGTTGGTTTATTCGGTTTTATGAGAAAAAGACAACTGATGTATGTGAATAATATAAACAAACATTTCACCTTTGCAGTAAAACATGGGGGACTGGAGCACTGTGTTAAAATATTGTGAGATTATTTGTTAGAAAAAAAAGGCCTCTGATAATTAATACACTTTACATTCTGTTTTGTGTATTCATAAGGGCTTTGGAAAAAGAAGGGTCAAAATTGTTGCTCTTCAAGTGCCAATTACATATGTTGTATTTTGTAGACCTTTCAGGTTCATACATTGCTATAATGGCTTAAATACAGGATGTCATTTTAGCTACAATTACTTGCTACATAGTTTTGCACTGTGCACATCTCAGCTGAACCAACATTTCTCTTGTCCAGCAAGAAAAACAGCCATGAGAAGAGGTTACCATGACTTAAAGACAAATATGTAGCTTATTTCTGGTTAGTGCAAGTAATATATTCAAATTGTGCTGCTCATATTCCAGGTTATCGCTTTCTCTAAAAAACACATTCCAGTAGCAGTCGTTACCATGTATGATATGCAGTCAATGGTGGAAAATAACTAAGAACATTTACTCAAGTACTGTACTGTCAATTCAGGGTGAAATATTGGACTTTTTACTCCATTTATTTGATAGCTTTAGTTACTAGTTACTTTTAAGAGTGGGATTTTACACAATGGATAGTATAACATGTTTTTAAAATACAGCACAATGTTCAAGATTAAGCTAGTGGTTTACAATTTTTTGGCTTCTGACATTCATGTCTATGAATTGTTAACAGCTCCACCAAATAGTGGTGGAGCTTCTCACATGGTTTCATATTAATAAATGTTCAAATGATCCAATATTTCATAAAAAAAAAAAAACAAGGATTAGATTTATGAATCAGAACTTTGTTTTTTCTTCTTTTCTCTGCCATTTATCATCTCATGACCCCTCAGATTTATCTAGTGTCCTTGTTTCTAAAACTATAAATAAAGTAGTTCAAATTAGCTCCACCTCCAGCAGCTACAACGTCAATATGCTGCCTACATAGTTATGCTACAGCATTAATAATCCAATGGTAATGTCAGATGCAATAATATACTAGTTAGTCAGAGTGACCAATGTAGTACTTTAAAACTTTAACCACATTTTGCTGTGCTACACACACACACACACACACGTTTGATACGAGATCCATTTTATTCGCACAAAATAACTTACTAACATAAACTACAAACACTTAGAGGTTTGTAGCGTTGTCTCATGTTTTTGACTTAAGCAGCGCCAACGGCGCTCATGTTACGTACTGGCGTACTCGGTGACGAAGCCGGAAGTATCAATGAGGATCCCACGCATTGAAAAGTCCACAGACAAGTGCTAGCTAAAGTTAGCGTTACTAATTATTGGGCCGACCATTCTATTTAGCCGTTCACGCTCTCGGCAGATATGCCTTCATTAAACGGAAAACCCGATGTTGTGTTTGTAAGTTATAGCATACGGCATAATGCTACCTCTTACATTTGTTATGAACGAGTGTTGTGTTAGCTAGCTAACTTGTAATGGCTGTGTGCTTAACTTGAAATTGTGGTTCGTTAGTTATGAATCCGAGTGAACTGTAGTTAGACATGCTTGTCTTATAATTTTCTGTTAAAACATTTAACTTTAATAGTTACTGTTAATGTGTTAATGGTTGATTTAATTTACAAAGTTGTTAACGTGTTAGTAACGTTACGCTGTCGCGCTAATGTTAGCTTTAGCAGACGCAACGTTAACTCATTCAAAATGACTGCTGTTGAGTTTTAAGCGTTTTGTGCTATGATGTTTTAGGAGGACGATGATCTGCCGTATGAAGAGGAGATTATCAGGAACCCATACTCAGTCAAGTGTTGGATGCGTTACATCGAATTCAAACAGAATGCACCCAAATCCACCCTCAACATGATATATGAACGGGCTCTTAAGGAGCTGCCTGGCAGGTAACTAATACCCAGGGATACGTTATAAAGAAACCATCACAGTTGTAACGAAAAGCCGGCAAATCCACAGATTATTGCAACCACATCAGTAAACGCAAGACGTGTTTTTGCAACGAAGATGAGGCAATTGTCAAGTGTTGTCATTGGTTAAAACGTGACTCACGTTGTTTTGTGTTGTTAAAATACTTAGATACGTTTTGGCTTGTAATTAGGTGATCATGTCAAAATTACCATATCAGATTTTGTGCAAAAAGTATTTGTGTATGGTTTAACTCTTTTGTACAACAATTTCCCCTTGTTTCCAGCTATAAACTGTGGTACAGTTATCTCAGGGAAAGACGGAAACAAGTCAAAGGGAAATGTATCACTGAACCAGCCTACGAAGAAGTCAATAATTGCCATGAAAGGGCACTGGTGTTCATGCACAAGGTAATACCTCCTATAAAACTCTTGTCACTCTTGTCAGTAAAAATTATCATTAATATATGGTTTGTGTGCTTGAAACTAACCATCTGTCTTTCCTCACATTAGATGCCTAGAATATGGCTTGATTACTGCCAGTTCCTTGTGACCCAATGCAAGATCACAAGAAGTCGGCGAACATTTGACCGTGCACTCAGAGCTCTTCCTGTTACTCAGCACCCACGCATCTGGCCTCTGTACCTCCGCTTTGTCCGTAACCTGCCCCTGCCTGAGACAGCTATCAGGGTGTATCGCAGGTACCTTAAGGTGAGACTACTATTACTATTAGGGATTACCATTCATGGGTCTGTTAAAAAGGAACTGTTTAAAAGGAAAGCTGTCAGTAGATCATTATATGCTGTCTGTCCTTTGTACCATGTAGCTTTCTCCAGAGAATGCAGAGGAATACATAGACTACTTACGGTCTGTTGGCCGCTTGGATGAAGCAGCTGTGCGCCTAGCAACTGTTGTCAATGATGAAAGCTTTGTGTCCAAAGAGGGCAAGTCTAACTATCAAGTAAGATTTTATTCTCATCCTAAGCACCTCCCAATGTGCCCTAAAAAAAAAAAAAGCTTAACAGGAAAATCGCTGAAACTTTTTTCCACATTTTTTTTCTCCCTTCGCAGCTGTGGCATGAGCTATGTGACCTGATCTCCCAGAATCCTGATAAGGTGACCTCTCTGAATGTTGGGGCCATCATCCGAGGAGGCCTCACTCGCTTCACAGACCAACTTGGAAAACTTTGGTGCTCTTTGGCTGACTATTACATCAGGAGTGGCCACTTTGAGAAAGTGTGTTCTCTCTGAGTAGCTTCCATTTTTACACATATCATAAAGCGCTAAACATATTGAAGGTTGTTTCTCTAAATATTGCTCTACTTTATGTTAAGCTAGTTAGTTCAGTTCCGTTGGATTAACATTAATTTGCTGTGTGCCAATTTTACTTGCTGACTGTGACTATCTTGTGTGTCTTTAATTTCTCAGGCCCGTGATGTGTATGAGGAGGCCATCCTTACAGTGGTAACAGTAAGGGATTTCACACAAGTGTTTGATAGTTATGCCCAGTTTGAGGAGAGCATGATTGCTGCCAAGATGGAGACCACTGCTGAGATGGGGCAGGATGAAGATGGTGTGTGTGAATTCATTAGTATTAATATACTGTATATGTGTACACTCCTTGCTTTCACTCTTCATATGCATGTTGTACTCTTTATCCCTGTCCTCCATAGATGACATAGATCTGGAGCTTAGATTGGCCCGCTTCGAGCAGTTGATAGCTCGGCGTCCCCTTCTCTTGAACAGTGTACTACTGAGGCAGAATCCCCATAATGTCCATGAGTGGCACAAGCGGGTAAAATTGTATGAGGGAAATCCACGGCAGGTGAGTTTTGGGCCATTTTGTACATACTGTTTGGACAGGGGCCGTGCACACACTGTTCATAGTGGTAACAAACACCACCGCCTTTATATAATGCATTTCTAATGAATCCATGCTCACCATATTCTTTGCAGATTATCAATACATATACCGAAGCAGTACAGACTGTGGATCCAATGAAGGCCACAGGGAAACCTCACTCTCTCTGGGTTTCCTTTGCTAAATTCTATGAGGAAAACGAGCAGCTGGATGATGTAAGTCACAGAGGTCTTTCCACAGGGATTTGCAGACCCTCTGCACCTCAGATGAGATGTTTTTTCTATTCTTGATGTTTTATATTTACTGACAATGACAATTACTGACTGTCAATCAGGCCAGGACAATCTTTGAGAAGGCTACCAAGGTGAACTACAAGCAGGTGGATGATCTTGCTGCAGTGTGGTGTGAATATGGAGAGATGGAGCTGCGCCACGAAAACTATGAACAGGCACTGCGCATACTGAGGGTGAGACATTTGTATCACATCTGCAGGAATTACTATAGTTGCAATCAGTAAAATAGTAACACCATTTACAGTAGATGTTTAGTAACATCTAGTGGCAGGACTGAGAAACTACAACAACACTGGAAACCCTTTGTTTTCTAGATGCTTTTGAGAAAGTATTTTCAAACTTAAAGCCTGGTAAATGACATGGTTGACTATAGATAATACCTGATGCCTGATTGCAATAATCTGTAGTATAAAAGTTTAGCATGATGGTTGCTTTTGCTTTAGCTCTCGCCACCTTTCAAACATTGCAGAAATGTTCATTTGCTTTTTAAAACCACCAATAAATGTGTGTAGAAATGCTTTGTGGATATAATTGTAAGACATTTGTTCCTTCTATGATTTGATTATAGAAAGCTACAGCCATCCCATCCAAGAAAGCAGAGTACTTTGATGCATCTGAACCAGTCCAGAACAGAGTGTACAAATCCTTGAAAGTCTGGTCTATGTTGGCAGATTTGGAGGAGAGTCTTGGCACCTTCCAGGTATGTTCACTACATGTGTGTGACTTTCCAGTATATTTTACGAGCTAACAATATAGTATAGTTTAAATCACATGGCAGATAACCTCTGAGACATTTAGTCTTGTCTGAGAATTCTTATTCTTTCTCCATTTTCCTTTTTTTTCCTCCTCAGTCTACAAAAGCAGTGTATGACCGTATTATTGACCTCCGCATCGCAACGCCACAGATCATCATCAATTATGCCATGTTCCTTGAAGAGCACAACTACTTTGAGGAAAGCTTCAAAGTAATTATATGCCACTTTTGAACTAAACCCACGTTTATTTTCAGTTTGTATTCTTGCCGAGCACCAATTTAAATGATTCTTTAATGTCTTTTTTAACACCTTTTTTAGGCATACGAGCGTGGTATAGCTCTCTTCAGGTGGCCAAATGTTTATGACATCTGGAACACTTACCTCACCAAGTTTATTGATCGTTATGGGGGAAAGAAGCTGGAGAGGGCTAGAGATTTGTTTGAACAAGCCCTGGATGGCTGCCCTGCCAAGTTCGCCAAGAGTAAATAGCTTTTTTAAAATGACATTGACAACTTTTGTACATTTATTTTTACATTATTATTATTTTCATTTGAAAAATACATTCAAGTCAATTGTAACACTGTGCTTTGCTTTTCAGCCATTTACCTGTTGTATGCCAAATTGGAGGAGGAGTATGGATTGGCACGACACGCAATGGCTGTCTATGAAAGAGCAACACAGGCAGTGGAAACTGAAGAGAGACATCTCATGTTCAATATCTACATCAAGAGAGCAGCTGAAATTTATGGAGTTACCTATACCAGAGCAATTTACCAGAAAGCTATTGAGGTATGGTAACGTTGTTCTTTGCTCTTAATGATCAAATGAAAATACCAGTGTCTTCTTCCTTTCTACAAAGTTGAGAGAAAAACGTGCATTTTGTTCACTTGTTCTGTTCAGTGCTGAAATAACTCAAATTTGAGTTGTACTTTCACATTTATCCAGGTCCTTCCTGATGAGCATGCAAGGGACATGTGTCTGCGATTTGCTGACATGGAGAGTAAACTGGGTGAGATTGATCGGGCCAGAGCAATCTACTCCTACTGCTCCCAGATCTGTGACCCAAGGGTGAGTTAAACTACCTTCTGCCATTCCTGTTTCCCTCAGAGATGTAGACATATTTCATAATTCCTGGTGACTTATATATATGAACTTGATCTTTCAGGTTACAGCTAATTTCTGGCAGACTTGGAAAGAATTTGAGATCCGCCATGGAAATGAGGACACCATCAGAGAAATGCTGAGGATCAAACGCAGTGTCCAGGCCACATACAACACCCAGGTCAACTTTATGTCCTCTCAGATGCTGAAGGCCACAACAAGCTCCACGGGCACTGGTGAGTGAGCTTGAACTAGCTTGTTAGTCTCTGACAGATATTTTCTGTACAAGGCTGGTACCACGAATGCACTTTATGGACTGTATGGGATATTGGGGGAATGGATTATATTGGTAGGTAGCAACATGCACAACATATTTGTACCAAAACCTGAAAACTACACAAGAATGAATCTACTCATTTATTTTAAAATGTTCATGTGTGTTTGTCTAACCATATTTTGATAATGTGTCCAGTATCAGATCTTGCTCCAGGCCAAATGGGAATTGATGACATGAAGATGCTGGAGCAGAAAGCACAGCAGCTTGCTGCAGAAGCAGAGCAGGACAAGCCAAAGCCCAAAGAGAAGATCCTCTTTGTCAGGTTTGTTGTTCATCTTTCTTTCCCCCCCCCACTCCATTAAAAGTGTCTGTGAATAGTGCCTTTTATATAATTAGATTCCATGTTCTCCAATGGAAAATTAGTCATATTCTCCTCATCTGCTCATGCAGGAGTGACACCTCTCGCAGTGAGTTGGCTGAGCTTTCCAAACAAGCCAATCCCGATGAGATCGACATTGATGATGATGATGAGGATGAAGATGAAGACCAAGGACCAGATGGTGAGTAACAGACACAAGGCCTTGCCTCAGCCGCAAAATGGAAAAATTTGGTGCTTGTTTAAACATTTATGCAGACATGTTTTACTCATGAAAATGCATGTACTAATTGTCTTTTCCTCTTTGCCTTTACAGAGGTGCAGCTTGAGCAGAAGAGTGTCCCCACAGCTGTCTTTGGGGGGCTTAAAGATGACTGAAAGATACCTTTCTCACTGAACTTTAAAAAGATGTAGTCATCTGATTTCTCTTGTAGTCACTGAATAGGCTTCATTTTTAAAACTTTGTGTAAATGTTGGGTTGTATCCACTCAGTTTTGATAGAATGTGATGAGTGAAAAACAGTCAGAATGGCAGCTTTTGTGCCTTCTATTAATCTTCCTTGTGGATTTCTGTAGTGCAGTATAAAAAGAAATGAACCTCTTAGTTTTGGCCACATGGTGTCAGTCTTTCTCAAGTTTGAGACTCAAGATAATTGTGCAGTTGAGCAGTTTTCTTTTATGAACTACTCAAATGTGGTTACGTGATAACTGTAACTGAAGTCTGATGAAGTTTGACTTTGTTTCTGAATGACATTTTGTAAAAGAATTAACAGTGATAACACTTTTGTACACTTAATAAATGCAGAAGTCTCTCCCAGACAGGAAGCTCTGCCCTAGAAAACATAGGGGAGGAGCATAGTTTCTTGGACAGGGAGCATTCATTTGAAAGTGGAGCTGAGCATTCAAGCCTTGCATTGTTGGCTTGAGGATCACTAGTAGGTGGGTGCCTTGCGAAGCTCAGTGTTTCTGAAAAGATTTCATAACTTATATATATATATATATTACTATCCAAATATGAAAGTTATGCCCTAATTGTACATTTATTATTGTACAAGTAGACTCAAAGAACAGTTTGTACAACTGATTGAATAACAGGAGGTATATCATAATTTTGGAACCAACTCATAATTCAGTTAACATGCTGTAGATGCTAATTTAGAAGAGTTCCTAATTCTCCCTTTTGTTATAGTTGCAGGTGTTTACTTGGCTCACTTATCACTTGTGAGGCTGTAAGTGACCATGCTATAGACATGTCCTTTCAGTCAGCTTCGGTCATGGTCTTCTTGCAACCCAGTACAGTTTATTACAGCTTTTGGTACACAAGATTTTTGAAAGTTTTCTTATTGTCACACTGTACAACTTTGCAGTGTTTGTGAATTATGCACCAGCAATTCTGCCTGTGTCTAGCTGGTCTCTTTGAGTCTATTAAACTTTTTTTTAGAATGTCTTGAAAATGCTGTTGTAATAAAAAAAAGGACTTGTGATAAATACAGTGATTTACTGGACAGAGGAAAGTCTGCTCTAGAAAACACAGGGAAGGAATTTGAAGCAACATTTAATTGAAACAGGAGCTAAGCATCCAAATATCACATTGTTGATGTCACATTGGCTTACAGTGTTGCAAAAGTCCTTTATTCAGACATGACAAAAAATTTAAATTGTGCTCCAACAATGTATGTACAATACATTGCTGGAAGATTCACGGAAATGCTTTTTATGGTGCAGATCTACATAAGTGTTTGATGGAAAATGCCTTGCGCTTTTAATTGTTGTCACCCCATCACAAGAGTTAAATTGACAGAAATTTGGAAAAAGTACTGACTAGGACAAAATTGTTTCTTTTATAATTAGATTAAAATAGCTGAGAGGTAATCCTCTTACAAAGTTACTGCAGTGGGGCGCTTTGTGAGCTCTTGGAACTTTGAGCAACATCATGTGATGAGTCACTCTTGAGATTTCTGTTTTCCAGTGTGGATGATGCTATTGGAAACAAGACTTCAAAAACAATTGGAAAGAAAGTGTCTAGAGTCACAATAATTGGAGGCAAACAACTTAACTATTTTCCAAACTTAATTTCCTTTTTTTTCCCAGCATAGGTTTAACAGTATGTTAACTGCCCCTGTCATTGCAGCTTTTTTTTGTATAAACTGCAGGGTGTTTTAGAGGTAGAAAGGTAGAAAATACAAACAACTGACCATATCTGCAGGTGTTAGGTACAAATCAGCCATGATGTCAGACAGTATCTCAACAAATATTTAATCAGAACTTGATATAAATAGTTCTGCTCTAATTAAATCCTTGACAATGTGACCATCATATGTTCTCTGCATGTTGCTGGGCCACAAATAATGGAGTAATTAACATGTTTAAATTGCATTGCATGATCATTTAGGGCTTAATCTTGTGCTTTGATTCAGGACAAACGGAAAAGTATTTACAAATACAAGCTGCTCAGGTGTCATGTTTACAGAGGCTTCTAAATGTTTCTAAATTAGGGGGGTTTAGTTATTAAATTAGCGTTTCAAAAATACATGGGATGCTTCAGTGATTGTAGAGCTAAACTTCTATTAATTTTTTGTTTTGTTTTTTCCGTTTGCAAGAGGTCAGTGGTCAGGGTCATCCACAAAGCAGCACCACTAAAGCGGGTGGGAGTTTGGCCACTGCAAAAGTGCTGAAGCATTGTGGTGTTAACCCACCTGACAGACCAGTAAGGTGAATGCTTAAATTTTCAGTCATGGACACTATATTTCATATGTGATTAACTTATACATGTTTCATCTGCACTGTTCAAACATACATGATAAATTGTCACTGATATGGAGCCAAAGTTCAGGAGCTACAGGTAAGGTATCGTGATGGAAAGTAACTTTGTACAATTAAGGCATTAAGTTATTTCCAATTTATTCTGATTTATACTTTTCACTCCACTGTGTTTATCCGGCAGTTACATCGTTACCAACACTTCTATTTCACACACAAAACATTAGGTCAACTCATAAAATATAATGTTTCACTACAGATTAAATAGCATGAATTAGCTGCAGCTAAACAAACAATGCTGAAAATGCTGCTTACACATAAGAGCACATATATATAACACATAAGTAATAGTAATTCAACACTGAGGGGGGCAACTGCATATTGCGTTTGAAGAATACTTTTGATAATACTTTTACACGTAAATTTTGAATGGAATACTTTACATGTATTGGAGACTTTTTTCATTGTAGTGTTGCAACTTAAGTGAATGATCTGAATACTTCTAGGTCATTGTTTACATATAAAGGAACAAATCTATACAATTTGTGTTGCGGTAAAATGTCTATTATTAGGTCACTTTAAGCTGTTTGACCTTCCCAGTTAAAAGGTGTCCCTCCAGGCGTACACCTGAGTGCCAGCAGATGCACCTGTAGCAAAAGTCACACCACACCTCTTCTGCTGTCTGCGTTCACATAGGAGAGATCCCGCCCTCATTGCTCAAGCTCAGTTTCTATTGGACGGCGGGATGAGTGAGCGATGCCAGTGTGGAGCACCTGGTAGTCAGTCATCGGTTTGGCTCTCAGTGGATCCCCGTACAGTGAAGTGGGTAACAGCAATGCGGACGAAGAAGGGCAAAAACGAGGAGAATAGTCCGGTTTTCTCTTTCAACCTGGAGGGTCGGGGCTTCGCGTGGTTGTAAGGCGTACTTAAACCGGAATTTCGTCTCTAAAACCACACAGAAACGGACATTAACTGAACTGGAAGCAGCTCCGGGGCGGATATTTTCCCGACGAATCCCGTACCCACATCCGTAATCCAAGCCCCGGTCGTGTGGAATAGCCTACTAAAAGAATGATAGCT